>JADLZN010009823.1:0-167974 GCA_018155175.1 Sinocyclocheilus anophthalmus
TTTTTTTTTTTTATAATTTTTAATCTTCCCAACGATACTTTATTTATCATTCAACTTTTTGTGTAATTTGTAAAACACTTTTTCGCTTTTCCTAAACTAAAGTGGCATGGACTGTTAAATCTCCTAAATGGGCATAAAACTGTATTGACATAATTCCCATCTGCAACATGGGATATTCAGAATACCGAGGGTAGTCGTGAGGTTGCTTGAGTGATATTGCTTTAATTGATCATTTATCTAACTTTATTTAATACATCATGCATTAAAACATGCACTTTTGTGCAAAGTGATGGGGGTGGTCCGTACGATGAGTAGGGGTCTGGTCGTGGTCATTAAGTGGTGGGGGTCATTTTATGATATTATAGTAGATAATACATACGGTATCACACACCCCTACTGTACCACTATTGCACTATATTCAAGCATTTGCTTATATTCAAATATGGCATGTCAAGACATGTTTAGCCAGATTTGATTCCAGACGGCATTGAAACTGGTGTTTTGTAGCAAAACATGAAGTGAATATTCACAAAACAGTGCAAATGGGAACCCTAGCAACTAGAAAGATTTTCACTAAGCAACCGCTTAATAAAGGTGGGTTTGAAACCAGCGGCAACCTCCCGCTCTCTCTCGTAAGGCCAACACGGAAGTGACTTAAACTGCAACTCATCGACTGGCTGCTAGTGACTGGCTCCAAAAGGGAGTCAATCCCATAGACTCCTCATGTTAAATGCCCACATTTACAGCAGAAAAAAACATGTTTACAATCTGGTTTGAAAAATTATTTTGGTCTATATAGCTAATTTTGCCCTTCATGACAACTGTTAGGGGGGTGAATTTTTTATAACTCATCCGTTTAAATTATATTAAGCCTGAAAGTTCTGCATAATTAAGGGCGTGGCCAATTGAGTGACAGGTGGATTGCCACTGCTGACACTGCCGTCGAGCTAGGTGGGCGTGGTTTCGGCAACCAGCTCCCGCCTCTTTGCCCATTTTTTTTGATTATCCGGGAGTGACGCGCTGTGACGCGCTGCCAAGATGGCGACGGCACGCTCCGCCCACTTTGAGCTTTAAAAACGCTCTTCAGAAAACTACGGGTGACGTCACGGACACTACGTCCATGTTTTTAAACAGTCTATGGTTTGAAACAACAAAGGGAGAGTAAACGATTACAGAATAGGGTGAACTATCCCTTTAAATGTCATTACCAAAGTGGACCACAAGATCAAGAACCAAGCAGATGTCTTCACCTCAGTTAAGCGTGTCCTACATTTGAGAAACAACCAATCAACACATTAAAACTGCCATAAGCTACTAAAAGGCCCTGAGACAGCAGTTTCCTCTCTCATCACTCGCACACAGATTTCTAATCGCTCTGGGAACTAATTGATCCAATTGATCCTTAGCTTGCTAGGTGCTATTTTAGAGCCTAATGATACCAATAAACAACTGATTTTGGATTGATCTGAAAATAAATGATCAATAATTTGTTAAACGAGCTGTTTTCTGAACTCCAGGGTGATCAGGAAGGAATCAGGCACACTGAGTGTATGTGTGTGTCGGACTGGCCCGTTCTTTGTGTTCTTCTGTGTGTGTGTGTGTGTGTGTGTGTGTGTGTGTGTGTGTTTTACGTGTGTTAGATTAGACACGACGGGGATTTTTGAGCAGGCGAGCAGCGGGAGAAAAGTCTCCTGCTCTCATTGTGGATTAATGAGCAAAGCTTTACGCTGCAATTAAAGATGAAATGAATGCAGAGATGTACATTTCCTCTCCTGTGGTCAGAGCCAAGGAGAATATAACAGGCATATACAGACCGAACCAGCATATGGCTTTGCTCTGAAACGCCTCGAAAAATAACCGAATTTGATCAGACCGACACATGACATAGCTGACATCTGTACAGCAAAGCCCGACAACGGCGTCAGGATGGGATTTGACATTACCGCTCGCTGTGGTTGTTCTACAAGGCTTTGAATTGTAATGTCACCATTAGAATATGTGTTCGGAAACAACAAAAGTGCGAACGTTCGGAAGGTTAATGTGAAATTATTCAAATGTATTCATAAGTAAATCCCTCGTCCCAGTGCCATTGACGGTAAGGAGTTTGGTGCCCCTCGAGCCCCCCGAATGCAGTCACACTTTATTGGCCTTTATTTCTTCAGGTTAGGGACGTTTTCAAGCGTGGAACACAGAAGAAGGGAGGGAGAAATAAGCAAAGTGAGCAAATGAAAGCAGGAGGTGATTATTAAGAATGGAGGCATGACTGGAGAATGATTATTATTCGATACAGAGAGAGCAGACAGCACTTTGATGAAGTGAGTGGGTATAAAATCCATACGCAGAGCGTGTTTCAGAAAGAAACTGCCCCGTAGAGAGGGAGAGTGAAGTGATCTGAAAAGATAAAAAGAAAGATCCAGGACGAGGTTCGCTTCACATATGTTTCTCACATTTGAAGACCATGAAATGGTCTGAGGAGTTTTATTTCTTGTTGTATTTTCTGTTGAGGTGGGATATAACATTAGGTCAGACCTTTAGCTTAAAGGTCACATGAGCAAATTTTAGAGTGCAAAACAATGTCCATTATGCTGAATATTGTCAGTAGTGTAGCTATGCACAAAGTACAGCTCTCAATTCCCAATCTCGTGGCTTCCTAAATGACTAGATTTTTGTGGCCGAAAATTGGTAAATGTGACCGCTCAAGACATACTGTTAAACTGTGATTAACAGCTAACTATTGGTAGCCAGTAGCAGGTAGCAAGGTTTATAATACCTGAGGAGATATCCGTTGTCATTCCAATTCTTCACAACAGCAGTTCCTTGTTTGGTGCAGGTCCTTCCAGGCATCTACAAGCAGGGGTTAACCAGTCAAACCTTGAGAGAGGGAGGAATTCTCACTCTAGGTAGTATTTTATTGGACACAGTTTTGTGTACACACACCTTAGCAGAGGATGATGTCATCATGTTGGTCCATTTGTATATATTCTTTCAATTTCCATCAGCAGAGTACATTAGCATTTCAATAGCCTCAACGCTTGGGCTAAACCAGATTTTGATTCCAGTGGGTCTGAAATAGGCCCATGTTATAAATAACAAGAATATCAAAACATCAAACCAACATTTTGGTCCAGTTACTCGTTAGAGAAAGACTGAAAATTGTAAATTTGTATATATTTTGTCAACTTTTCGGAGTACATGCTATTTTAATAGCCTCAAAGCTAACAGAGATGGTCTTAAATTAATTGGTCTTAAATGGTCATATATTTAAACATTTTGGTCTATTTACCTGGAAGATAAAAGTCTGTAAACTGTAAATATGTACATACTTTGTCAACGTATAGGAGTACACTAGCATTTCAATTGCCTCAAGGCTAACAGACATGGACTAAAAGCCAGATTTTGAGGTTAGGGTGGTATAAATATGTCATACATGAGAAATAATAATGAACCAAAATGTTGATTTCAACATTTAGAAAAAATAGAACAATAGAAAGACTGGAAATTGTGCACATTTTGCCAACTTTTAGATATACATTAACATATAAATGGCCTCAAAGCTAAAGCCTGAGACACGCTGCATGACTTTCGGCTGTCCCATGAAAGGTTGCATCGTGAACATCATGGTGATTTCTGTTTCGTGTCTCCTAAGGTGGTCCGAAATCGGTACAGGCATCAATACTGGAACAGAAACGAACCACCACATTCAACCTCCCACAAACATTGGCAGGACAGGTTAACTTCACAAATTTACCAGCTGGCCAACATCAAGAGAATCGTACAACACCTAAAGATGCAAGCTTCCTGCAATCAGCGCAGGATTGGAAATTGGAAGTGGACCTTAAAAAGAAGCTTGTGTTTCCCCCAGAAATAGCAGCTCTGGTGGACATTCCTGCAGTCAAAATGCCAATTACATGCTCCCTCAAAACTTGCGACATCTTGTGGCATTGTGCTGTGTGATAAACTGCACATTTTAGAGTGACCTTTTACTGTGGCCAGCCTAAGGCACACCTGTACAATAATCATACTGTCTAATCAGCATCTTAATATGCCACACCTGTGAAGTGGATGGATTATCTCGGCAAAGGAGAATTGCCTCACTAACACGATTTAGCAGATTTGTGTGAACACTATTTGACGTTGAGAGTTTGGTGTACAAGAAAGTCTTAGATCTTTGAGGTTCACCAGGAAATTTGCAAAAAGCCGGTTGCGTTTATAATTTTGTTTAGTATAAGAAGCTGAACTGTGCTTATGATTGAAAAATCACTCAAAAAGATTGCTTTATTCAATTTACAGAGTAGTGCTGTTCTGCATTTTTATGGCAATGTACTAATAACCAACCATATCGACTGTTATAATTATAGTCATTTTTTTTTCTCTACTCTGCATTTTAAAAATGTTGATGAGAGGATGTTCACTTGATTGACATGTACTGATCTGCTTCCCCCGCAGCCCTAAAATGCTTTTTTCTAAGGTGAAGAAGCACAACACTCAAGTGATGTCAGTGACACGATGCAGATGTTTTTGGGTTAAAGTAATTCTGTCTAATTTATGCATCTTACAGTGAGTGTGAATAACACTGCATTAACATATTATGGATAAACGAAATCTGCTAAAAAAAATTTAAGAAATCATTCAAGTATTATCTGGTGAACAAGGTAAATGCTTCAGAATTCATACATAGTAAAAAGAAAAACTAAAAATACCAAATAAACAAAAACAATGTTGATGGGTAATTGGGTTTGGAGAATGTCTAAGACTGATACTGAGATATTTTCAATGCTACTGGGTTTCTGAGTGAGGTCAGGCTTTTGAAATGTTACAAGGCCTGTTATCAGCTATAATGGATTGCCATCAAACTCAGCGTTCTAGTCACATCTTTCAAGAGCATCAGTCCACCACGTCTTATTCAAAATGTCTCGTATCAAATAGCCTGTCTGGCAGCCTAAACTGAGATGAAACCAGAGTCAGACAGATGTCTTCCCTCTTCCACCACAGCTGCCACGGGTTAGTATGTGTCCTTCATCCCTTGATTTTTTTCTATTTGTCAGTCCTGTCCAAATGTCAGAGCATCATGCTGACTATCAGGAACTGTCTTTTCCTCTCTTAGTTTCTAATGACTTCATGGGTTGCACTTGGAGGAGGCTTTTGGGTAAAGCACAACACTGGTGTTCACATAAGAGTCTGATTGTTTATAATGAGGCCTTTTTATGCACTCATTTCTGAGATTTAGGAGATACCACAACTGCTTGCACTTTCCTAATGTTTAGTTTATGATAACATGAAATGTGTAACCATCAGTTTGTTTAAGCATTACTGGATTTGAGAAATTTAGCATTACATCACTTCCTCACCAATGAATCCTCTGCAGTGAATGTGTGCCATCAAAATAAATCCAAACAGCTGATAAAAACATTACAATAAGTAATCCACACCACTCCAGTCCACCAATTAACATCTTGTGAAGCGTGTGTGGTGTAATACCAAATCCCCTCAGTGTCCCCAATACAGTTCCATATCCATAGACACTTCCTGAAAAAGTCCATCTTCTGTTGTCCTCTCTCATCAAAATATTTGTTTAGAACTGTTTTGACTGTTTCTGTTTGTAAACGTTCTCTCCTAATCCGACAGAAACTTTTTCACTGGAGAAAGCAATATTTTGGATAGAGGACTCATATTTTAGCCAAAGTTTGAAGTTTAAAAACTGCCTTATTAGGAATTTTTTTAATTACAAACACACAGCTTTTCACTTCACAAGACGTTGTTTTGCGATGTATTGGGTTGTTTTTATCAGTTTGGACTCTCATTCCGATGGCACCCATTCACTGCAGAGAATCCATTAGTGAGCAAGTGAATTAATGCTAAATTTCTCCAAATCTGTTTCAATCAAACCTCTACATCGTAATGCCTGAGAATGAGTAATTAATTACAGAATTATCATTTTTGGGTGAGCTATTTCTTTAAATAAAGTGCAGCACTATTTTGGCACATTTTGCAGCTGTAGTTAAACATCATTGTGAGTAGTTAGTGAATAAGATGCCGATTTCGGGCTAGAATACTTCATGCTAAAATGATGTGAATGTTCAGTGACTTTGTCACTTTCCATTTATAACAACAACTGCTTACAAACTTGAAGGGAAAAATCTTCAGTGATCTTGCTATTGAGATACATAGGGCTGTTTTCTTCTCTCAGTCTGTCTACACACACTCAAGTGATGTTGGACCTATGTTGTGCTTATTTTACTCTTCTCTAGTGGACAGCTAATAAGATCTGCAGGCTAAAGGGACTATAGACTGAAATTGCATTTTCCAGCAGTGATATACTGGCTGTCACAACAATCAGCATGGTCACTCATGCTATCCCATGTATTCCTCAATATTGTGTTACAGGCAACCGAGAGCAGCAAACCAACCTTGTGAGAAAGAAAACGAAAAGAAAATCTGGTGGAAAACAGCTACTTGCATTTTAGATTTTAGTACTTTTAGTCTATTGTAGAATGTGTTGTGAAGGACATTTTGTGGTTTTGCACTACTTTGCAGCTGTAAGTCCTTTGAAGATCTTGCAGATGTTAACTTCAGAACCAGAGGCCTTAATTATTGCAATATAATATATCCAATGGTACTTACCTACATCACCAACTTCCAGGCTTCTACTTGGATAACCACGATGTAGCTATTGGGAAATGTGGGTGGAAATCTTAGACTTGAACACATTCTGATGGCAAATATTTATGAATGACAGATTGCAAGGCTATACTGTTGCAGAAAATCTTTACGGAAAGGAACCTGAGCCCGGGACAGGATCATAGGGCCTGTAGAGGCTGCAGAAACTCAACCACAGATATAGACAGACCAACAACCTCTAAGATTAATGTGTTTCCTGCTTTCATAGCTCAGAGATAAGAGCGCCACAGTCTGCTAGCGGTTGTCATTTTTGGAATATGATATAATAATGCGTTGCATTATCATATGGAAGAAAATAGCACAGACGATGCATCTCGCATGAAACTCAGTCGCTGGAGAAATGAACGTTGTCCGGATGATTGCAGATTTGTTTCGTGTCCAGGTTTGTGGATGAGAGCTGGGTGTGCTGCTGTTTAGAGTGTGTGGAGGTACACAGAACTATTTGCGCAGAGAGTATTTGATGAGGCCGTTATCGCAGTCCCATACGTCTGTTTAGGACACAGCTGCTGATCTCTCTGGAAAACAATGCCATACAGACATGGGAAAGAGTTTTTAAAACAAGCTGCCAACATTTTTTCAACCTTCTCTTTTATTTGGCTGGTTTAGATGATTTGTGAAAGTTTTTGTAGCTTTTTGTAGAAAGTTTATAAAGTATTCGAAAGTGAGTTTTTGTAAAGTCTGTTTCCATCTCTTTCTTTCTGTTGTGACTTTATATCTATGTGCTTTTATATTTCACAGTGTGACTTTAATGTGTGACTAATAGTTGTGGCTTTACTTTTTACAATATGATTATATATCAAATGTGACTTTTTAATTGTAAGAATTTTGGCTTAATATCTTACAGTGCGATTGTATATCTAACAGTGTGACTTTATTTGCACAATTATGAGATTTACAATTTTGACTTTTTTCTTACTGCAATTTCATACATCACAGTTGTGATTATTTTCCTATTAATTGTTGCTTTATATATGTTGATTATAACTTGTACTGTTTTTAATTATTGTATATAAGTTAACGTATATACTTTTTATATAAAAACATTCTAGCTTTGTTAAGCTTTTCTTTGTATTCAAATTTTAATAAAATTAACTTTTGCATTAAATTCGCACAATGACTGTATCAACAGTATGTTGATGCATTTTTCCAATTCACCTCAGGTGAGTATTAAACGAGACTCTTAATTCACACCCCTCCCCCACCCCCCCATCCCCTTGGAAATTTGCTAATTGGTATCACTTCTAGGCTGCCGTGATCCTCGGGTCACCTCAAGAACAACCGCAAATGCCATCAGATAAAAACAGGAAAGACAGCTTCTCTCCCTCTCAGTTCCTATACCCCAGACACTTTTTGCCTCCCTCAACAGAAATCAATACTTAGCCTTGGGTAAACTCTTCAATGCCCAAGCCTTGCTTGTTGATTCTGAAGCCACACTGACGGTTTCAGTGTGACCCTGTACAGCGCTGGATGTCAATACAATTCTTTTCCACTCTTCCTGCACGCCATCTCTCATCTGAGACCGGCTCCTGAGCTATGATTGCATTTTGTACCATCGTCCAGGCAGCCAACGTCTCACATTTTAGACTCTTTTCTCCTGTCCTGTTCCACACTTCCTGCTCTTAGGCTGGGAGTGTCGTCATCACTGTGACAGCCTTTACAATGTGTCATGAAGAATATTCTTCAGCTTTAATTTTTCATTCGTCATGTTCCCGGGAGTCTGTTTTCTGCTCCTACATCCTCTCCTCTTTTGTCTCTCTCCACTTTCTCGTTTAAAAAATAACAGGTGATTAATCTGAAAACTTAATATTGATAAAGAACTCCAGAAAAAAAGACTTTAGTAAGCTAAAATGGGTCTCCTCTTCAATAATGTCTCAAACTGTGCTCAGACTTGGCAGGATACCAAAATCTGCAATCCAAAGTCAGACATGAACGCAACATTTATTGTTCAATGGAACTGAATTTTCTAACTTTCTTTAGAAATCCATGTTAATTGTATAGCCTAATATCCGTATTGCATGTGAATAATTGTCTTACAGTATTTGTGTCTGTTGTTTTTTTTCTCTCCTAAAGAATTTAAATAGGTAACATATAAAAAACTCATTTTCGCCTCTAAGTAAAAACAAAGTAATAGACACTTTACACTATACCATTCAAATGTTTGGGGGCAGTAGTTTTTTTTTTTTAAAGAAAGTATTCTATAGATCCGCAAGGATTCATTTTAACTGATCAAAGTGACACAAATAATTTATAATAATCTGAACAAAAGATTTAAAAAAAATATTAAGCAGCACAAACTGTTTTCAACATTGATAATAATAAATGTTTTTTGAGCAGCAAATCAGCATATTAGAATGATTTTTGAAGGATCATGTGACACTGAATACTGGAGTAATGCCATCACAGGAATAAATTACATTAAAAACATTTTTTAAATAGAACGTTTTTTTAAAACTGTGAGTAATTTTTTCACATAATCTGTTTTTATATATTTTTTCATAATTTCTGTAGTTATGTATTTCTGGTTTTAATGTAGCAAATAATTCTCTGGGACCATGAAAAAAGAGACTTCTTTCAAGAATATAAAAAAACCTAATACTTTATAAACTTACATTATATCTCACAATTGCACCTTGATTTCTCACAAATTGACTTTATATCTCACAATGTGACTAATTCTCATCTATTTCCCATAATGCAAACTTTATTTCTCATGATTGTTATTTAATATCTTGTGACCTTGTATCTAAAAATGAGAGTTTATTGCTTATTTTAAACATTATCTCAAAACTGTGTTCTATATATATATATATATCTTTTTTTTTATTATTTTTTTTTACTCTGAGGGTGAAAGCAATAAACATATTAACATTCACCTTTAGCAGAAAAAACTATTAAACCAGGGTGTCCAAACTCTGCAGGACAGTGGCTCTCCGGGACCAAGTTTGGACACCTCTGTATTAAAAAAATTTATAAATGCATACATAAACGTAACAACTGAGAACTTCATTAAGCCTCCTGAACGCCTCACCACGGGTAAGCAATAACCTTCACATAATCTAATTCTTAAACACTACCACCAAATAATAATAAGCATAAAGTAACATGATTACGCTAAGTTGTTTTCTGACTGCATATAGTTACGGTCAGTCTAGAGCAAACTAGAGCATGACATCCAGTGCCTTTTCTTTCCAAGAACATACTGCTTGTACAAATGACGCAAACCTAATTTTGGAGCAAAAAAAGGAGAAAGAGAGAGAGAGTGTGCAGGCAGCTTAAGGTAACTAAAGTCTCCTCTCTGAAGGTGCTAATTTTAGCATATGGCTCGGGGCTTGGTTCACACAGGGGCCTCTGAATTCTTAATTCAGGCAAAAGGGGCATAAATTAATGATTTGGGAAATCTGTCATAAAGACAGGGGAAGGAATGATTCATTCACATGAGCGTGTCCAGACTTAAAAATATAAGGTCAAATAACATGTCACTGCCCCTTTTTTTAAAGTCATTTTATAATTATTTACAGAATAGGCTCTAAACAGACTCTCAATGTACTTTGGTAAACAGGAACGTGGAACAAGCAATGGGAAAAAGCACAGGATTAGACAGACAGACTTGGAGGAGAAAAAGAGTGCTTGGATAAATTCAGTTGGTGTAGGGCAGCTACATCGGTTTGTATATATGATTTATGTGGTTTGTAGCGAACCGGGAACATGGGAAAAAGAAGTCCAAGTTTTTGTCTTCTAGGACCTCACTGTTACTGCTCTGAGCATCTTCTGTTGGAGTTGAACTTTTGTTTGGGGCTGTTCTGTGACTGTGGAACTACAGGTCTGGTTTAGGGTAGGCGCACCGGCCCGTCTGGCTGTGAAGCTAACACCTCAGCCTGGCATTCCTTCAGATGCCTGTTTTGTTCCATGAAGTGGCTCCTGATGGATTGTAATCAAGTGTGTAGGCGTCCCCACACTGGTTTCTGTAAAGTACCTCCTGTCTATTTGGACTGACGAGAGAGAGAAAGAGAGCCGAGAGAGAGAGAGAGAGAGAGAGAGCGTGATAGAGACTAAGATTAGAAAGAAGTTTAGTTGTTAATGATCTGACTTTCCAGAATTGAATTGAGATTGCCTTTTACACCTACCATTCAACACCTTTTTTAAATGTTTATGAAAGAAAGGTAAAATACTATTATGAGAATTTTTTTACGTTAGTTTATCAATTGTAAATCTTGAATTTTAGAATCATAACTGCCTTCTTAAGTCACATGATCCTTCGAAATCATTCTAATATGTCTGACTGCACCAATTATCCATCTTTCCTTCAAGTGAAATGTTCTTAGACAAAAGAAAATCGGATAAGCTGAATTAAAACATCTCCTCATTTAGTGTTTAAAAAAAGGCAGGTCTCAGATATACAGGCTTCAAGCATTATTATCTTGTTTTCCACATGTCCAGCTTTACACATACATAATGAAATAAAATATGATGGCAGTCACACCACTTCAGGCATTGCCTGGTGAACTCTGTACAAAGCAATTTAAACTTGATCAAAAAGAAAAGCACTCATCCCTTAGAGGTGCACAGGCTTTTCTATCCTTAATCTGGCCAATTTGTACTAAAACATCCTTGATTTGTTGTTGTTGATTGTCAATGAGGTTTT
Organism: Sinocyclocheilus anophthalmus; assembly: GCA_018155175.1. Lineage (NCBI taxonomy): Eukaryota > Metazoa > Chordata > Actinopteri > Cypriniformes > Cyprinidae > Sinocyclocheilus > Sinocyclocheilus anophthalmus. Next base: position 11,321 of record JADLZN010009823.1, read on the forward strand.
ATTTGTCTGTTCTGATAATCCACTAAATGCCAACTCTGCACTGTGTTGCTTTTCCATACTAAATAACTAAAGGAATATTTGTTGTCTGTTTATTTGCCCCCCTTTGCCCTTTGGTTTATTTGTAAAATCCAATGCAAAATCAATCGTACACTTGATCATGGGGGGTTTGTAATCTCTGTCAAAACAGTAGGAGCTGTTATATATTAAGTTGCATTGAATAGTTGTGGTTGAAACCTTGTACATAGGTTCAAAATGTCATGAGTGAGGACTGGGCATACAGCATTGATCTGTGCCCTAAAACACTCCCATGACACAGCCAATCCAATCTGACATCAGTCTCCAGCGCCTCGTCAAATAGACTCAAATCTCTTGGTTGCCCAGTGATATCATGCTGAGTATGGAAACCGGTTTCCACCACTGAATCAGAAAGTTAAAAAATTGTGACTCTTAATTTCACAATTTGAACTTTATTTCCAGCAATTCATAGAAAAAAAAAGTCAGAAATGTGATAAACTTGCAATTCTGAGAAAGAAAACCCCTCATAATTCTGATGTTTTTTTCTGTGAAGTTTTCAATTCTGTTTCTCGTTTCCACCACAGAATCAAAAATAAAAAGGTAATTCGGACTTTTTTTTATCTTCAACCTTTTCTTTTCAGAACTGCAAGTTTATATCTCACAACTCAGAGTTTGTTTCCCCTTAAAACAGCAAGGGAAAAGTCAGAATTGGAAAAAAAAGTTGCAATTCTTTGGCAGAAACAGGCTTTCATAGGTAGAGGCAGTACATATTGCAAATACATTCAAATTAGAGGGATGTAATGTTTGCATAGACTTATATATCTCAAAGAACACTAAATATATATACGCTGGATTGTTTTACTCTATGCTGTGTGTTCAGCTTTGCATAGCATTGTATCTCAGACATAGTACAGCGTGGTGCTAGCAACACCAAGGTCTTGGGTTTGACACCCAGGGAATGCATACATTGTTTGAAATCGCAATGCAAATTGTAAACGCTGTGTGAGGCACTTTTCAGATGAACACATTTGTCAAATGCGTAAATGTAAAAACTCCCCAAAACTGGGAACCATTCTCAGTCAGACTCCATCTCTCTGGAACTTGAAGGTGGTCTGTATGTTTAATTTTTGTTGCTGTGTCTTGTTTCCTAGTTCATCTTAGAAACTATGTAGTCCCGCTCAACCAAGACACTGCGAAGCAACCTCTGCTCCAAAGTGTTACACATTTAATGTGCACTTCAGGGTTTCATCCTGTTACTTGGGAAGGACATTTCTGTGTTTTTGTCATCTCATCGTGTTATGACTCCTAATTCTCCCGAGCTTCTTTAATGTGGGAAAAGCTTGATATTATGTGAATCTGCATTACATTTTTGAGATCCTGATCATAAAAGTTTTTCATCATTTTCACTTATGCAAATGTTCAGATCATATACATAACCTTTGCTGATTATTTAAAAACACTGTTTCATTTTTTCTATGGCAGTTAAAACGGGTGTTGGAACGTTTTTTTCTTCCACTTTTTTGCTTTTTTCTTTCATATGAGACTAACAGATGTTTTTTATAGGTAGTTGAATCAAGGATGACAAATGAACACTGCTTTCCGCACTATTTCATTTCTTAAAAAGAAAAAAAAACATTCATCCTAGTTCCGCTTTTCATGTTCTGTTAAAAACTTATTGTTTTTTTTCTGTTTTTGTCTTTTGAAAAACAGAAAGTCTCACACTAAACACACACCATTGGTTGAATGAGAGGTTGATCAATATTTTACACTCTTTGGTAAGTCTAACTATGAATGTTTTTCTTAGTTGCACATCTAAGTAACACAGAAAAACTTTCACCTTTAAACAGTAATATCATAAGATGGTTTCTACTGTATATTGTCACCATGCAGATTCCCAGTGGAGGCTGTCAGTTTTCATAGTGCTCTGAAAATTGCTCTGCAGGCAGTTGAATCTGTCTTCAGCACAGAGTCAAGAGTTCTGACTTGAGCCAGATTAGCTTCTGCTGTATTAAATCACTCTGGTGACAAAATGAACATGCAGCTCAATAGCAGAAGTCTAAGGGTCCAGACAGCGCCTACACCTTTAAATCCCTTTTCCTCCAAATAAAGTCATAATAAGCTTCATATTCAGCTTTTCAAACAAAGCTCTTGCAAATCCGTCATCCCTTAATCCATTATATGAGTTATTTCTCCTTTTGCAGTCTTTACAGGTTCTGTAAATTCGGTTTGATTGTGCAATAGGATATAATGGGTAAAGTGGTAAGCTGTAAGCTATAAGACACATTTATTTACTGAATTTGTCTAAAACACCTGTCTCTTCCAGCAGAGCCCATTCAAAGTGAGGCGACACGTGTCCCCTCAGATTTTTGAGCCAAGTGGTTTGCCAAGTGGAATTTTTTGACAAAAATGGCTTTTCAATTTTCTATATTTAATACAATCACCCCCGGCCGGTTTGAAAATAGAACGCTCAGTTGCATCATATCATCAGCTGCTTAAATTTACATCTTGCTTTCACTGGCTGGTGCTGAGCCAGAATACAGATGCGTTTTACAGCATTGGGTGGCATTACCACTCCACACACAATGCTGGTTGAGCTATGATTCATGACCATCAGAGTGTCGATGAGTCCATCGCTAAATGCCGGTGTTTTCTAACTCGCCTCGCTGACCTCCTGCGTTCCATTCTGAAGGGCTCATCCCTGTGCCCTAATCCCTTTAAAGGGTTTACCCTCTGGAGTGAGAGATTCGAAGGGTTGGAGGGTGTAGGGGATCAAACAACGGTTTCTTGAAGTGCCCTTCTGCGTCATCAACACGTGCCCACACGGAGGCGCCATCATCATGAAAAGAATCGGCGCAAAGGATCATGGGAGCCCGAAGCGTCCATCAGTTGTACCCTTCAAATCCTTAATTCCGAAGGGACCTTTGAAGTGGCCAGTTTTGAGCACATCGGTTTGGAACGACCCTTCAATATGGCATGATTGTTTTCACTCCGAAGTGCCCTTCGAAGGGCAATATATCCAACCCATCTCATGAAGTGCTATAATAGTACAGCCAATAAAAAAAACTCGTGGTATTGATATGCAAAAATTGACTTTGGCGTGTATATGCTACACGATAGGTATGTTTAGGTTTGTGGGGTAGATGCGTATCATATGTACTCGAAAACTGCGTATCATATGCAAGCCAACAAATTTCGTATCATATGCACGCGGAAACTGCGTATTATATGCACGCCAAACACACGCGTATCATATGCACTCCAAAGTCCATTTTTTGCGTTTCAATACCACGAGTTTTCATTTTTATTTGGCATACTATTTACACGCATTTTCATGAGACCGCTCAAATATCCGTTTGGAACCACGCAGTGAATACCTCTTTCTGGCAAATTCTCTCGTTAGAAACAACAAAGTGCAAATGTGTATACGAATCTGTAAGACATCGATTTCATAGTGAAAACAGCTTCAGTGATTTTAATGGAAGTTTTTGAGAGTGCTTGAACTAGCAGTGAAAATGTTCTTTGATAATGTAAAGGTTCTTTGCTCTCTTTCTGTACAATGAAAGCGTTATGATTAGTAGCCTGCAATGCCAGTTTCAATGTTTTTTATTCACATTAACTTTCAATGTTAAATTCAGATTAAATATAAACTCAGTCGTATTAAAAGTGTTATGGCATGACATCCATATCTGTTAATTAAGTAAACAGACAGGTTTTTATGCATAGTTAATAGATTACATTATTAGGTTACTTTGACCATCGATTGTCCGATTCCAGAACGAATGATTTTAGCGAGTCGTTTCGTCTTAAAACATAGGTCAACCAATGTGTTCTGACTCCCGGAACAACGGCGGACTGCAAACGCATCCTATATCAAAACACAATGAACCTGTGCTGCTGCAATGCACATGCACTGCTAACGAAGCATGGGTGAAACAAGCGACAGAGCTAGATCTCATCTCGTAATTACTAATTACAGTAATTATTAGGCCCTACGATGGCGTGAACTCAGGATCACTAATCAAATACACCTGAACAAGTTAATCAGGGTCTGATTAGGCCAGGGGCAGGTGATGCTCATCCTTTTCAGGGCCCGTGCAAGAGAACGTGAGGGTGCAGGCTGCGCATTTTAGGATAGAAAAGGGGCTCCCCCCAGGGAACATACAGCTTTTAGTTTAATATGGTCGTCGTCCTGTGCTATTTCCCACCTACAATCAGAGTACTTGATGCCCCTAACATTTTGCGATCGTTCACGAATTTCTGATCGCTAGTGTCCACTTTAAATTTCATGATGAAATAAAATGCCGGCAAGCCTTCGACTGGCCTCCTCCTCCCCGTCTTTCAGGGCGTTCTTTTTCAATCCGCAGACCGCAGCGGCGCAGAGCGAGAAACCGAGGACAAGGTGTGTGTTTATCAATAGATTGTTATAATATCTGCATCTGTGACGTTCTTTGTCATAAATACAGTTTACAAAATATCAATCGATTCCCCATCTACTGTAGCCTAAGATTTCGCTGCGTTCACCCCTCATCACGCCACAGGTTTCCTCCAGTGAAAATTAATGTTTGTACTTTATAAAACAATGTTGCCATTTACATTTGAATGTGCCGTATGTGTATGTATATATTATAGATATATATCTATATATTATATATGGATTTTTTTTTTTATATACCCTCATTGGGGGCTGAGGCCCCCTAAAATGAAAATCCTAGAATCACCCCTGATCTGAATTATTAGTACTTCTTTAGTAAAAATGGAGTGAGTTTACCAGAGGATGGGTGCTGGTTGTGGCTGGTTCTTGAAACACATACGGGTGCTGTTGTATAAACAAAATTTTTGGTCTATTTAATATCGAATTTATTTATCCTGTATCTGAATTTATTCATATTTTTTAATGATAATATAAATTTAACAGGATTGTAGGATAATTGGCGGATGAGGGGACAAACAGTCGTGTTGTAATATCTGTATGAGTTTTTTAAATAAATACTGTATATAATAATTAGTGTAAAAGTAATGAAGCAATTTTTATGTGAAGATAACGGCGTTTTTTTTTTTTTAAAACCCTTCGACGCACTTCAACTGTTCCAATCTAAACAGCACGAAAGGAAGAGAACAGGCCCTGTTGTTTATAGGTGCTGGTACGTTAGCTGCATGCGTTTATATTTTAGGAATATTTAATTTTAAAGAAATGTAATTTCGTTCCCCGCACTTTATTCGGGCAGGTTTGTTCACATAGAGGTTTGTAGATTTAAATTCAAAGAGACAGTATCGATAGTATATGCATGACCTGACGTTTTATTCTTATCCAAAATGAGGAGAAGTGAATATCAGGATCGCTGAACACTCTCATGCAGTGCATGTTTCTTTCATACTCAACCCAGAGGGTGCTCTCCTGCAGAAAGTCTAAAACAGACTCATAGAAGTAATAACTTATGATGTGCACGAAATCCGGCTATAACTGTAGCTGAGCTGAATAAAAAGCAGAACGTTTTACTGATGAAACTTGAAGAGTCAAAACACACAATTGCAAAACATAGGTTTGTGGGCTTTCTTATATTAATGTCCAGATAATAAAAAAGGTATATGAATAATGCAGACGATCGATTGACATATTTTAGTGATAGAAACTATAAAAACTCTTTCACTGCCTTATTCTGTGATAAAAAATTAGATAAGTGTGAGGTTGCGTAGTAGCCTTTACTTAAACCAATAAAGAAAATTGTCTGGAAGAATATTGAAACAAAAATACGTTTATAGCCCGCTGTGCTGCAGCTAACACTTAATTCCAACATGGTACCACACTGCAATATAAACAACAGCTGTACAACTGCTTAGTCAAGAGTTCTTGTAATATATAATATGTGTTAATAATATAAGACAACCAAGCACAAGCTCCACTGAGAACTCCACTCACCCGGCGCAGTCCCGCGGAAGTTATTGAAAGCTATGAGGGAGGGGGCATATCCTTGGATGAAGACCTTCTAAAGGTGAACACGGTCATCATGTGGATCTACTTTTATGGGGAAGAGCCATCACCAAAAATGGGGTTAATACAAAAAATAAATTGTCTTGACAAAAGGGCACTTTGGGCATCCCCCTCTGCACGTTCCTGCACACCACTGACAGTAACAGTGAATATCTTGTATAAAGTCTGTTTGCTGCTGATGATTTTTACTGTATAGAGTCTAGAGTCTGTGGTTTTGCATGTGCAGTTTTACAGTTGATTAGTTCATCTTATGGTTACTTCATAAAGCGTATGCAGATTAATAAGCAATCAGTAAATACTTGTTTTTACTTTGACTTGTCTTGGAGCTGTAACTACTAGTGGAATGAAAATAAAAATATCATGCTCTGTCTTGCGTGCGTAAGATGTGAGTAAGAGTAAGAAGACTCCCGGGAAAAACCTAAGTGTTGAACAGCTGCCCATCGCCGTCTCAGATTTCGGAGACACACCGGCACAAGAATCAGTACTTTTCAGGTTAAAAAGTATAACAGAACGGTTTAACATGTTACTTTTAAAAGTTATATTTTTATTTCTAAAATGCTTGATAAATGAGTTTAAATGCATGCAATATTGAAAATTATGTTGTATTCAATTTGTCTTATATTTTTGTACATGGGCGATTTCGCTTAATACATTTTCACCTTTTGCTTATTACTGTTGCCTCTAGTAGCTCTGTGTGTGTGTGTGTGTGTGTGTGCATTTGCGTTTTTAATTTCCAATTTATTTTTGGTTCATTTTAAGCCAGCAATAGTAATTTTCAAACAACCCAGCATGTTAACACAAACCAGCTGGGTTTGTCCATATTTGACCCAGTGCTGGGTTGCCAAAATAACCCACATTTGGTTGTTTTTAAGCATTTTTAGAGCATTTTTAACAACTTATGGAAGTGATTCTTCTTAGGCAATATATGTTAAAGACCAGCATGTTCCTAGGAGATGCTGATATTCTTAAACACCATTGTACTAATAAATATAGTAATATTATAACAGATGATACAGGTCAAAAGCTTATTGTGGACCAGTGTATATTGGAATAAAGCTGGTGTGTTTGTGAAATATACTGTTTAAATAAAGTAAAAAAAGAGGCTATATTTAAAATGTTACATGGTATATGCAGTTAAAAGTGTGTTAGAGCGATTAAATATGGATATTGATTATTCCAGTGATTTTTTTTTATTTTATTTTTTTTGCTCAATGGAAAAGGAGTCCATATATTTTGTAATTGTGTCTGCACAATGATTTTTTTTGGGTGGATATGGAAAATGTAATTAGAAGGAAAACAAATATTACAAATTATATTAAAAATTGTCTTTGATCTTCCAAGCTGTTTAATGGCAGCCAGCGGGTGTTGCAGTTCATCAGTCCAAAAGAAGGGAAATAAAAATCGCCCATCCATTAAAAAAAAAGTGTCTCACATGGCGTTGGGGGGTGAACAAAGGCCTCCTGTAGCGAATCGGTGCGTTTTTGTAAGATAAATATCCATATTCAAAATGTAAAAATCCCTTTAATCTAGCTTGTGCCAACAGTTGTATACAGAAGCAGCTCTGTGAGGATGGCGTAAGATGTCGGTGCTGCGCATGTGCCGATGAGTCTCATGAAAACCAACGTTTGTTTACAGGAGCAAAGGAAGCAAAGGTTCCTTACTTTAGCAAAGGAAAACCAGTCTCCTATTGGCTTATATCGAAATAATCCGACATTCTTCTTTACAAATCCTCAATTTGTACTTCTAATTAGTGACCGTTGTTTTGTTTTGACTGTGCTTCACGCGTTTCGTCTTTGAGCGGCGCAACACCCGTCATCCTCCGTCATCCGTCCGGAGCTGCTTCTGTGTACAACAGTCAACGCAACTAGATTAAATTGATTATTACGTTTTAAATATGGTTATTTTTCTTACAAAAACACATCGATTCGCTACAGGAGGCCTTTGTTCACCCCCCACAGCCGTGTGAGGCCCTTTTCATTATGGATGATGCGCTTTATTTCACTTCTTTTGCACTGATGAACTGCAACACCTGCTGACTGCCATTAAACCGCTTGGAAGAACAAAGACAATTTTTAACATAACTCCAACTGGATTCATCTGAAAGAAGAAAGTCATATACACCTAGGATAGCTTGAGGGTGAGTAAATAATGGGCTAATTTTCTTTTTTGGGTGAACTAACCCTTTAATACAAAATAACTTACATTTCAAGTTTTGTTAGCTAATAAATGTATCCAGGCTGAACAACCACCATGTAGAACAGGGTCGGACTGGGACAAAATTTCACTCATCCAGGCCATCCCATACACCCACAACAAATTCTGAAACAATGGACAACACTATTTTTTTGTGTGGCCATCACATAAAAAAAGTTAAAATAATTAGGCTGGGCCTGTGCAAAATAACTATATTTTCTAAATTGCCTAAATGTCAAAATTAGTACAACAATAACTACACCATGACAATTTATTATAGAAAAATACTAGTATTGAACATGTTGCATTATCATGAGTCATATTTTTCCCTTATGAAAATTAACTATGACTTTATTATAGTAAAAGTATAGTAACCATATTTTTTGTGGATTGATTGCCATTTGTATAACCACGGTTTTACAAAAACATTGCATGGTTAAACTATAGTTAGTGTAGGAAAACATAATTTGTTAACTTAGTAACCATGCTTTTATAACCATGGCTAATTTTCATAAGGGTTATCTGCCCTAGCTCCCTCTAAACCTATTATAAAACAATGTGAATAGTTGTCAGCAAAATGACTACTGAAACTTTACAACAGATAATAATGATGTCCTTTAGCATACAGTATTTTGAGTGATGATAGTAATGTGGTGCCACTGCTAACTGTTGCTAGCAGTTTAATGGGGGGGTACTATGCATGTGAGGGAATTTGTGCATTTACTGCTGAATCACTCACACTCTTTGTGAAATTACATCTTACAGAACGATTTAAAATGACTTAACTGCTCTAATAATCTGTTTGGATTCAACCTACATGCTATAGTGCAAAAATATTTGCCAGAATTTCCCACGTTATAAACACGAAACCTGCAGGAATGTGCAGAATAATGCGCAATACCCGCACCGAAATTCAGGCCCAGCTTAACTAAGTAAGCAAAAACAAAATTACAGTAGCATGTTTACAGATGAAACTGCCTGCACTTGAAGTCCTGAACAGATCAGTAGTTTTGCCTCTCTGCTTCTCCATTCTCGAGACTCTGTGATCAAAACCTTTTGGCGGAGGCGCTGCGCACACGAGAATCAGTGAATCAATCAGACTAAGCGATTCATGATTACTTAGAGATTTATTTTCGAATGGTGAAAATACAGATTAAAACTAAAGTAACGAGCCTGGTTCGAAAATGTAAGAAGTAGAAAGTACAGATATTTGTGTAAAAATGAAAGGAGTGAAAGTAAAAAGTTGTCAGAAAAATAAATAGTGAAGTAAAGTACTGATACCAGAAAAATCTACTTAAAAGCACAACATGCAACTTTTCGCCGCCAGAGGGAGCGTATTCAAAATAAAACAAAAAATAAAGGCGTAGTTTGATGACGCCGTGACTGAGTGTGGAATCATGGGAGTTGTCGTCTTCATCCCCACAGCCGATGCAATCCGACGGGACTCGGGCAGAAATTATGTTCATGGATGAGCTAATGATTTATTAACGTAGTAGAAAGAAGCAGGGTGAGGCTAAAGCCTTTTAAAGCCTTAAAGCCGTCGAAGCGAAACGAGGCCACTGAACGAGCGTGACTCACGGCTCGAAAGCAGCGGAGCTTTTATTATGCCTTCTGCTCCTTCTGGTCGTGCGTATGTGGGGGAAAAAAAGCAGCACTGTTTTATCATACTAGATACATTTGAAAGTTCTTTATAATGCTACTCTGTGAGGTCGTCACCTGTCTAATAAAACGCTTAACATATTAAAGCTTCTTTGGTGTTTCCATATTTTCTACAAAACAAAACCAGAAATTGAGGGGTTATGACGGTATTGGCAGGCGACACTATGGACACGGCCCATGTCACTAGTTAAAATTGCTTATTCCTCTGGATTCAAAGGGGTCATATGATGCTGCTAAAAATAACATTATTTTGTGTATTTGGTGTAATGAAATGTGTTTATGCGGTTTAAAGTAAAAAAAACATATTATTTTCCACATAATGTACATTATTGTTTTTCCTCTATGCCCCGCCTTTCTGAAAAGGTTGATTTTTACAAAGGCTAATCGGGCTGCAAAAGTGAGGGGTGCTGTAACTGGATAGCTATCAGTGCATTGTGATTGGATGCCCGAATTACCAAGCGCACTGTGACGGAAACTGTTACGCACATCACCATACTGTTGATGACATGTCTCCGGCCCGAACGCTACCCCCCCCCCCCTAGCGACGAGAACCCAAATCAAACATTAAAAACCCCATTACAAACGAGGGGCCTATCTTTGTCTGCTCCCAGGGTGGGGACCTAAGTTAGCATGAACCTGATGTAACTAAGATGACAAAGTAATAACCGTGGATCTGTTTTACAGCGCGTTGCGTTGCAAGTTCGACAACCGCGAAGGAAAACGCAAAAGGACCGGCGTAAACATAAAATAACCGAGTGCGATCCTGCGACCTCTTGTTAAGATACGTGGAGGAAACACACTCTGCCATGTCACATCGGAGACAAAAACCGAAGAAATGACAAAACCAGTCACGGGGTACTCTCACGCCCCAAAAACCCTCACGTTGGACAGTTGGCCACATCCAGTGGCAAATCCTTTAAATGAAACGTACTTACAGACTGTAAGTCAGAACAGCCGGCGGCGGGATGGTAGACTCTAGCTCTGCGCAGGAGGGGCCAAATTAAAAAGGATAACAGTCCTCCATAAAATGTGCTGAACACATCGGATATTGATATGTGCTCTTAGCGGATAAGTCCCCCTCCGGACGTCTAATACTGTTCGGGGCAACTAGTGGTTGTATACAAGCACTAGTAATACCAAAACCTTCGTTTGGAAGACCAAACAGAAAGTAGTTGGGTGCCGTTTAACAACGCGAAAAAAACAACGGCGCTCCTAGAGGGAGTGGTAGAAGCCTAACTTACCCGGCCCTGTGTAGGGGCGTGTAAGGACGCTGGGAGTAGATTGAGCTGACAGGGGCACGGGCTAGAGAAACAGCGCGCCTGGCGAATCGACAAAGGAGCGGCCAACCAGTGACGACCACGGGGTAGAGACACCGCTTCATCCCACGGTGAAAGCCGAAATCGGCGATCACCACAGCACTAAGTTGAGGGGCTAAGTTGATGGTATTGCCTCAGCGGACCAGCACAGAATAGAGTCCGGCATGAGGAGCGCGGATTATCGCTCATCAAGATTTGGGACAGAGGCAAACAAAAGGGAGTTTCGCTATCACAACGAGAGGAAAAAGAACATAGCACCAGATCCTTGACACGAACATGGCCTAAGCAGGCAGCACAGGGGCAACAATACTACAGTGATGAATAAAAGTTACACCTTCGCTTTCTTTGCATGAACATCTTTTGGTCGGTGGTATGCAAATCTTCACATCGTGAGGTAGATGATGTGGGGGTGTTTTAGAACGAGCCGTTTTAGGTAGGTGTGCCTGACTCTACACTTTTATAAAGAATATCTCTTTGGATTTGGACTTTAGTCTTTGCTGCTTTACAGATCTTCTTTATGCACCAAGAGAGCTTGTAACACTCCAAAGAGAAAAGAAAATTTAAAATGGCATCAAGATGGACGCCCTGTATTTAAACCTTCTTCGAAACATTTGGGATAATATAAGAACACAAGTCCGCAAAATATATAACACCGTGTCAAGGGGTTTTCTTGGGATATATTGTATTAACAAATATAATCTTGTGACTTTAAGTACAGTAACGAAGATAGGCGATGATTAGCATCTCTGGCCGTTATATGAGGCTACCATAATTATTTCTGACAGTGGGTAGAATGCAGCATTCAGCTCATCAACACCCAATCAAACACACTGAACAAGCTAAGCACAGACCTTCCAGTCGCTCTCCTCATATACTAATGGGGAACAACGGATGACAAACTACAGACATAGAACAAAGGACAATGAAGTAACAGGTGGATCGAGAGCGGGGTTGGAGTGTTATGTGACATACGCGGTAACCGAAGCTTTTCGAGTTCCAAAATGTACAACCCATTAAGTAAATTGCTCTAATGAAGATAATACCTGACTCCGTCCCGTTAGAAGGTTATGTTGCCTTAGGGTCTAGTGCACTTCATAGGGAAACAGTGTGTGACTCTATGAACGTGCCTTCATGTTTGAGACCCTTGCCCCTTTGTTCGACAGACCGAGCGCACAACACATATAATAGTACATATATGTTAATCATACCCGCCTATTATATACTCTTTTGTATAGCTATATAGATATATTATAGATATATATATATCTGATTGTATGATGCAAGCTGCCGAATATAAGTAATATCTGAAAAGTAATAGTTTATACTATATGGTTATTATATTTATTGTTGATTAGCAATTCTAACAGTTATCTGTATAAATTTTATAAATAACACTATGACAAGGTAAGGTTTAATTATTATATTATATTATATTTTATTCTATTACATTTTTCTATTATCAGCTACACAGTGGATGGATACGGCATGGTCTCTAATGTCTAAATTCTAATCAAAAAGCATATCTGTATGACTTAATTAGCATAAGTAAATAAACACATAATAAATAATTCATATTTCAAGGATTAAACATTAACCGGAAAAAAACATTTAAATGATTGCAAAACCATCCAACTTAGAGGTAGCTTGGCGATTAGTGCACTAAAGCATTCCACTTCCTTGTAACCAAACACTGCCCATGAAACAACGCAATCAAGCAAGTATAGAAAACCGCCATGGCAAGCGTCTTCTTAGGCGATCCCATTCCATAGTGTATCATAGTCGAATCGTTCAGCGGTTCTGTTGAAGAATGTCTTACGAGGCTTACTTATGAACTTACTCCCGGACGCATTATTTTTGGTTTGTTGGAAACACAACCTAGACAGCTGTAAGCTAGAAGGTTGGGGTGTTAATCAAACGCCGAAAGTTCAGGGGTTTTAGTCGACGTAAGTTAAAAGTGTGCTCTCTGAATACACCACTGATTCTCCTTGGATTTTAAAACCCCATTTTACAGACGGGTGGATATGCAGCGAACCACGTTTATTCATTTTAGTTTTGTAGACGCTTCGCTGTTCCAGTCCTCATGACACACCAATCAGCTTGGCATTTCACGAGTGAGATCATTGTTGAGACGTAGGTCGGTAAACGAGGATGACAGCTCGAGTATATTTCTCATTGATTGCTGTTTTATCGTGTCTGTTCAGATACTTGAGCATAACAGATGCTACTCGAACCGTGCACAGGTGAGAAGATCTGTTGACCATTACAGCGCCTGAAGAAATGCAGAAGAAGAGGAAAATAAGGACTAATAAGTCTGAATAGTAACGGCTCGCATCTAAAGTTAGGATATGTTATATTGTTATTGTTTGTATTTTTTTTGGGTTTTTCAAAACGCTTTTGATTTGAAGCAGATAAATATGTACAATTTGTATTAAGGTTTGAGACTTATTGCTAAACTCCTGATTTACAAATGCAGGAACCGCGCTCCCTGGCCTCCCCTAATGATCCTTTTGTTTAAGCAATAAAATGTTACAAAACTTTTTAATTTAAGTGAATGGAAATGTTCAGCATTCAGTGATGGTTTCTGTCATGTGTCTGTATAACAGCAAAGCCAGGACAGTGTCCACCCCAATCATCTGGAAGAAGATCGTGTATCAGTTCCTGTAAGAGTGACTCTAACTGTCCCAACAATGAGAAGTGCTGCAGCAATGGATGTGGACGTTACTGTACGGCTCCATATACAGGTATCCGTGTTGTATTGTTTTTGTCTAATAATAATAATAATACATTTTGCCTTTTGTTGTTCTCTTCTAAAGTAGGTTTGAATTTATCCCTTAGGATAGTTTTAAACCCAATGATTTAAAAAAAATAAAGAGGAAAATACTTTGAGTATAATTTACTCTGTAGGTAAAACTTGCTATTCATGCTTTGAGTGTTTCGTGCTGTATATTGAAGTGGTATACTGTCTATATGCACAAACTAAAGCTGACTATCTGTGTCCACGCAGTGAAGCCGGGTCAATGTCCCAAATCGAAGAACATTTCACTGTGTGCTGAAAGCTGTTTCCATGATGGCCACTGTCCTGCCACACAGAAATGTTGCCCAACCACCAGTGGCCAAGCATGTAGTGAACCACGTGGCCAGGGAAGTGGTCAGGGGAGGGGTCAGGGAAGCGGAAGTGGTCAGGGGCGCGGTCATGGTCATGGTCAGTGGAGTGGTCAGGGAAGCGGGAGTGGTCAGGGGAATAGTCAGGAAAACGGCCAGGGGAGTGGTCAGGGAAGCGGTTATGGTCAGGGGAGTGGAAGTGGACAGGGGAGAGGTCAGGGAAGCGGAAGTGGTCAGGGGAGCGGTCAGGAAAACGGCCAGGGGAGCGATTATGGTAAGGGGAGCGGTCAGGGGAGCGGAAGTGGTCAGGGGAGAGGTCAGGGATGCAGAAGTCAGGGGAAGTTGATCAGGGGAGTGGTCAGGGAAGCGGTCAGGGAAGTGGTCATGGTCAGGGAAGAGGTTATGGTCAGGGAAGCGGCCAGGGAAGTGGTCATGGTCAGGGAAGCGGCCAGGGTCAGGGGAGCGGTCAGGAAAACGGCCAGGGGAGCGATTATGGTAAGGGAGCGGTCAGGGGAGCGGAAGTGGTCAGGGGAGAGGTCAAGGATGCGGAAGTGGTCAGGGAGTGGTCAGGGAACTTGATCAGGGGAGTGGTCAGGAAAACGGCCAGGGAAGTGGTCAGGGAAGCGGTCAGGGGAGCGGTCATGGTCAGGGAAGCGGAAGTGGTCAGGGGAGCGGTTATGGTCAGGGAAGTGGGAGCAGCTATGGCGAGGGAAGCGGTCAGGGAAGTGGAAGCGGCCAGGGAAGCGGCCAGGGAAGCGGTCATGGTCAGGGAAGCGGTCAGGGAAGCGGTTATGGTCAGGGGAGCGGTCAGGGGAGCGGTCAGGGAAGCGGTTATGGTCAGGGAAGTGGTTATGGTCAGGGAAGTGGTCAGGGAAGTGGTTATGGTCAGGGAAGCGGTCAGGGGAGAGGTCATGGTCAGGGAAGCAGTCATGGTCAGCGAAGCGGTCAGGGAAGCGGAAGTGGTCAGGGGAGCGGTTATGGTCAGGGAAGAGGAAGTTGTCAGGGAAGCGGAATTGTTCAAGGGAGCGGTCATGGTCAGGGGAGAGGTCGTGGTCAGGGAAGCGGTCAGAGGAGAGGTCGTGGTCAGGGAAGCGGTTGTGGTCAGGCAAGGGGAAGTGGTCAGGGAAGTGGTCAGGGGAGCGCTTATGGTCAGGGGAGAGGTCATGGTCAGGGAAACGACGTGGTCAGGGGAGTGGTCAGGGGAGCGGTCAGGGAAGCGGTCAAGGTCAGGGATGTGGTCATTGAAAGAGCTCCCCCCCCCCCCCCCCCCCCCCCCATTGGGGGAAAAAAAAAAATTTTGCCATAACACTACTGGAGATATTTCAGTGCCATGTGGTTTATTATATGGATGTTTTCCCTGTTTGCTCAAACAGTTTAGAAAGATTTTTGTTGATCGTTCTCTCTCTCTCTTTCATTTTAAAGTTGTACAACTTTCTTAATGTATTGGGATTTTAAGTATAATTTTTCGAGTACTTTTTGCACCCCTTCATAGATTTGATTGGCCATGTCTGTCATTTTGACTTTGACGAGGATTGTTTGACTGCTGATCAGCTCCGATGAGAAAGTCCATTATCTTTGCGGCACCAGTGTTCAGTTAGTGTTGTTAGGCAGTTATTTCACTCTTTTTTTTTTTTAATAAGCCTATAAATGCCGAGGTCTGGATCTCGCGGATCTCATGCTGGGAACGGCAGTGTGTTTAACTTTATGCGGTTCTGCGCAGACCAATCGTCGAGAGTTGCAGCTTGCAGTCGGGGCGGATTTGAAAGCGTAGACATGAAATCAGACTCTTTCTGCTTTCCATAGAGATGTTTGTACGGTGTTTGCATACTTTATCACATATTAAGAGAATAAAATGCAATATTTGTCGAATACAGACGTTTCATAGACATTTTCATGAAGCCAACCAGAAACACTCATGTAGGTTACTGCAGGCATCTGATAGGAAACGTCCTATAGACGTATTGCAGATGAGCAAACACTCTAAAAAAAAAAATACATCTGCAGATGTAAATGCAGACGTCAAATAGACATTTCCGTGATGAAGGCCAGAGGCATCATGCCTATTCAAAGTGAGAGGGCACCTGCGCCCTCAGATTTTTGAGCCAAGTGGATTTTGAATGCAGCTTCCAAAAGACAAAAAAATAGCAGATTAATATTTTCTATATTTAATACAATCACACCGGCGTGATTATAACGGTCAGTGCATCATATTATTGGAATAAAAAGGAAATATAAATAATATCAAACATAAGTTTGGCTGCTGTGTCACATGACGACCCCCCCCCCCAACTCGTGCCCCCTCAAAAATAATGAGTGCATGACACCCCTGTCTTCCAGTCATTTGATTCACATTCACAGTTTGCATTTCGCAGGCAAACAAGGTCATTGCAATCCTCTGGATCAGTTTGCATGCAACAAACGGGAAAACAGTCACATTTATAATAGTCAAAAAGTTACTGTGACATAGCAGAAAAACAGAAACAGCCCCATATTCTGTGTGTCACAGCAATCGGATGTTAGATGACAGATTACAGACCACTGGCATTAAAAAGAAATGAAAAAGATATCGCGGAGAGCCCCCCGTTAATCCTCCCGGATAGCCTGTCTATCCATCAAAAAGGAAGACTACAAATCCTGCAGGGAAATTACCTGAACCCCCGCACATTATGAGAGGGACATCTCAATATCTCCCTGGTGAGACTTTTCGGTAATACCACTGAATGGTGAAAAGTTTATTAACTGCGTGCTTTTAAACTGAAGCCTTTATCTTAAATACATATTGTTGTGAGCTTTATTATGGAAAATCAAAAAGACAAAGCCATAGAGACATGTACATTATGCCACCATATTATATATTCATACCCTGTGTTAATCATAAAGTTATTCCTTTTATCCATCCATCCATACCATCCACTTTTATATTAGTGCTTAAGGACTGTTCCAAAATTTGTGGTACTAGTAGAGTCTTAAACACAATGTTCTTTATACATTGTTCACTCAAACCCATTTCTCATGGAAAATATTTCATTGTAGTTTCATTAAAAAATCTTTCTAGACTGTACTCTTCCAGACAATGTTGAAAGATTTATTTTTAATAAATTTTTTTAAGCACTCTCATGCTATTGCCTACTTAGGATGAATTACTTCGTTGAATTTCTTATTTGTAAGTCTCTTTGAACAAAACCATCCGCTAAATGAATACTGTAAGTGTTTTATGTTGCTGTATTTTATTTACTCACCACTATTTTTCAAACATTTGATTACGTTTACTAATGTAATCTCAGATTTGTAGGATGCTTTAGCGTTTAATGCAGCCTTACGCTTATCTCTGGCCTGCAGGGTAACATGAGAGGTCATTAACTAAAGAGAAACAACGGTGTTGGTAATGAGACATCATTGTATTTGTTGTCCAATCCATCTCTATGTGAACGTATTGCTGAACAAACACCATGATGCCATTCTTACTGTATATATGTGTAATTTGGTTACAGTATGAAAACCTGGAGGTCACTGTGTGGTACAGACAGCACGAGTACCTCGTTTCCAAAGTGGCTTGAGTGCTCACAAGGTTAGACGATTGGTCTTACATAAGGAAATATATGTTTGCTTAGTGTTTGTAAGTGTGTTCTGTATAAATTATATAAAACATTGGAAGGTCTTTAGAGGTCTGATCAACTTATGAAACATGATGAAGCACTTTATTCAATGAGGTCTATAGGTGACAAGCTCTCACACAGAATAAATTAGAGAAACAAATGAAAATATTGGTGATTATATGAGCTTATTGAGATGTGTAGAGCAGTCAGACAAGCTGTAGTCACTCTGATCACAAAGCTGTGGTAACACCGGCAGGCGGTGGGACCTCCTCAGGATGCAGAGTCCATGCTGAACAAGCCCTTTCTATGTTAATTTGCACTCTCTCTTCTTCCCCCTGCCAGAAACTCATGAACCTTAATTCAAGCCCTTATCATTCCATAGCTCTGGCACACTGCTCAGCTCTTGGGCTTCAAAAACTTGTGGGAAGAGGTGTAGAGAACACTGTCAGCCCTTCCTGAGCCCTCGGAAGGCCCTCTCAATCACAGACGCTGTCCCTGACACCAGGGGACCACAGCAAGCCACACAAGAACAGTTGTACTTTGTAAGTCGTTTTTTAGAACGGTTGTTTGACCCGATGTAAGAGACACTTGTGCTTAATTATGATAATGCCATAACCAGAGACTTTCATTCCCCAAGAACTGAGGCAATGTCACCATTTGTGGTAAGCATTGTGTTCCGTTTAAAGAATATTAAAATGTAATATAGCATATTTGAAGCATAGACTGTTTGTGTACAAATAGCTGATAAATAGTTGAAAAAAAGAACATATTCATGTGGATTTAAGATCTCAGATGTTTCTTTAAAACAGCAATGGGATTAAATGGAGAATAAGGGGGTGTTTACACAACACCGTTTTCAACTTAAAAACTGAAAACTTTTTATGTGTTTTGGACGTACATTTACACAATGTTATAGCTCTGTTCTTTTATTGTCAACTTTGTCGCACTGTTCGTTCTTTCTTTCTTTTTCTTTCTTTATTCTTTAATTTCGTTTTTTTTATTTTTCACCTGAAAGAATTTGAAGATGAAATTTAAAATGTAGGGACTACATTCAAAGTTTGGGTCTGCTAAATTGTTTTAATGTTTTTAAAAGAAGCCTCGTATATGGTTTGGTGCTCAATAAATAATTATTATCAATGTTGAAAATTGCTTAATAGTTTTGCTGCTTAATACTGTTGTGAATAATTTGATACATTTCTGCAGGATTTTGATGAGTAGAAAGTTCAGAAGAACAACATTCTACGTAGAAATTTTTGTAACAGTGTATAAGTCTTTAGTCACTTTTGATCAATGCATACTTTCTGAATAATGAATAATGTTATATTAATCTTACTGACCCCAGACATTTGAACAGTAGTATATAGATTAAATAGATGTTTAAGTCACCTAAACTGTTGTTTTAGGATATGAAAAGCTCACCAAAGAAGGGTACAATGTTTCCGAAAGTTCTATCTGAAAACAAATACTATTTAGAAAAGAATGGACGATTAACTTATTTTCCCACATTACAATTTTAACCAAAAGGATCTGGATTATTCTCTGTGATAGCTACTCATCTGAGTAGCTGACAGAGGAAGTTCTCCAGCAGCTCATCTGCTCTGTCCTAAATGCAGCTTTATGATTGGAAGACAGTACCGTGGGAAGCAGGTGTGACTCTATCCCATGAAAGCAGCAGAGCTTTATATGGTCCAGTCTCTTTCTAGCCTCCAGGGCTACTGAGTCAGCACTCTGGTCTTAGACAGTTTGACAGTTAGTCAGAGAGCGTAAATGACTTTTCAAAACGTATGCCATTTAAAATCCTTAACAAGACTTGCTATTTGTCTGTCAACCAAATAATCTTTTTTTTTCTTCAATTTATAAGTATATTAAATAGTATATTTTATTTTTTATATTAAAGAAAATAGTTTCAACAAAAATGAAAATTGATTGAAAATTGTACCTCACAATTATGGTCAAGCTCGTTTGTTTTTTCATTGGAACAGATTTGGAGAAATGTAGCATTGCATCACTTGCTCAGCAATGGATCCTCTGCAGTGAATGGGTGCCATCAAAATGAGAGTCCAAACAGCTGATAAAAATATCACGATTGTTAGTCTGTTTTGGACTGTTTCCATCTAAAATGGTGCTTGGTCTGTGCATACAGTATCTTTATCCTGATCAGGACTGGTTTTAACATCTTAGCAAGGGTTGGATGTTTAAAAGTGATTTTTGCTTGATGGATTTGTTTATTACGCAGCTTTTCACTTCACAAGACATTAATTGATGTACTGGAGTCTTGTGGATTATTGTGATTTTTTTTTATATAAGCTGTTTGGACTCTCATTCAAAATAATAAATAAATAAAGTGGCACATTCGGATGGCCATGCCACTTGTGGGCTGATTTCAATTCAAAAGGAATGAGAACACTATTATGTGAGTACACTGGAGTTACTGCTCTGGCTTTTCTTAACAGGTTAAAAAAAAGAAAAAACAAAAAAATATGACTTCTGAATTCAGCTCCATGCTCCGAGAGCAGCCACTGGATAAGAAACACGGTGGAACACTTTTGAAATGTTGAGATGAGCTCTTTGGTTGCTGGGTGCCTGTTTAAGACAGACTCTTTGTTAAAGATGATATTCCCAGGGCTTCCAGGCTGCTCACTGCCTCCGGATTCCCCTCCCCGTTGCAAAGTGGAACAAAGCACTTAAAGAGTGCATTTTCATACGTTAAAGAGCCACTCTTTCCCCAGGTCATGCTTCCAAGACGGCACTAGGCAGTATGGAGAACTCAATGTTAACCATATTAAAATGTGTGTTCATATTTCACGCTGCTTGTATTAATATACACGTAAAGAGCCCTAGCTACCTGACATCAAATATTTCTCTCCTCTCCGGAGAGCAGTGCCCCCAGAGAGCTTGGCCAACCCATTTGTCTATCAGGTACTGCAAAATGCTAATTTTGCATTGACGAGCACATGTGTTATGAGAAAAGCTTGGCTACAGGGGACGACTTTGCCATAACTATAATGTTCAATATTGTCAAAAAAAAAAAGTCTACTACAGAGTCATTTCCGCAGGAATGAAAAATTTGTGTGCTATGGGAGAACGGAATATGAATACATTTTCAAACAACTCAACAATTTATCCATCTTTTCCCTCTTCTCTTTTCGCTCACATTTTATAAATCATAAACCTTCCGTCTCTTTTTGAGCCTTTATGCAGAATTCCGAAGGACATCTGTGCCATGTGGAAATCACCGGAAAGTTTTGTGCCCTACAGATGTTTGCAGAGTTGACCTGAAAATAGCCGTGGAAAACTAATATATGTTTATTGGCTGAGAGTGGCGCAATGCAAATGTACACACTGCCTTACAGTGTGAAGTATGGAAAACATGGCCAAAATACCCGTTCATAATCCACAAAAACACTTCCCCCAGTGAAAAAAAATAAATAAAAATCTGTCCCGTTTCCTCCAATCATATTTGTTTAGAACTGTTTTGGATTGTTTTTGCTTGTAAACAGCGGTAAATCTGTGCATATTTCTCTCCTAAATCAGACGAGATACCTTTTATACTAAAGAGAAAGCAATATTATGGATAGAGGACTATTTTAGCTGGAAGCAACAGTCTGAAGTTAAAAATGTCTTATTGATGAATTTATTTGACTTATTATTTATTTTCACCTTGAGAAGCTAAATGTAATTTGTAATGAATTAATAAAGGATGTGTTACTTGGGTGGTTTTGTTTTTGTTTAGCAACCAAAGGGACCAGGGTTCAAATCCCAATCTAATAATATGATTTTTTTTAAATAATCCCTGAAAATGCATTTTTGTTGTATAGAAAACCCCTTTTGTGTTCTACAGGAATAAGTGAGGAAGGGTAGATGATAACAAAAAATGTATAGTTTAATCTGATTTATTTATATTAATCATACAGTATTTAGTTTTTTAAGCTGCAGGAAAAACCCCTTGGTCAAAAATCAGAGCCTGAAAATGCTTCTGAAAACATATCTGACCATCACTAAACTCCACAAGTATGAAAGTAAAACAACCCTAAAATCTTTTGTCAGGCTCTCTGCCATAGCATCAAAGTGTAAATTGAGATTGATGGGGTGAATGGTGGTTGAGACTACAGGTTGAAGTGTCAAACCTGGCAGTCACTACCCCGGTAACATGAACATCTCTGCACAACTCATTACACATTTTAGCTGAGCCACCGGGACATAAAGCAGAACCTCTGTCCACTCAGAACGCTCTACTGGCTGAGCAGAAGGGACAGGAAATCATTGCAGTCAAAACGTCTCTGCCAAAGGTCACTTAAATCAGGGAAATGAAATTAGTCACCTTGAAGAGCATTGGGGCCTTGTGCAGCATAGAGAAGCAAGGTTAGATGCACTGAAAAAGCCTTTTTACAAACCCTTTCTGTTGCTAACTGGATTCTTCACCCTTTATATATAGATAGTGCTGGGCGGAACTGAAGTGTGATGTCTCATTCGTGGCCGATGACAGAGCTGGACTGTAGCAGTAACTGCTGCAAGTTGTAATGCCACAGATAAAGAAACCTGGCACAATGCATGGACGGACTGCGCGAAACGCCTCTCGATACCTCCGCAGGGCGGCGGTCGAACAGGGACTAACACTGAGATACATGTAAGTGGGGGTTGAGGGGGATTCGAGGAGCCCTTACCTCTGGAAATGAATGTCTGGCAATCTTGGAACTTCTAGTATCTGCAAATGGGATGACTCATCTGAGGTTTTAAAGGTTGAAAAGGGTAATTTGTTCTTCTGTAAAAACTAGTGCGAGTTGCCACTGCAAGCATGGGGGTTTGTCACCCTTCGTACGTTGTATTAGAGACGAAGGAATCAGAGGGGAAGTGGAGCGTCCAAGTACAGTCTATGTGCGTCTCTATGTGTGTAAGACAAATGGTGTAGATAGTTCAGTCAGTTTTGGCAAAAGTATTAGGTTTTCTTCATTTGGCCATTAGTGTGCTCATACAAATGTCAGCAACACTGTAGCTTCCCACTGTATTTATAGACACCGAGAGGAGATTCTGAATGGTTATATATAGATCATTATGTGATTTAAATTATGCAAAGAATGGTGACCGATGTGCTTAATCTATCTTGTTACATTAGTATGTCTCATTTGGTTTGCATGAAATCTGGAGGGGAGAGTTATGCAATTTTCCTCCCATCTCCCTTTTTTTAATCAATTCATGTCATTTTATGGATTCAAAACATGCATGTTTAAGCTACAAGTGCACAGTCATCTAAAATGTAACAAGGACATTTTTTAAGGAGAATGTTAGATAGTGTGTAGTTTCGTCTGGGCCCACTTTGAGGAGGGTCTCACAGGCCCACCACGTATAGAGAAGAAGGACCGGAGACATGAGAGATGATGGAAACGATATGGGAGGCATGTTTAGTAGAATGTAAAAGCGTGAACAATGAACGTACGAGGGTGGAAAAGTGAACTGGAAGGACAGCACAAGGATGGACACAAGGTGTGGAGCAGCACAAGAAAACAGGCAGAGGGGTAAGACAAGCACACTCGGGCACCTGGGATGTGGACAGAAGGAAAGTGTGAAGATATGTGAGAGAAAAAACGAGTGCGTATATCAGTGGCGCATAGGAAGTGTTTGTGTCACTCTAAAGAGAGGTATGTGTGTTCAGCTACTGGAGGAAAGACCTGTAGGTGTTCTCATTTGTTGGTCTCCAGAAGATGTCTTGTTTTATTTTTGTAAATACATGACCTCTTGAACTTAAATGTCTTCAACATTAGCTTTGTGTTCATACAGCTGTGGAACAACATGTGGGTGAGAACTTGATGTTGCAGACTCTCATTTGGAGTGAACTCTCCCTTTAGAACTGATTACTACTGAATAACAGAGGAACATAACAGCATAACATCAAGAGAACAAGACGTTTTATTCATACATCTCAGTTGTGCATTGTGTATTCCCTTACAACTGCAAATATCCATAGCAATGTCACACATTAATTGCGAGAGGGGGGATTCTGAAATAGGAACCATCTGCATTCATTTGAGAGCGGATGTATGATGTCAGTTGAAATGCTTGTGTGTGCATAATTCCCAATGGTTTATGAACAGCCAGCTAACAACAGTCCATTATGTCCAGAGACTCATTGTGTGTGCACTGTGAAAGCAGTTTAAAATGGTTGATCCAGCTTAATTTGACATTATTACACAGGGCAAATCCCAGTGATAAAGAGCCAAGCTGGTCACAGGATATTATTTAGGGCTTATTAGCTGAATGCAGCAGGATGTTACGGAACGACATACTGTGGTCTCCACCATCCTGCCCGTGTCCCTATACTTCACTGGATAATTCTATCATCATAAATGCTTTTTCACTGTGTTTGTACTTTTCCTAAGGTAAAAACAAAAGAAATGGAGGATTGGATTTTACCCATGCTATAAAGATGTGGGGAGAAAAAAATGTGATGGCGCCACTGGCTTGTTTTCAGATTTCAGTGGTGACACAACAGACCAATTAGGGCTGAAATTATTTCTGATTTCTCGAGGCTATTCAGCAGTAACTTTCAAAATACTGTGTGCTTGTTTGATTTAATGAAATAATGTAGTAAATGAAAGAGCACACATAGAGAACAAAGCTAATATCAATAAAGCTAAAGCACATTCATGGGTGTGTTTGAATTAGTTATATCTGGATTAAAATAGAGATACTGCCATTTTCTGTTCTAGATAAAGGCCAGTGTGTGTTACTGTAGATCCAGCAGTCTATTTGTCCTTACTGTGGACACTCACTCTGTTGCCCTGCGGACATATGCCCACAGCCATCAGTTGAGAGTTGTGTAGGGCCATCACTCGCTCCCCAAGGCTAAATTTCAGCAGCAGTGGCGTACGCAGCAAAACATTACCAGCCAGCAACTTTGCTGCCAAGTTTAATATGATTCTTTATCGATAGAATGTTCTAAGATTCAGAATTCCAGATAAGCAGATTGCTAACGTTCTATTGTTCCATTTATTGTTCTCTCTCTGGTTTCGTCTGGCCAGAGGAGAACTGGCCCCCCGACTAAGCTTGGTGTCTCCCAAGGGTTTTTCCTCCATTTCTGTCACCGATGGAGTTTTGGTTCCTTCCTTCACATTTGGCTTGCTTCGTAGGGGATACTTAACATTTGGCAATATTATTGACTTGATTGCAGACACTATTGGAAGAGAACTGAACTGAGCTGGGCAATGACATCACTGAATCAATCTATCTATCTATCTATCTGTCCATCCATCCGTTTATCTTTCTATAAGTGTTGCTTCTGAAAATGTGTTGGATGGATGGATGGATGGAAGAACATTGCGACTGTCTTGTATAATTCACAGAGTGGAGAAAGAGTGCAGGTGGGCAGTGTTAATATTTCAGTGGTTTGTAGGAACCTTGAACATGCCTTGCATACCTGAGGTAAATAGTGATTTCTGTCAGGAACAGTCCTGTCGAACGTCCACTGTGTCCAACGCCCAATCACTCACACTTGTGATTTATTTAAGAGCCTGTGGTATTGGGGAGATTAAACGCCTTGGGAGTCCTCCACAGCACCTCACAAAGACACAGCTTACACAAACAATTCAGTGGCCAAGAATGGAGATACCCAGGAGTGTTTGCTGATATCCCAACACCTGGAGCAGAATCTCTGAGTCAGATATGCAAGTGGGAAAAGTCCACAGGCCGCAGAGAATAAGAAAGCAAACGTGTTCTTGACAGATCTGCAACGGTGATCGGGAGTGTGTAAATAATCCAAAGCTATGCGAAGTGCGAACTGCAACATGCTAACTCAGAGAGCCTGTAGATAAAACACAGTGATAAAAATATCCTTTTGAGTTGAGTTTTGTATTTATCTATCCATCCATCTATTATGGAGCCAGATCAGCGTCAAAAATATTACATTTACAAAACAAAATTCATAATTTCACAGCACAAATTACATTTACAAAATCTGATTCGGAAATTCAAAACACAATTCATAAATACACAAGTAAAGCTAAAAAAAAAAATTAAGAACTTAAATTTTACCCATTAAATACGCGCAACATAATGCAGTTCTTACATAAATATATTTCAAATGTGGTAACAAATTGTATATATCAAGTTATTGAATTAATGTCCATCACACATTTATGAATGATGTTACATGTATTTATGGATTGTTGAATCTGCATTTGCAAATTGTCACATGTGCGTGGGCTGCTTTGAATTTGTCTGCGGTATTTTTGAGACCTTCCTGACAGGTTAAGATTCATAAATATCTTTTTTGGAGGCTGTTCCGTTCAGTCAATCAAAACGTAATCCACCAATCAAAACGCTCCTTACTGAAAAGACTCAAGAAGTTCAACGCTGCGCTTGTACTGTGCATTCTTTCTATGATCGGGTCCTTGATATAAATACATTTGCGGGGTACTCTGTTTTTAGCACCTCTGATTGTACATTTTCTGACAAAATCACAATTAGATTTTTATCGTTCGCACAAAATACAGCTACCCGGTTAGCCTGCTGTCTTATACACCAAAGTTGCACATACCCTGTTTATTCAGATCAATCTGTAATGTTATTGAATAAGTGTTAAATGTCCAGATATTTCATTTAATAACAACAATTATGTTGTTATAACAACAATTGTGTTCTGTTGTTGTTATTAGTAGTAGTAGTATCAGGTTCGCAGTAACTTTTGATCAGGCATTAAAAACAGCTATCACCACCTAAGGGAGATTTCGAACACATAGCGGAGAGATTTCAGCATGGATGAAAACCAGACTCAACGAGTGAGTAAAGTAGTTTTATCTGATTACATTTTCTTATGATTATAGGTTTGTTAGTTGTTAGTTGTTAGTCCACGCCAGCTTTCTTATATTATAACTGGTGTTTGTAGGAACACTTTAGTAATCACAGGATGAATGGGCGATAAACAATCAATAAAACAATGATTTCAATGATAAACTATTGAGTCATTTTAAATACTGTTTGTAGTCAGTGGGTTATAAAGTTACCATCACGACCAGCTAAAATCATGAGAAAATGCCATCAGATAAAAAAATGACTTTACTCATTCGTTGAGTCTGGTTTTTATCCTCCATGCTGAAATCTCCAGAGATTGTTTTAATATAGGGAGATGACAGGGTCTGGATTACTTACTACTGGAGAAAGCGTAACGGTCAACTTAGATCACGTGTGCCTTAATACCCAATCACATTACAGCCTTGACGTCATTGAATTTCAGTCAGAGTTGTGCGACATTCAATCGTCGTTTATGGATACCATAGGAATAAAAGAGAAATGCCATAAGTTGAATCCCACCTGTCGCAAAAAGTCAGTCATTTTTTTTCGGTGTAATCTCTAAAAATAGTTAAATTCAAAAGTATTGCTTAGTGTAAAACATGTAGGAGATTAGCTGATAGCTGTAGTAGGTCGACATTAAATGATAAGCTGTTTCCTCTAAAAAGCTGTTTATTCAGTGAAGTGACTTCTCCATTGACTTCCATTAAAAAAAAATGGCCTCTGGTCTCCTTTCCCACGTACTGGCAAAACGGAAGAGTTAGCATTAGCCGTTACTCTTTTTTGGCTACAAGCGGAAGGCTTGATTCTAGTGCACTTTGGAAATCTCTCCGCTGTGTGTGTTCGAAATCTCCCTTAGGTGGTGGTAGATGTTTTTAATGCCTGATCAAAAGTTACTGCGAACCTGATACTACTACTACTACTACTACTACTAACAATAATAACAACAACAACAGAACACATTATTTAATTGTTGTTAAACAAATTCGCACACAAATTCAAAGGAGTCGATGCATGTGTGACGATTTGCAAATGCAGATTCAACGATCCATAAATACATGTAACATCATTCATAAATGTGTGATGGACATTAATTCAAGAACTTGATATATACATATGTGTAAACATTTTAAATGTATTTAGGTAAGATGCATTTGTGTGAGCATTTGGGGAAATATTTATGCTTTTACATCTGTATTTATAAATTGTGCTTTGAATTTACGAATCGGATTTTGTACATGTAAATTGTGCTGTGCATTTATGAATTTTATTTTTTAAATGTATTATTTTTGGGGCTGATCTGGAGCTCCCCCATCTGGCTCCATATATCTATAGTCTGTCATACCATGTCTGTCTGTCTGTCCATCTATCCATCCATCCATTCATTTCATTTCTCACTGCCCAGGAAATAGGTTTCGAAGATATACATTTTCAACAGTTCATCAATGCTTTAATTTAATTTTAACTTTGATCATCACAGCCAAAAATCATTATGTGCAATTACATAAACAGATATTACCAATTACACCTCCTGCTAATATACTAAATGGATTCCTTTTATTTCGTCTTGTTTTCTTCACTGGCTCAATCTCGCTGCTTATGAAAGACGGCGCTCTGTTTTTAGAATGAGCCCAGTCCTGTATTCAGGCAGCTATAAGAAGCCGTCTCATAAGAACCCTCTCAGCTCTGGTTCACGCAAGAGAATCATGTTTTTTGCAAAGCCATCTAAGGGTCACTGATTTTATTTATCAGATCTTCAAGGTCAGGTTTGTGGAAAGCAACATCAATGAGTTTAATTTCAGTCTTTCCTGGAGAGAGGTTTGGCTTTCTTTATAGTCTGGTACTGTATTAGCAGTGTATGGTGCCAGATATAACAAGAGATTCATATAAGGCTTTTGAATGGACCTCAGTTGTTGGGATAACTTTATATTTCCCCTTGTGTAAAATTTAACCACTCATTCCTTCCTTTTTAAAACATATATTGTGCTTTGGTTCACAAATGTTAATAAACTTGGTAAACATTAACAAAATAGAATCTAAATTAAATCCGAAGAAAATGTACACTAAACCGCTCAATTTAATTAGTTTTATGATCTCTTTATGAACATTTTGAAGCATCAAAGTGATAGTTGCATAGACTGTCAGTAAGGGAACAGAAATTAAAAATATCTTCATTTGTGTTCCGAAGATAAACAAAAGTCAGGTTTGGAATAACATGAGGGTGAGTGAATGATGACATGATTTTTTCTTTCTTTTTTTTAGGTGAACTATCACTTTAAATAGACCTAATCATGCTTCATGACAGCTATCCCAAATTAATAGGTTCTCAATGAATGCCTTGATGTTTGTCCAGTGTATATGAATAGAATATGAATAACCCACATCCAAATTCAGACAAGGAGAAAAAATAAAGGTTAAAAATAAATAAAAATATTCCTCTTAGTAGGAGATTCCTTTTGAGAACCATTTCTCTAGTTACACTTTGATGTGCATGTAGGAGTAGATTTTGATTTCTGATCATAAAAAGAACAAGCAATGTCTCGAAGACTCTCTATGTTCATCTTCTGCTCCATCTGTCTACCTTATTAGCACCTGCCTGTTAATTGGTGATGTTTTGATAGTGTCCAGTTCGAACACAGTGGGACACGAGCCTTTGGAGGTAAAAATAGATGCACAGATTTCACCTCACACTGGCAAGCCGTAAACCAACCACCACAAAATTATCTGATGCTTAATTGGCACTCCACAACGCTGCTCTTGCTGTGCTTTTTGCCTCCCATCTGCATAATTACTTTTACACTGAAAAAAACAAATCTTAATCAGTATTCCACTGCAACAGGGGTAGGCAAGTTCGGTCCTAGAGGGTTCTGCAGAGTTCAGCTCCAACCCTGAAAAAAAAACTCACCTGCCTAGCCTTAGTAATCCTGAAGACATTGATTAGCGTGTTCAGGTGTGTTTGAGTAGGGTTGGAGCTAACTCTGCAGGACTGCGGCTCTCTAGGCCCGAAATTGCCTGCACTACAACATCCTTAAAACAAGATTAATTTACTTGTGAAGCTAAATTTGGAAAATATTTATTTTTATTTTTAAAGTTTCGTGGTTTAAGTATACGACTGATAATATTTATGCTTAAAACATGATATGGTTATTTAATAGATACAATAAATAGAATCGGGCTCAGCCTACAAATCAGTTGTTCTGAAAGTCAACATGAGGCTTTTGTGGCTCGGCTAGTGTCAGTGTGTTGTCCTTCATGCTGTTCGAGCACAGTGGGGGAAGATCTCGTCTGGAAATTACCTTCTAACCATGAACACAGCACAACAAAACAAGGAAAAGGGTATTCTGGATTGCGTCTCACAGCTATGATCTTCTGTTTGTCTGGTGTGTTGAATGTGTTTCTTAGGTCTCTGGGTGTATATGTGGCATACATGCTACGGCCAGGCACATGCAGAGGGGGTTGTGGTGGGTGCTTGAGCACCTGCCCCTTTTCTCCTTAATCCCCAAAGTGCCCTTTTTGTCAAGGCAAAAAATCTTTTTGTAATTAAACGCCATTTTGTGAATCGAACTATTAGTAAAATGAATTAATTATAATTTAGTCGTAAATAAAATTATCCACACGATGATGACCTTTCACCTGACGATCTCATAAGGGACTATCCCTCACGTTCAGACCCCTTTAATGTAGCACACTACCAGGATGCCTTCATAACGTCCGCGGCTACCGGTAAGTGGAGTTCTCAGCGGAGCAGTGTGCTTGTATACTTATATTATTAAATTATTATTATTATACAAGAACTGCGTGAAGAGAGCACGCACAGCTGTTGTTTATATTGCTGTTTATAGCCTGTGAAAGTTAGGTTAGCTGCAGCAAGGGGCTATAACATTTTTGTTCAATATTTTCCTAATTACAATTTTATGATCGGTTTATAAAGGCTACTAAGAGCACCTTTTCTCCATTTTTATCACAGAATAAGGCAGAAAACATATTTTATAGTTTCTATAGGCTACTAAATAATACGTCAATCAGTACTGCATTATTCATAAAGTTTATTTATTACCTGGAGATAATTTGAAAAACACACATAAACCGTATATTTTCGCAATCGTGTGTTTATTGTCTGCACTCCTTCTTGAGTTCGGTTGGGACTTTCTGCAGAGAAGCGCTTTCCGATCTGGTATGCATTAAACATACACTGCATGAGAGGGTGAGCGCTCCAGATATTCACATTTCCTCATTTGGTACGAATAAAAGTCAGGTCATGCATAGGACTATCGATACCGATTACCGCGGGAAGTCGTAGGGCGTGCTGGGGGTGCTGCCAAAAAGAAAAAAAGATAAAGCGCACCGCTCTGCAGGACATGGAGGCGCAGCGCGTCACTGGCATTTTTTTTTAGAACAGCGGGAAACTAAAATCGCTGTCATGTTTGCTCTAAGGTAATAGTATCATCATTCAGAACTACAAAGGGTCGGTGTGCTCTCACAATATCAACAAAATCTTGTGCTTTTGTAAAGTAAGGAAAACAAACCGGATGCGCTTTTCTGTCATCTTGGTCTTGAGCAGGAGTGGTTCACCGACATGATAAATATATCTATAAAATGCTTTACATTACTATTTTAAAACGAAATAATTCAAATCGAAAAACAAAAAAGTCTTTCATTATGTAATCCGTAAAGATGGATTTCTCTCTAAAGGCACGTCCAATGAGGATAAGCGTGTGACAGAAAGGTTATGCCCCTTACCATACTGTGATGATGCCCAGTCAGGCCGGAGCGATGATTCAAAAAACATGAAAACCCATTATAAACAAAACGAGGCATTCGTTGCATCCAGTGACATACTTATGGATTATAATGACTTATACCGTCTTTTTACGCATTGCGTTGCATCGCGCCGCGTAAAACATAAAAACCATGTCTGCATTTGTGATCGGAGAAATGGAAAACAACAAGCGCTACTCTACACTGCCCAAAAAAAACACGCTTTAAATATATAAAATATTAAAACTCTTTAACACTATAAAAAAACGTAATTAGTCTACTTTACCAGGATCAGTAAACAGTCCTCCATAAAAATGTGCTGCACACATCTGAATATACGGGTTGAAGTGTTCTGGAACAGTGTTAACAACTTAACCACTGATTTCTAGTCAAGTCCATTTTTGGAAGGCCAAACAAAGTAGTTGCGTCACAAATGAAACACAGCGTCAACCACATGTGACGACCCCGGGTTGGATTCCGCTTCGTCCACGGTGAAAGTCTATCCAGCGATCCACAGCACGAAGTTTTATGTATTTCCTCAGCGACCAGCACCGATCAGCTCCAGGCATGATGAAGCAGACATCGTCCTCTTTTGGAAGACCAAACAAAGTAGTTGCGCTTTCACAACGAAACACACAGCATCTTTACAACATGGCGGCGGCAACAACAATACTACTGCGAGAATAAAAGTTACACCTTTTTTTCTTTGTGTGAACATTTGGGCGGCGTTATGTAAATCTTCCCAGATTGTGACGTAGATATGTGGGGGCGTGTTTAGAACGAGCCGTTTTAGGTAGGCGTGGCTGACTCTTACCTTTTATAAAGAATATCTCTTGATTTGAGACTTTAGTCTTTGCAACTTTACAGATTTCTTTATGCACCAAGAGCTTGTAAACACTCCAAAGAGAAAGGAAAAATGAAATTGCATCATATGACCCATTTCATCTAGAAACCTCTATGTGAACACACCTGCCCGAATAAAGTGTGGGGGACGAAATTACATTTCTTTAAAATTAAATATAAAAAACTTTCTAACGCTAACGTTCTACACACAGCAATATAAACAAAGGTGCCTGTTTTCTTTCGTTCTTGCTGTTTGATTGGGAAGTTTAAGGGCGTCGAGGGTCTGTCTTTATATTTCTGACTAAAAACGAAGTACTTTGAACTTTTTTATACAGTATTATTTTAAAAACATAGATGGCCTTAAAAAATAATTATCACAACCGTGATAAACAGGTATATATGATTTCTATTCCTCCGATTTAGGCTACGGTATCAACTCCTTGTTTTTTATCATCAGTACATTAGATTTAAAATGATTAAATTCAGAACAGGATTAATTATAATATAACTCTATTTTAAATAAGACAGAAGTAATTTTTCTACAACAACAACAGTAGTGTTTACAACAGCAAAACCACCATACCCTGTAAACTCAATAATAATAATAGGCCTAATTTAATTCCGTTTCTATTTTCAGTGATTAAAGTGCAAAGAAATATTTGTTTAACTTTTAAACTTAAAATGGTCTTTTCTGTTCTGTTTCTTTTTCAAAACTGCGTCACGGCATTTGCTGCTATCAATACAGAAGCATCCGTTTCGATACATGTCGCAGCAAGGAGCACAGCCCTATTGAAAGCTGTGCTCCGTGTGCACCTTTTATACTTTGAGCACCTGCCCCTCCAAAGGTCTCTGCACGGCCCTGTACAGGACAGCTACAATTATCTTGTCAGATGATTCTGTGGTATTCTTATTTACCTTGTAAGTGAAAATATTTGGATACAACTACATGATGATCAAAACAAAGATAGCTGTCATCACATGTCATGTTGTATAGGGTGAAATGGAGGAAGGTGCCCCCTTTGAGAACAGTATTCGTTTTGATTTTAAACTTTAAAGATTTGCTAATTTAGCTGTCATACCACAAAAGATATAATTATTCTGGGGTAAGATGGCCTCCTATCTGGGTAAAATATTACGGAATCTACAGATGACTTTTAATATTATTTTTATGAATATCTATATATTTTCAGCATTAATATGTCATTAATGTAAAATACTAAATCAACTATTCTTTTTAATTTTTTTTTTTTTATGTATGTATGTATGTATTTATTTAGTTAGTTAGTTGTCAAAGCAGAATTCCAGTAAAAGAGATTCATCTGAAAACTAAATTTATTATATGTAAAGGAACAGAAATACTGTTTATACTCATTGAATTTCTCATATTTAATGATTTTACTCAGTTAGCCTATATGTTTTAATGAATAGCAAATATGTCTGAAATGTAGGCCTACATCTAACTCATGTTGAGAAAAATAAGAAAAAAAAAGAAAGAAAAATAATTACAATAAATATTACATTAAAAAATAATAACACTAGTAACAAAATGCCACTCTGGTCAATTCAGATTTACCACAAGGGTCTTATTTGATCTTTTTACTTCAACAAAAAAATAATATTTTTTTTACCCCCCAAATAAAACATTAATGTGTCCACAAATCCCTCATTTACAAATATTCAACACAATATAATATAACAGATCACTATTTTTCAGATAAACAAAATTAAATCAGTTAACTCTTTCAAATGACTAAACCTCACAAATATTGATATTCAGATTAAATGACAAAATTAAAAAGAGCATATAGCCATTCCTTACATTTGTTGAGATGAGGTTTTGTGTGATGTATGATCAAAAGAAGAAAAAAAGTAATCTTACCCTAATATTCATGTGTGAGTGTTCATTCTGTAAATATTTATATATGTATATAATTGATTGTACTAAATTAACCTGCTAATTTTACAACCCTATATTTAAGTTAATTATTTAAAAAAAACATTACAAGATTTTTCACAGCTACAGTGACAATGTGATACATGTAGGTTAAGATGTTGTCAGTCTTTTCCTCACGGGTCTAACATGTGAACTTAATTTGTCATTTAATCAAGTAAACAATTTATTTTTGGATACAGAGTGAGTACCTGCAAGTCTTTGGTAAAACTGATTAATGGGTTCAAGTGTGAATGAAGGGGCGAGATCCTGCCGTGACCATTTTCTTAATCAGTATTTTGTCTTTATTTACAGTAAAAAAAAATTAGCATACTTAAAAATAGTTCCTCTTGAAAAGGACCTACCAAAAAAATAAAGTTAAAAATGGGGCATAAAAGTGACATCACAACACATTTACTGTTAACAGGCCTAATGTATCGTGCCTTAAATCTGTATTTTGTTTTTCGTTTAGCTTGCATACCTAAATAATGTATTTTCTCTGCCTTATTTATCAAGTCATCTGTCAGTTTGAAACATATTCCGGCCATAATCAATGTTCAGTAAAACGCAGATTTCAACAAACTGCTGTTGTCTAATGTGCGCCTCACTACGAGAGCAAAATATCAAGACATTTCCACATTGATCCTGCTGGAATCGATCCTCAGCCAAAGCATCACATATTAATTTCTCAGAAGGGTTTTATTTTTGAATAGGCCAACATGACAGTGGGCAGATTGGCAGACGGTACTGCCCGCAGGCCTGACGCTGATGGAGAGCCACAGACGATGGTCAGGCAGGTGACAAGTTCAGTCCTACTGTCAGCACTTAGGATTTCCCCATAGGCAAACGAATTCCAACAGCAGCTGCCGAGCTGCCACACATTTTGATATACTCTTGTATGGAAGTGTGATTTCATAAAATTTTAAAAGTCTTCTTTCTTTTAACCGATTTCTAGGTTCACCTCCGGAGGCGACTTAGTGTGTTTACGTACATCTATTGCATTGCTCATCAGTTTCAACCGTTTATTGAGGTGTTACCTCATGCATTGTGTTTCACATTGTTTCGCAAGTCTTAGTAATTTAGCAGTAATGCTGCATTTTAATTTTTTGAGGCAAGCAGTGAGCACATGAACTCATCTGGGTACTGTTCTAATTCTAGTACTCTTATCTTCCATGTAATCATGAAATAATCATATTGTTAAAACTATGAAATTAGTATAATCTATATATATATATATATTATATAATATATATATATATATATAAAAAAAAAATATATATATATACAGTGGGGCAAAAAAGTATTGAGTCAGCCACCAATTGTGCAAGTTCTCCACCTTAAAAAGATGAGAGAGGCTTGTAATTTTCATCATAGGTATACCTCTAACTATGAGAGACAAAATGAGAAAAAAATCCAGAAAATCACAATGTAGGATTTTAAAGAATTAATTGGTAAAATCCTCGGTAAAATAAGTATTTGGTCAAACAAGCAAGATTTCTGGCTCTCAAATACCTGTAACTTCTTCTTTAAGAGGCTACTCTGTCCTCCACTCATTACCTGTATTAAAGGCATCTGTTTGAACTCGTTATCAGTAAAAAAGACAACTATCCACAACCTCAAACAGTCACACTCCAAACTCCACCATGGCCAAGACAAAAGAGCTGTAAAAGGACACCAGAAACAAAATGAGATCTCCTGCACCAGGCTGGGAAGACTGAATCTGCAATAGGTAAGCAAGTTGGTGTGAAGAAATCAACTGTGGGAGCAATTATTAGAAAATGGAAGACATAAAAAACCACTGATAATCTCCCTCGATCTGGGGCTCCACGCAAGATCTCACCCCGTGGGGTCAAATGATCACAAGAACTGTGAGCAAATATCCCAGAACCACACGGGGGGTTTTGTGGGGACCTAGTGAATGACCTGCAGAGAGCTGGGACCAAGTAACAAAGGCTACCATCAGTAACACACACTGCGCCGCCAGGGACTCAAATCCTGCAGTGCCAGACGTGTCCCCCTGCTTAAGGCAGTACATGTCCAGGCCCGTCTGAAGTTTGCCAGAGAGCATTTGGATGATCCAGAAGAGGATTGGAGAATGTCATATGGTCAGATGAAACCAAATAGAACTTTTTGTAAAGACTCAACTTGTCGTGTTTGGAGGAGAAAGGATGCTGAGTTGCATCCAAAGAACACCATACCTACTGTGAAGCATGGGGGTGGAACATCATGCTTTGGGGCTGTTTTTCAGCAAAGGGACCAGGACGACTGATCCGTGTAAATGAAAGAATGAATGGGTCCATGTATCGTGAGATTTTGAGTGAAGTCCTCCTTCCATCAGCAAGGGCATTGAGATGAAACGTGGCTGGGTCTTTCAGGATGACAATGATCCCAAACACACCGCCCAGTTAACGAAGGAGTGGCTTCGTAAGAAGCTTTTCAAGGTCCTGGAGTGGCCTAGCCAGTATTCAGATCTCAACCCCATAGAAAATCTTGGAGGGAGTTGAAAATCCGTGTTGCCAGCGACAGCCCCAAAACATTACTGATCTAGAGGAGATCTGCATGGAGGAATAGGCCAAAATACCATCAACAGTGTGTGAAAACCTTGTGAAGAAAACGTTTGACCTCTGTCATTGCAAACAAAGGGTATATAACAAAGTATTGAAATTAAATTTTGTTATTGACCAAATACTTATTTCCACCATAATTTGCAATAAATTCTTAAAAATCCTACAATGGATTTTCTGGATTTTTTTCTAATTTGTTCCATAGTGAGGATATACTATGATGAAAATTTACAGGCATCTCTCATCTTTTCCGTGGGAGAACTTTGCACAATTGGTGGCTGACGCTAAATACTTTTTTCCCCACTGATATATATATATTAACAATAAGAAAAATACATTAAATGATATAACCAATCCAGGCTCACTGGAAAAAAGTGCCTGTGGCAACATTTCTTCAAAATTATTTTACATTGCTTGTTGGACCACATTTTCAAAGAGAAATGTCCAGTGAGTAACGTTAAAAGCATAAGGCCCATCACCTCTAAACCTTACCCTAAACCTAACTGACATTGTTAACAAAAGCAAACGTAAAAACTTATTTGCTGTAGCAACCATGCCATCTTAGCTTGCTTATAAAAGTCCATGCGCTCCTTTATCATGACCTGTGTTTTACAGGACTCATATCCAAGCACCAAGTCTCCAAGGAAAGTACAATGCTGTAGGCCTACTGTAACGTGGAGACATGACAATGGGGTTGGTGGATCCAAATGCAGGCTTTATTCAAAGAGTGGTCAAAACAGGCAGGGTCAAACAACAGCAAACAGGTATAATCCAGGAAGAGACAAAAGAGTAATCCAATACACAGGCGAAGGTCAGGGCAGGCAGCAAACAATCAGAAACAAGGTACACAGTCCAGGGATCAAAAACCACGAAGATAGGGAAACTAGGAAACACAGGAACTAAGTGGGGGAACTGGGGACTGAGACAAAGCCAGCGGAGCAGGGTGCCACGGCGGAGCCAAGGACCACCAGGGCGGAGCAGAAGACCACCGGGTCCAGATCCGCATGGCAGCACAGGCGAACACCAGAGCAGAGCAGACAGGAGCGAAGACCCCCAAGGCGAGCAGTGACCACCACACCCTCGGATCCAGGTGGACGGAGTAAAGGAGCACAGAGAGGTTATCAACGGCCTCTGTGGCCGTAACAGGACAGGCAGAGAGTTCAGAGACGGCATCTTTGGCCGTGGCTGGACAGGCAGAGAGTTCACAGACGGCTTCTTTGGCCGTGACAGGACAGTCAGAGTGTTCACAGGCGGCCTTTTTGGCCGTAGCTGGACTGGCAGAGAGTTCAAAGGCATATGCTGCTACCTCTGGATGTTCTGCAGCAGAAGCCGCCTCCTCAGAAAGAGCTGGAGCAGACACCGCCGCTTCGTGAAATTTCTACAGCGGATGCCACCACCTTGGGAGGAGCTGTACTCACTAGAGTCATTGGAACAGGAAACAGCACTCCTGGCCGTGACAAGGAAACTGGAGTCATTGGAACAGGGAACGGCACTCCTGGCCGTGACGAGGGAACTGGAATGGACTCAAGGACTGGAGAGGGTTCAGGAGCTGATTCGAGGACTGGAGCAAGCTCTGGCAGGGACTCGTGGACTGGAGCGGACTCAGGAGGAGTAACAGAGCAGTGAGTAGCCCAAACACACAGGATGGCGACCACCATTACAGGGAGCACTGAGCTCAGGGGAACAGTCTCTGTAAAGACCAGTGCTGAGGCCCTTGGGATGTCCGCTGCTCTGGCCGAAACCAGGGGTGGATCCTCCACACTGGATACCAGTCTTGGACGCCTTGGGACTGACCTTGAGGCACTGGGCATGGTCGACGTGACATGAAGAGACTCTGGTATGGCGACCATGACGGTAAGAGACTCTGGAACGGTGGCCATGATGGGACGATACACTGGTGTGACTGGCTTGATGTGAGCAGGCCCTGGCTTGGCAGGCTTGACGTGAGTAGACTCAGGAGTGACAGATACTGCTGGTGTGTCGTGTTCCTCCTTCACAACACCCACAGTAAATGCAGAGCCACACAGTTGGAGTGCCAGATCGATATAAGTGTCCAGAGTACAGTTCAGATCGTGCAGTGGCATAATTGATTGCAGCGGCTCAGCTAGGCCTCCTCGGAAAAAATATCATGAGGCATATCTCATCCATAGACATTAAATGGGCCAGTTCAATAAAGTCCAACACATAATCCTCAAAAGACCGCTCACCTTGACGGAGACCAATTATTTTTGCTGCTGGATTCATGGCTGGCCTGGATGCCCTCATAAAGCTGCTGGATCTGGGTGTGGCTCAGTATTCTGTAATGTGGAGGCATGACAACGGGGTTGGTGGATTCAAGTGCAGGCTTTATTCCAAGAGAGTGGTCAAAACATGCAGGGTCAAACAACAGCAAACAGGTATAATTAAGGAAGAGACAAAAGAGTAATTCAATATACAGGCGAAGGTCAAGGCAGGCGGCAAATGATCAGAAACAAGGTACACAGTCCAGGGATCAAAAACTACGAAGATAGGGAAACACAGGAAAACACAGGAACTAGGACACGCTACAGGCTAACAATACTGAGCAATGAATGAGTGAAAAACCAGGCTATAAAACAAGACACAGGTGAATGCAATAAGTGATGATGAGTTCGACAAAGGATTATGGGAAATGTAGTCTGTGAGAGTGGCTAGAGTCAGGGGTGCGGTGCCCTCTGGTGGAGTTCATGGGCACTCCAGCTAGAGATCATGACCGATACCAGGTGAGCCACCGAGCAACTTTACAATGTCTGAAAAGCTACACATATGGAGCTGGTTATGTGATGCAAACATCAAAATGTATTAGTTTGCAAATCATGAAATATGGTAAAAATGTCTTGAAGTCTTAGTATTGAATTGTGCAAGGAACCAAGCATGTACAAAATGAACAATAGCACATCATCTTCTCAAAAAGAAGCCAAAAAAGCAGACTGAGGGTAACGTTATTGTTTTATTGTTCACGGGGAAGTCGTGGCCTAATGGTTAGAGAGTCGGACTCATAACCCAAAGGTTGTGGGTTCGAGTCTCGTACCGGCAGGGATTGTAGGTGGGGGGAGTGAATGTACAGCACTCTCTCCCACTTTCAATACCATGACTGAGGTGCCCTTGAGCAAGGCACCGAACCTCAACTGCTCCCCGGGCGCCGCAGCATAAATGGCTGCCCACTGCTCCGGGTGTGTGTGTTCACTGCTGTGTGTGTGCACTTTGGATGGGTAAATGCAGAGCACTAATTCCGAGTATGGGTCGCCACACGTCACTTCACTCACTTTTTTCACTTTATTGAACTGAAATAAACATTTTGACTGACTGCTAGACAGGTTGCTTCCTCAGATGTTATTGTGCTTGCTGCTCAGATTCACGCCACCAGGGTGGCACTGCTATAACTGAATCAACCCACCAATATGCCGCCATGATTGTGACTTCCCCTTCTAGTTTCATCCTTTCAGCAGACTTATCAAATGTCCTCACCCTTAACTGATCCAACCAAACAAGATTCAGCAGGCGGATTGGAAACAACATGAGCCACCCAGGAAAAATAAGCTTGAGCTGTGTTATCAAATGTTTTCAGGACA
This sequence comes from Sinocyclocheilus anophthalmus, assembly GCA_018155175.1. NCBI lineage: Eukaryota > Metazoa > Chordata > Actinopteri > Cypriniformes > Cyprinidae > Sinocyclocheilus > Sinocyclocheilus anophthalmus. Next base: position 51,657 of record JADLZN010009823.1, read on the forward strand.
TCCTTCATTGTCCAAAGTGATTTGGTTTCCTGCTGTTACACTCATGCTTGAACAATCAGTCTCTTCCTTTTGCAGAAACCACCATCTCTCCGCTCTGAAATTATCTCAAGCTTTCCAGACATGTTTCAGGACCACTGAGCAAAGTCTCTTCCTTCGTTGCCAGTCCATCCCCTTCCAATCAGATCAGAGTCTGTGCTTTAGATGGGCAAACACTGATGTGCAATTTTAATTAAAGCGAGATCAGGTGCCGATGTCTGTGCAAACACACAGTTGTTTTTTTTTTGTTGTTTTTTATTTTACAATTATTTCAGAATGTGTAAAAACTTTCAGAGGATGTGGATTTTGTGTAAATTGTGTTATCATAGCAAGGACTCAAAAGTACCCAAGGGAGATGTGGAGAAAGAGACAAACAGTGGAAAGAAATTTTACAAAACACCACATTTTAATACATCCACAACTGGTAGGTTGCCACCCAAAAGTTGGTTGCAGGTCAGAAAAAAAGCCATGCAAATGCAATTTAGAAAAAAAAAAAAAAAAAAAAACTTGTCAACTTTTAAAAGGAGCATAAATGTTTCCCATATCCTTTGTTGATGTCCTTATTGTTTTTCTTCTGTAATGTGACTTATTTCCAAGTGAAACAGATATTCAATAAGGGCAGGAATTGATCTGATGGTGAAATTGAACCAGAATGGAGCCAGACTAAATATACTAATTTGCTAAAACAATACCTAAATAGCTATTTGACTAATAAGATTGTTAAATAGTCTGCATGACCTAATGAACAGATGAATTATTTAAAAATAAGTCCATTAATGTGCATTCAGAAAGTAAATAGGGTTAATTTTCATGTTATGTTGACTGCGAAGTCATAATGAAACGGAAGTAGTGATAGATATTTTCTCTTTTCTTCTGTATTGCGACACATCCAGAGGCAGAGGACTTTGTTTTTTTGTTTTTTGTTTTGTTTTTTGCAATTGATTTTTTAAATGTAACATATACATGCATGAATTGTTCACAATAAGATCTATAACATGCATTTAGAAAATAGAAAATTTGAATTTTGTGAATTTTCGTTTTCTCAACTGTTTTTTTATTTATTTAGCTTCATGAATGCAGTGCTGTAATTCTCATTCACATATATACTGAATTATCCCTGTATAATATTTAAATTTTCCATTAACAGAAATGTGAATATGTGTCATAGAATGATAACCAATCCAATGTGCTCCCTTTTCCTCTGACTCCGTGAGTTCAACTTGAGGACAATGCTGAAAAAAGGCCAGATCTTATAATCCAACCGTGAACATTTATCACCATAGATAAAGCAGAAGAAATCATAAAACACACTGTATTCAAGAGGAATAGCCTGCTGTCAGTGTGTAGCCTTTAGCGTGTGTGGGGAGAGTGACGGCCGAGGGTGAGGCAGTGCTATTTTATTAAGGTTAAAAGCAGATCATGCTATCCGTCATGGTGGAAAATGCAGTTTGGCTCAGACGGAGCCCTGGTGTTATGTTAGTACAGCTACAGCTGGGCACAGTCAGTTTAAACAGCTGTCCTGGAACTACTGCCAAACAGGCAGACAGCAATGCTAGACACTCACTGTAAAAAAATGTGATCCACTTAATCCACTTTTTTGAGTGGGCCAGCATGCAGCATTAACTTAAATAACAGCATGGATATATTGTGACTAAAGTGTTAGTGGTACATTTGTCTTGCATATAGGTCTCGAACAGGATCTATTATGTACTTTGTCACTTTAAGTATCAGATAGGCTGCCTCCTCCCCCTCTCTCTCTAAATATTGTTTATAGATAACAATAATTATAGCCTATTTAACACAGACTAACCCAGCACCTAAAATAATTTGCTTTTCAGAATATAATTATTGTTTAGTTTATTTATTATTATTATCTTTCCATGGGAGTTGTCTCCACATGTTCTTAAGGGGAGGTTGTCACATTTAGCTAAACTCTTGAAGGCAAAAACGACTATAGCAAAGTAAAGAACAACAATGTATACATAAAGTGTTGTTTTTTAAATAAATAAAATGCTTTCTAGTTCTTGTAAGAATTTTCTTGGCGCTCATGGGAAGTGTAGTTTATTTCAAAACTGGCTATCATTCTTTCCGAATCACACGGCCGTGTTTAAAAACTACATCTCCCATGATGCCTTTCAAATTCCGTTTCGGATACGGAAGCTACTTTGGGAAAATTAAAGACGCATGGCAAACTTGTGGAAAATGTCACAGCACGGTACCAAGAAAAGAAAATTAGATAGGAGTACAGAGGATTACATGTACTTTGACAGCTACTCCGATGTCACTATTCACGAAGAGATGATTGCAGACACTGTGCGCACTAACACGTACAGAATGGGTATTTTTAAAAACAGTAAGTCAATAGAGGGGAAAGTGGTGCTTGATGTGGGAGCGGGTACCGGCGTCTTGAGCTTATTCTGTGCGCAAGCAGGGGCCAGGAAGGTTTATGCAGTCGAAGCGAGCTCGATCGCCGATCAGGCTGTGAGGATCGTAAAACTGAATCAGATGGAGGACACAATCGAAGTCATTAAAGCCACACTAGAGACGATCGAACTGGCCGAACAGGTGGATGTGATCGTCAGCGAATGGATGGGCTACGCGCTCCTCCACGAATCCATGCTGAACTCCGTGATCTTCGCCCGGGATAAGTGGCTCAAACCCGGTGGCCTCATATTACCGTCCCGGGCGGATCTTTACATCGCTCCTATAAACGATCTGGTGGTGGAGGGCAGATTGAATTTCTGGAGCACCGTCAAAGGACAGTACGGCGTGGACATGTCCTGCATGACCGACTTTGCCAGGAAGTGCATCATGAACAAAGACATCACTGTGAATCCGGTGACGGTGGAGGATGTGCTCTCCCACCCGTGCAAGTTTGCCGAGCTGGATTTGAACACGGTCACGCTGGAGCAGCTCAGAAATGTGAGAGGCGTGTTCAGCTGCCAGTGCTTCGGCTCGTCCTCCATCCACGCCTTTTGCGTGTGGTTCACGGTGACTTTCCCCGCTGAGGAGAAGGCCCTGGTGCTCTCCACATCTCCCTTCAAACCAGAGACGCACTGGAAACAGGCTGTGCTGTATCTGGATGATGCTGTGGATGTGATGCAGGACACTAAAGTCGAGGGGGAGATCAGTTTGTATCCCTCTGAGGAGAATTCTAGACATATATGCATCCGTGTGGACTATGTGATAGGTGAACAGAAAACGCACTCCAAAACCTTTTCTATTAATAGAGATTTGGCCATTATTTATTTTTAGTTATTTCCCTAGTCAAATAAAAGGAATGCTAATAAAATAAAAAAGCCTCATTGCGATGAAATAAAAAGTCACTGGATATACTGAAGTTATACATTTTTCGTATTATCTAGTAGGATCATAAAATAATGCGGGATTAGTTGCAGATTATTATAAAACATAATACTAAATTCCATTAGCACTTTTTTTTGGATTGAGTTTTTCTTTTTTTTTGGTTTTGTTTTTCCCCACTTGGTTTTGCACAAAATTCATTGTGAATTGTTGCTTGGAATTCTATATGTTAAGTGTCTGGGAAAAAAAAAAATCTGGTTTAAACTCCTGTCTGCAAACAGCACATGCGCAAAGTCATAAAAAATAAACAGTGCTTGCCTAAGCTCTGTAATTTTCCTTATTGTGTGAGAACAATTAAGTGTAAAAAACACTCAATTTTTGTTTACCAGGGCTTGAAGAGAAAATCAGTCCACTTTTGGTTGGCCCGAGTAGCATGGGACTTTAATCACTCACAGTTTCAAGATAAAGTTTAGGAAAATATTTGCAAGTATGTGAGGTTAGGTTAGATCATTGAGTTTGGATTGGCTGGTGACCCAACACAGCTTCAAAATGAGTTATTTTGTGCAAAAGTGGTTACTAGCATTAGTATTACAATTAGTTGCATTACCACAAATAGGAGAATTGACACTATTTTAAATGTATAAACAGCAGTGATTTATTAGCCTGTGAGTCAGATATTAGTATTTAGTTATATTATCAGGTGATCACTCTCTAAAGATTTATTGAATGCACATCCTTTGACGTTAACAACATATTACATGGGAGGCATTTTATCCTATCCTTTTGAAAATTGATAAGCCCATGAACAGTATTTTGCTTTCTTAACAATATGTGATTCCTTGCATTTATAATTTGCATTCAGCATTGTTTTTTTCCCTTATACAACCCTTCCAGACCATGTGACCCATGTTTGGGTTGCAACCCACTGTTTGTACTTACTCAGATTAAAGCATTGTTTTGTGTTGTAGTGAGAGGAATGGAGAGAGTGTGGTCCAGTATGGAGAATCTGTATGAAGTCATTGTTGGAAGGCCATTTGCAGGTTGAGAAGCAACAGTGAGGTTAAGGCCTATAAATGTATTCTGGTCACGCTCATTTAGTTATAGTGAGCAATACTATTTTTACCAATAGCCAATTTATAGCTTGTTAAAGATATGTAATGAACACATTTCAGGAATGTTGGGTCCTAAATGGTGTATAACTTTATATCACCTTGTCTCTACGAGAATACTATTGACATAGAAACAAAATATTTAGTGTAATGTGTACAGGCTATACAAAGTCATGACTGATTGGAGTTGAATATGGCCTGATCAGATGGATATTTGTGGCCTCATAATCCATTCAAAGATAGTTTCTCATTTGTTGTATGTATAAGCTTAAGCTCAATTACCTGTTGACCCAATCATCATTAGTCATTTTATTAGCTGTGATTTGGATTATCATTGAATGCAGTTCAGATGTGGGAAGTTACTAATCCTCAAAAATTACCTGGAGTGATTTGTTGCAAAGTACATTCATTTCCTTTGTATTAATGCATGCTCATGTTGTTATGTCACAGTTAATTGGAACGATCCGTCATTAACATTCTTTCAGAGCCACACTTGATTTGATGTGTTCCATTTAATACCAATAGATCAAAATATCTTCCCATATTTAAGAATTAAATGCATCTAATTGAATCTTAATATTAATAGTTGTGTAGACAGTAAGGAGCAAATTAAATCAGAGCTGTGTCTCTGTCTCCTAGACAGCCTCAATGAGTTTTATCCACAAAGGCATATCAATTTATCCAATACATCCCCCTGGTATGCTAATAATGATACTGTAAATAAACCAGGAGAAATCATTTGCCGCCTGCCAGTTACAGTAACCAATATTTTTGATTCGTGAGAAGACTAATTGGAAGCATGTTATTGACAAATCCTAATTTAGAAGACTAGATCCCAAGGCACTGGGCGGATCTCCATGGCCAAGTGACAATTTGTCATCATTATCATTAGCAGGCCGGTTTGCTTTCATTAACATACTAAAATAAGCCACAGTGACAGAAGGTCTCTCATGGTGTGATATCTGCCTTCATATGGTCCTTAAAGGGCACTAGATTTAATAAACAGCAGCTAAAAACACATTTTAATTTCGTGGGGTTAATATGCTTACTGTAGATTTGGAGGTTTTGTGTGTTTTATGATTGATGAGATCAGTTTTGGAGGAACATCATCTGCTGCTGTGAGTATTTCCATGGCAAAAAATGTAAACATAGGCTAGAGCTTGAATATAAAAATTCATGATTATGGTGCTCAGTTTGAAATGTGTTGAAAATTACCAGGCTTAAAGGAACACTCCACTATTTTTGAAAATAGGCTCATTTTCCAACTCCCTAGAGTTAAACAGTTGAGTTTTACCGTTTTCGAATCCATTCAGCCGATCTCCGGGTCTGCCGGTAGCACTTTTAGCTGCAGCTTAGCATAGATCATTGAATCTGATTAGACCATTAGCATCTCGCTCAAAAATGACCAAAGAGATTCGAAATTTTTCTTATTTAAAACTTGACTCTTCTGTAGTTACATCGTGTACTAAGACCGACGGAAAATGAAAAGTTGCGATTTTCTAGGCCGATATGACTAGGAACTATACTCTCATTCCGGCTTAATAATCAAGGAACTTTGCTGCCATACCATGGGTGCAGCAGGCGCAATGATATAACGCAGCGCCTGATGGGGACTATTTTCAGGCGCTGCGTAATATCATTTGCGCCTACTGCACCCATGGTACAGCAGCAAAGTTCCTGTAGTGGAGTGTTCCTTCAAAACACATGGGAATAAGGCTTTGTGTCATCAATTTCAAAAGAAGCATTTATGTACTACTTCAGTTTTAGAAATTCACTGTTATGTGACATTTTCTTTACAGTGCTTGTAAATTTTAGCAGAGATTTATGTTTAAATGTCACATTTAAACACATGCTTTAACTAGAAGTTGAAGACATTGAGAGTTTTGTAAGTTAAATGGATAGTTCACTCTGCCAAATTAAAATTCTGTCATCATTTACCACCCTTGGGTATCCAAACCTTTTTTTCTTCTATGGAAACAAAAAAAAATATTTCAAAAAAAGATATTACAAATTTTTTTTTTAAACAAGTACTATTTTAGTTATCCTACTTCAAAGTTTTATATTTATTTCAATTGCTGTCTTTGTAAATGTTTGTGAAATTTACTAGCAATTTCCGAGTAAAAAAATTTGCTTTTTTTTTGTAGGCAAATAGGAGAATTGACAGACCATCCAAGATGTAGATGAGTTTCTTCTTCAGAACAGATTTGGAGAAATGTAGCATTATATCACTGAACCCTCCACAATGATAAATCGTCATTTAAATGTTTAAACTTTAAACCATTGCATTCTGGCCAAAATACCAAACCATACCAACACTTCCTCCATTGAAAAGGTCCATCCCCTGTTGTCAAAATCCACTGAAGTATTTGTTTTGAACTGTTTTAGCTAAGCTAACGTGCTTGATCTGTGCATATTTTTCTCCTGATTCTGACAAGACAACCTTTTCACTGGAGAAAGTTATATTAAGGACGATATTATAGGTGGAAGCAACAGTTTGAAGTCTTGATGATGGATTTGTGGCGTGCAAACACAGATTTTCACTTCTCAAGACGTTAACTGATGCACCAAAGTTGTGTGGATGACTTGTGAATTATTGTGATGTTTTTAACAGCTGTTTGGGCTCATTCTGATGGCACCTATTCACTGCAGAGGATCCATTTATGAGCGTGATATAATGATATAATGATTTCTTGAAATATGTTCCAATGAACAAACAAGCTTATCTTCGATGACTTGAGTCATCCAACGTCCACTGTAAAGATCACAATAAATGAAAGTGTTAGCATCATAATGGAAGATTAGAATAATTAGACTAGATTTTGACATGTTATTGTCTATACAAGGGTTAAACCATCTGTGAAAACATCTCTCTTCATAGTGATCTCTCTTCATATTTCTTGCAATGTGACAGAAATGCGCTGGACGGAACAGATGAAACCCAATACTTTTCTCAGATGTGAAAGACAATAATGAGCCACATGAGAGGCAGTCATCAATTCTCAGATAGCTGAAAGGTATGACAGCACTGAAAGAAACCCAGGCTGTATCTCCTACTGGCTGATGCAGTCATGTGATTGTCTGTCCATGTCAATTGCAGCTCCAGCGAGCTGTTGAACTTTACGATAGATTTTAAGATGCATGGCTGTGTGGAATATTAAATGGTAAACACATTCAACGAATGTGGTCCGTCTGTGAATGAAGGATATCAATTGATTTTTAAAGTGTGAGTTTAAGAGGCGCACAACAATTGGTGATATACATCATCTGATTGTATAGATGACCTTATTTGATTGACTTACATGATGACGAAAAGCTGAGCTGATTTTTGGTCACCCCGTAAGAGGCCTAGTTTGTTTTTTACATTAATTATTTAGTAGTCTATGCAGTCGTCTTCAATTTTCTTTTATGGAGACAAGCAGCATTTAGGTATTCATATCAGTCCCTTGACATTCCTGTCTGAACTAATGACTGGCCACTTTTAGGTTAAATGGTCCATGACAGGAAATTTATATTCCTTCTCCATCACTAATTTGGATGTGCAGGTGCGAATCAGAGACAAGTCACAGAAATACTGTCCACATGCTAATTTCACATGTGCAATGAAGCATGGTGGTTTTGAAGTCACCAGCCATTTTTTTATTATATATATATATATATATTATATATATTATATATATATATAGCTGGAGGGCAACTTATGTAAAGACACACAACCTTCTCCATTTCTGAATGTGCAGTATGAAATGCAAAAACAAACAAAAAGATTATAGAATTTGTATTATTTTATAAGTAAAAATTGCTTGACTAACTTTTGACTGAAGAATATATGTGTATGTATATATATATATATATATTCTATATATATATATATATATATATATTTGTGTATATATATATATATATATTGTATGTGTGTATATATATACATATATATATTATATACTGTATGTGTGTGTGTGTGTATATATATATATTACATAATTATATATTATACTTTATATATTATATTATATTATATTAAAAAACTTGTGCAAAGTATTTTTCCCGTGGAGCTTATGATCTTAATGATAGTATCCCCCCCCCCCCCCGCCACTACATTTAATGTAATAGTATTATCAGTACGTTTAAAATGTGCGATTTTTTTTGGTGCGACCAACCGCCACATGTTGAATGTAATACCACCTTCTCAAGGCATCTCATCTGTCACATCCACCCCAAAAAATAAGGCTTCATCAAAGCCTAACACCAAGCCTGAAAAGTGTTTCCCCGACGTCGCATTTATTTGCTGAGTTGTTCGACTCGCTGAAGTGCCATTTGTGCCTTCGATAAGACCACCATTCTCCCGGAGCCGAGGACAAGAGTGGTCGCCTCTGAGTTCAGCTCCGCACCTGCGCGTCTCCAAGATGTCCCGATTGAAACCGTCAAATATCGGTGTGCATCATGAGATCTCATCGCACTGTTCGGATTGACGCTTTGGAGTGAAGGTGAGATCAATGAGGACTTTTTGTCTCAATGCATGCGTGGTTAATGTGTGCGTCTCGCCCAAACTTTTGATATGCGTTAGGTGTTCTGGATGGGCTTGCCGGCTTTCTTGAAGCATCATTTGAATGTAACTTATTTGATACGTGAATCTAATACGACTGTTATGGCCTACGGAACTGCTGTGTTTTTTCTAAATGGATGGTATAATTATCTTTCGCCTGCAGTAGCCTACGTAAAATCTACCATGCGCACTTGTGTCTCTTTTTGTTTGTGGCTTTGGCTGTGGATCTTGCTAGTGTAAAACTCTTGTAAGATGCTAAATTACTGTTCCTTTACTTTAGACACTCATATTGTTATATATTGCACTCATAAAACTTTGTGTAGGATGTCACGCACTGGCAATATTCTAGTTTATTGGGTCTTCTTAAAAGGCTTTCTGACAGCAACTACATAAATGAGCAGAGCTTGAACTCATCGCCTCTTATATGAAATGAATGATTATCTCTAGCTGTTTATTTATATGTGTATAGCCTCAACTGCTCACTAACGGGCCAGTTGAGTTGCAACAGTAGTTTATGAAGTATTCACACAGTAAGATGGTATTTTCATAAATATTTTGCAGTGCATATTTTAAATTCCATTAATTAATTGCATAATGACAGTGAGCATGAACTTAGCTTTTGGCGAAAATTAAGCTGTTGCTTGCAAAAAAAAGAAATAAATACAAATAAAATAATAATAACAATTTGACAAAAAAGGCACTTTGGCTTTTTTACACCAGTTTATATGTTGGAACATCACTGTGTTTTTGCATTGCATAATTTACTTTAGCCTCTCCAACAGTTAATTAATTAATTTGACTTATTTTTGGACTTTATTTCTACATTGTAGACATTACGCTGGTCGCTTATATAGCTCAAATCCACAACAATTCTTAATTATTACATTTATTTCTGATCTGTGTGACTTTAAGCAAATGATTTGATTTATTCCTTGTTTTTTGTTTTACTTTAAAACATGAAACTTTCTTTTTATGAAGTAAATATAATAGTCTAAGTACATTTATTTAATATTATTTCTAATAGTATTAGTTATATTAATACCAGTCAGTTAGCCTTCAATATAATTAATGTATTAAGAAAAAATATATTATATATATACAGCAGTTTTTTTTATTATTATTAAAAAAGCAACTACAATTTATGTATATCACCATAAATAGAATCCCCAACATAATAAGTCTTAAGTAAATGCTACCTTTAGGACCCTGTGGATAGCATATCCTAGTATTTACAGTGAAGAGATCCTTACAGCATAGAGAAATATATAACTATCTGTAACCCATCTCCCTCGCCATTTGTTAGAATACAAAAGGGGGACTGTTTTCTGTCCCGTTTGTGTCTTTGCTGAAGTCCCATCAGAGTTTGAACTGCTAGAAGCGAGAGAGAGGGGCAGAGGATGTGCAGAAAACAGTGAGGGCTTAGTGGATGTGTAAAAGCAGAGAGTGTGTGTGGAGTGTCCAAGTGCGTAATCTTCCCCAGCCATCATTTCCCGCCGAACACTCGCGGTATAGACGCGTGAGGGAATGCGCGTGAGGATATTATCGGCTCGCGGGGGTCTAATTGGTGCGATTCTTGTCTCTCTCACGTCTAAAACGTCGAGGAAATAGTGAAAATATCGAAAAAGAACAGTTTGTCGTTATCCCCGCAAACAAGACGGGAGTCTCTTGTTTTTTTGGATAGAGGGCGGTTGAAAAAAAGCCGCAAGGAAGAACGGACCCTTGGCTATTTAAAGTTTAGTGAGGACGGTTACTGGCTCTGAGGTGATTGTTATGAAACTCACAAAAGAAAAAACGATGGAGAAGGAGAAATTGTGGATTTTATGAGTTTGCACTGTTTGGGACACACGCAGAGGTGAGTTTATGCTCATTTTTGGTGGAACCGAAAACATTTCACTTGAAGTTTACCTCAAGAAATGTCCGCTTCGATAACGTCTCGCGCTAGAGAGATGTGGCACGCGACTTAAGAAAAGATTGACGTGCCGCGAGACACCTTTAAGTCGCTGTGTTTAGTCAGCCCGTTTAGTTCGGGTGGAGGTGTGGGGGGATTCCGTTTTTTCCCATAACTCATCACATTAAGAGTAGCAAGCCGTCTTTAAGAGGATCCTCTATGGTCATTCATGAACTTGTTGAGCACACAGCCCTCCGCGGAACCCTTCACATCGAGAGTGGATCTCATTAACGTGAGTATTCCGTTTCCTTTTAAAGTTTAGGTTGGTTTTGTGTGAATATGGGCGCCATACGTTACTTAATCATTTTACTTATGGGATCTAGTAATATGATTTCGTTGCAGCTTTAACTTTCCTCAGGCTTCATTCAGAATAGTTTGTGGTATATCGCCTAGTACTGAGCCTCTTTAATAGGCTGCTGATACTTAGAAGTTCGACTGTAACATGGAAAACGTATTTGTGATATGCAAGTAGAAAATGTATGCGAACCGAATATGATTTCAGCACCTTGGAGAGTGGACTTTGCTATGAAAGAATGCGAATGGAAGCGCCCCCTTACGGCCATAATACGTTTAATTGTCTTTCTACGACCAGGTTGCTTTCACGCACTGTTAACTCTTGCCTATGCTCAAATTTGGTTTAATCCGTCAAAGTAAAACATTTTCTTGAATATAAATCGTGAACAAACTCTTGAAGAATGAATCTACACAGTACGGTTTAAATAGTGTTTAGCAAATGTTGCTGGAGTTCGAAATAATGTCCAGTTTTGGTTTATTTTGAATGCAAGTTTACTTTAAAAATAAAAGGGAATTAATTTCTTAGACTCTATCTATATATATCTATCTATATATATATATAATATATCCGTTTGCCTCATACCGTTCTCCGAGTGGTGTATGTGTTTACAGTTCAGGCTGCTTGTGTGGGAGTGATAAAAGATTTGAGCTGAACAAGCTGACATGACACTACTTAGGGTGTGGTGTATTATTATTATATGTGTGTATCTGGCATGCATACAGCTTTTATACACTCTGTGGCAGGAGGAGCAAACGACAGACACAGTGGGTGTGGCGTCAGGCCTCGGAGAGGCTTTTATTAACAAATATCAACCAACAGAGTGTCCAGGGAAAAGGGGCATCTAGTGTCCAAAATAAACAGGGGATCTGGTGTCCTCGTCGTGCTGCGGGATACGTGAAGGTGGGGCAGTGTTCGGGAAGGAAGGGTCCAGGTAAGGGGCGGAGTCCGGCGGCCGCACGCGTGCCCCTCTCCGGTCCGGGACGCGAGGGGCGGCGGCTTCTGTCAGCGTCTTCATCCTTTTCTCTGCCCACGGCGCTTGAAGGGACTAGACGGTCCGGCGGTCGTGTAACGGGTTCGGTTCCCGTCCGGAAGCTCGCATCTTCGGCGGTACGGAGAGCCCTCAACGATCCCTTCCTGGACCCACGAGGACACCAGCGTGCATGCACGGGGAAAACACCGGTCTCCTAAAGAGAGGCGCACTCGGCCTTTAACAGCGGCGGTGATGAGGCTCCATTCGGTTCAGGTGTGCCTCATCACACGCCGCCAGCCCTGGCTATTTCAGCGCCCCTCCTCTCTCACGCACCCACTCCTGTCAGGAGCCTGGCGAAGGGCGGCGATTAAGGGACGGGGTGATGCTGATAATTAGGGGGGAGGCAGCCGACTCGTCACAATTCATAACCTAAAATGTTCTTGTTCATAAAAATGTCCACAGATGATAGAAAGAGGCTAGAATAGATTCTGACATAAAATATTAGATTTTTAGAATAATCAGTGCAATTGTCATTACAGTCTACTTTTTTAGTCAACCTTCAAGCGAAAAGGCATAGGGTAGAGGTTTTGTTTGAGTCATGTTTTCTCACAAAATATTCATATGATGAGTGGTGGAATTGTAAGTATCAATCATTATCAGAAGTTTATCATGAAAGTAGCCAGAAAGAGAAAAATAATAGCATGCATTTGAGCTGCAAGCTTTCTGTTCAGTGCAAAATTATTCTCAACATCCTAAGATAATGATTTCAGGCTTCGTTCTCCAGTGGGATATTTTGAGCAGTCTGACATATCGCGACAAAAACTGAATGCCACATCAGCCTTTTAGGAAAAGTATACTTAATAATGCATAACATGTTCCGATGTCAAAGCAAAGTGTGCGCTTGGCAGTGGAGGGTGATGTCTTGAGCGGAGGGGGATTGTAGGGGAGGAGGTCTGTAACAACACAAGCCGTATAGGGGCTTTTGTGAGTGGAGATTGAGAAACAAACCCCTGAAGCTAAGCTACACCACAAATGGCATTGCTAGAGTCGAGAGTCTCTCTGTCAAGCGGCCTGTGCCTTCACACATGAACAGAAAGTGACAGAACATGCCAAGGATGAGATGAGAGAAAGAAAGTGAGAATGAAGAGCAAGCGAGGGAGAAGTCAAGACTGGCTTAGCAGCTGGTCTAAGGGAGAGCCCTTTCTTGAGAGGCCAGGGACCGGTCTGCTGCAGACAATCATTGCGTTATGGGATAGGATGTCTGCCAGGTTCAGTAGCAGTCATGGAGTGTAAACAAACCTGTGCTTTGATTTTGCCTTCTACTGACAGGCTAAGTCACATGCAGCCGTCATCAAGCCTTCTGCTTGCAATTGCCACACATTATGATGAAAGAAAGATATTGCACCTGAATATTAGAAGAGGTGACACAGAGGAGTGGATGGTTGTGCTGTGGATAAGTCTGGATTAGAGCAGAGATCATCAGACTCTGGGTGTATGTGTTGGGCTGTCATGTTTAGGGAAAACGTACTCACTCCCTGCTGCACTCAATGTTTATTTATGAGACCTGTCATATTGGCAGGCTGTTTATGGTAGAATCACTGATCCTGTGCAGGTGGGCGCTGAAATCCTTAGAGAGCAGATCTCATCGAGCGCTGCACCTCCCTCTTTATCACAAGCTGAGACATGAATGACAGAGAAAGAAATGTGGTGACAGGAAAAAGGATTTTGGGATAGAAGATGGAGGGTGGTTTATAAAATTTGATATGTAATCAGATTAAAAGTAGACATGGATCTGTTCTGGAAAGTCTAGTTTAGCAGAACTGATGTTTATGAGCACCTATGAGGTTTTAGACATGAAAGTATACTTCTGTAGCTCAGAGAACAAGATCGAAGTGGACATCAAGAAAGGGAAGGATGTGCTTCACAGCATAAAATGGATGAGGAAATCTGAGCCACTTGTCCTAGTCCTGTAGGTCATATGAAATCTGTGAACGATTTATCGGTTTAAATAAAATATTAACATGTGGCTTACTGGTAAAGCTCTCATTCTTAAATACATATTCACCTGCATGAAAAGGGATACATATTTGTCATGTGGTTTTTGGTTTGTTGACTGAGAGGATGCATTGTCCACCTGCGGTTGCCAAGCAAATTGATTTCTATTTAGGTGATAGAGGGATTCGATTTTGTTATTTTTTTTAAAGGAAAAAAAAGTATTGTTAAAAAGTTTGGCTAAAAGTTTTTAGATTGTTTGTTGCTTTTACAGTTAAAGCAAGAAATAAAAAAATCCAGACATTAATTTTATATTACAGCAACAAGATAAGAGATTGCATATTTTTAAATAAGTAAATAGTAAAAAAAATTGTCTGAAAATGACGGTGGAATGTGACTAGATAGATAGATAGATAGACTCGTAAAAATTACCATGTAACTATGGTTGTTGTTTTCCCCCATACTAAACCAGGCACCCAGCAGATGACGCATATGACTTCCCTGTCATTGTGGGATTAAACGATGAGATTGTTTGTGAATCCCCTCATCAGGGTCCTGTGTTAAACTAAATAGATGTTAAATGAGGTGACCCGCCTCAAATCACCCTGCTCTGTGTCATAATGCATTCTGCACTCTGCACCAGCCACATCACCGTAGGCAGCGCAGAATAATTAAGAGGACTCATATATGGATCATCGAAAGTGATAACAAGTGGGCTCGCGTGATCTTTAATGTGCCCTAGAAACTTATCCTTCCTGTATTTCTAATGGCTCATTATATTGTCCTCTTTTCCTCTCTCCTCCCTTGTCTTTCTCTCTCCCTTCCCTTCCTCAGTGTCTCAGATGAATTTCAGTGTCTCAGATGAATTTCAGTGTCTCAGATGAATTTTGTGCCCATCGAGAGCTGCATGCCAAAAGTTTGCCAATTTTTAAATTTTTTGTCCCCCATCCTCAACATTACAGCTGTTAAGAGGTTTGTCCCACCTACTCTTTCCCTCTCTCTTGCTGTCTCCTTCTTTCCCACCCTGTCTCCTCACTCTGTCCTTGGTAAATCTGGAGGATCTAATCACACCCTCCATCCATAGACTTGGATAACGGTCGTTGTGATTGATGTGATGAGTTTTAATAGGACATGTCCATGCTTTAAGATTCATAATAAACGGACCTTTACCAATTATACATGTATTAATTTGGATTAATCAATTGGTTAAATGTCTAAGTTAAGCAGTGAAATAAATAGACTGAATTATGTTCTTTCATTTAGTGTTTTTGTTTCTTTCTTTTTTCCTCCCTAAAGCATATTTTTGTTCTGATTTTCATTACAGCTAATGTGACTAATCTGTGCTTTTCAAAGTTTAAGTACATCTCTGATCCTAAAATATTTGCCTTATAATTAACTCTTTCATCCACTGGCACCAAACACCCTTTTATTTAGGCAGCTTTGGTCAACAGTCAGAATGTGATTTCATGCTCCATGTTTTTCTAATTGGAGATTATGCTCCATTATGACCCTACTCAACTCCCTGTTCTGTGATTTTTACAGTGACAATGATTGTTCAAATTATCCCTTCTGCACTAGAATGTGCATGAGCTTTGCTCTGGTGAGAAAAGAGCTCCCGTCTGAGGGTGGTCCACTGCGAGACTGCGCTGTGATCTGACTTACCTCTCCACCTTGTTTGGGGCTCACAAGGTTAATTGATCACTGTGGGGCTGGTGATGGGATGAGAGTGGGGTCAGCATCTGTATTGACTGGACAGACTGATTAACAAGCACTAAATCGCTCCTGGTCACCACTTTGAGAACGTTTGGTAGGTCATCGTCAATTATCCCCCTGCCAGCCTCCGTCAGGGGGAACTGGCAACCTTTGCTCTCACTGTATTTTGTAGCTCTGCTGTGCAGAAACTGTGTTTTTGCAAAACGCACATGGATGACTCTAACTGCTCTGTAACGATTGCTCTTAGCAGACAGCCAAAGGGTTACAAACTAATTGAATCTAAAAAAAATTTCATATGGTAGAAATGGTTACACATTGTGTGATGGGTATAATGATTGTCCGAAAAAAAATCAATCTTCTGATGTTGACAATGAGCACATTTACGGACAACGAAACTCTGATAACTATCAGAAATTGGCTCATTATGAATTTTTTTTTTTAAGCGATCAGATGCAAATAAATAAATTAAGTTTTTCATGGAAGACCATTCAAAAGTAACCTTATATTCTGACAAAATACCCTTTTTTGCTATATCGCCAACATTTCCCCAGTTTTGTTTTGGAGGACAGAGCCATTGGAATGAAGGGGAATGCTAACAAATTTCTGTTTTTTTCAGTAAAGACTTCATTGTTAGAAATCTGATGTAAATAGACATATACATTGAATAACCTAACAGTTTTTATATGCAAAGCAACATGTGAATAGCAAGCATAAATATCTAGGTGTTGATCTGGTTTTCCATGTTAAAAGAGCACCACTTAAGACATGTAGATTTCTTTAAACATTATCAGAGTAATCAGTGTACGCCTTGCAATGTAGGCTACTGTAGAATTAGAATCAAATACAGTAAAATAAAAAAAGTGAATGAGCCTTTGACTTTTGATTTTTTTTTTAAACATTCAGTTTTTAAACATTCAGTTGTTCAGATCTCACAAGACCTTAGACATGGATCCTTTTCTGGCTTCTCCTTCTTCTATGTAGTATTTATTTTGTATTTTGTTTTATTTCAGTGCATCATTTTACTGTTCTAAAGCACAACAGATAAAAGCAGAACTTTGTTGAAGTTTAGTTTTTTCTGCAAATTCCATTACTTGTTGCAGCTTTGTATTTTCAGACCTACCATTCAAAGACCCCACACATGCCTCAGAGAATGAGTCACTGGATGATTCTGGATGAACTCAGATGAAATGTCTGTTCATTACAGTAGGAATGAAGGCATTGCGGGACCGTACGAATCCATAAATAATTTAATCTTTATCTAAAAAGCATTCTTCATCTCCACTAAAATATATAAATATATAAAAATCTACTATTCCAAAGTTAGAAAGGTATTACTCACTTTCTGAAATAAAAATTATTGGTTCAACCTAATAGGGCTGTTTTCAAATTCAGATCAACTCTGCTTCAACTGTGTGTGTGTGTAAACAATCAGTCAAGCATCAGTGGTGATTGTTTCAATGTGCAATGCATACTGTGAAATATTTAGATTGTGAGCTAGTTTTCATAAAAACATTTAATGTTGTGCGTTTCACATTACTATATCCTTACAGAAGCAGTTTACAGGCCTCCTTTAGGGTCACCGAAGTGACTTCAGCTTGCTGCTGAGCAGCAGATAACGTGTTTCTATAGTAACTTTTGTGAGAGTAACCTCGTGATTTTGCCTCCTATTCACAATTTCATAAATTCCTATACAAAAGGCATCCAATCAATCATCAGCTTTGCACTTATTCTCTGAATTCTGACCTGAACCCTCTACATCCTGTAATAAAAAACATCATTTAGTGATACACGTAGCTGTCTGTCTATATTCAGTCTCAAAAGAGTGTTTTGAGTGTAGTTACAGTGGAAGAGAACGGGTCTGCAGGGGATTATGGGTAATGCCACGAGTGAATGCATGAAAGCTCTCCAGATCACGTTTTCTTTGATGGCCTTTTAGATATCTGATGTTTCTCACGATGCACAGCAGACACCTGACTGGCACCACCTCATAGGAGTCGGAGCGCTAATTTCCCCTTGCTGTCAAACTCTATCCCCTAACTGATATTCACCATCACCTTTCTCATTTTTCTGTGCAGAGTGCAGATGCCAAGCTGCAGTAGAGGATGATTGACAGAAGGCAAAGCTGAGACGGCTGTCAGTCAACATCCAGCCAGAGAGTCGATTCATCAGAGTGTCAGAAGCCTTGCTCTCTCTCCAGCCCGACCGATCACTTTGTCTTCTCTGCTTCCACTTCTCTTATCTCTGCTGGCATCCTGAACCTTCCCCTTCCCAGCAGACACAATAAAGACCAGAGGTGGAGACAGAAGCATCGGTCTTGACGTCCTTACAGTGACCAAAGGGAAGCTGGTATGCTGCTGCACCTCTTCTGTCCCACGTTCAACAAAAGGATTATTTTGTGAACCAGACCCAGATCTTCCTCACCATTCCCTCTTTCTCTATCTCTCCTTCTCTCGTGCATCTTTGAGAGGAAGGGTGCAGACGGATACTTTACATCACAGTGAATAGTCTATTGGAGGGGCGGCCCGAATAAAGGAAGCAGCCATGCGTTTCCCACTGCTCTTGACACTGCAGGCATCATGGCTGACAGTTTGTCAGGCCACGCAGCACTATCCCACAACCTGGGGACACTACGACTTGTGCAAGTCAGAAGGCTACACGGACGAAGGCCCAATCTGGTATTACATGGCCTGTCAGCCGGAAGCCGCGGACATGACCAAGTACCTAAAAGTGTTTCTTGACCCACCCAACATCACCTGTGGAGACCCACCAGAGACCTACTGCACCCTGGTGAGTGAATGAATCATATGATTGCACCTACAGTGTATTTACTACTTGTTGTGGCTTCATCTAATTTTATATCATTTATTAATGTGCTTCACATTTTATATGCAAATATATTCATGGTGCCACATACAGACTATCACATACAGTTAAACAGTTTTGAAGTTGTGGGATTGATCTGCATATTCCACAACCAGTAGGAACAGAGATGCTCACAAATACCTGACAAAGTAGATTTCATTAATTTAGGCCATTATAACTGCTAATAAAGACTCAAGAGTAGTGCAGATGAAACCTCAGTTAAAGTCACATTTGTGTCAGTGTAAATGGTGTCCACTTCCTGTGCCGGGTCATCGACTGTTTCAATTTATATGGTTAATTATCTTGTTTCATCTTTGGTGGAAGCCTTCATTAGGCCTTTGTGGAGAAAATGCTGTCTGTCATTAGCATTGAAAATGAGAACTAGAAAAGAGTTAGAGATAGAAGAAGAGAGAGAGAGATTGATGAAAGAGGCACTTAAAAAGTATGTCTCTTTTTGAGGAGGTGAGCTGCATTTCTTTTATGGGCAAGTCTTAAGTGTTTAATTAGAAAAATGTAATTTGTACATTTACGCACGGTTCTTTGAAACTCACACCTGGCCTGCACCATTAGAAATTAGTTAATGGTAATCAGTGTGCTAGTGTGTGTGTTTGTGTGTGTGTTTTCGAAGACTCAATACCTAACATCTGAAGTTTAACTGCAGGTTCAGAGAGTGAGTGAGAGGCTGTTTACAGTATTTAAGAGGTGAAAATAACGAGTGGAGTGGGACAGTCCAATGAGAGTCCGCTGAGTGACAGAGGACCTAATATCTGGCGTGCAGGGAGTAAAAAGTGAATTATTCAGTATGTTTTGTCGCTAATGTGTTTTATTCATAGGATACATTATTCAGAGCCATATCTGGGAGGCACTTTTGAAAATGCTGACTCTCTCTGATAGATTCTCAAGGTTAGAGCATGGGCTGTTATCCATTTTGGAGGGTCACTGTCACAATATAGCTCTGCTCTCTGGTTTCCCAAGGGCCCATAGTAAAAAAAATTGACACATAATTTTACCCCAGCACACCAGTCAGTTAGTATTGCAATAACAGATGTCTCACAAACAGCATGCTCTGTGGTCATGCCTGCCTTCATTCCTGGCTCCAGTATTACTTATACTTATAAAATGTCTGTGGCTGTTATAATAGAAATATAGTTCCTAGTTGCAACAAACCTGATTTAACAGTTGAGTAGACCAAGGCCAAGTATAAAATATTTATTGTAAAACATTTCTGGTATTGCTAGTTGATCAGGCCCCCTTGTTGTTAAGCAACATAAATTGCAATTGTCCAGCCTTGAAATCCACTCGATTTTCTGCCAGTGCATCGAGTCCGATCAATTTCTGTGCTGTTAGCCATAAATTGGCAGCAGACATTACATAGATATACTGATTATGCCAATAACAGTTTTTATGATGTCTGTAATCATTCTTTTATTTCCGGCTATTGCCATTAGTGTTCTTTATACAAGAGCTCAATCCTCCGTAATTGATTTCTACTCAGTCTGGCAATGGGCTTCTCTCTCCCTCCCTCTCTGAGGCTGCTGGGCTGTTTCCTCTGATTAGACCTGTAACAGCCATCGCAGGCAGACAGCGAACCCGCTCCAGGCTGGAGAAAACCAAGCACTGGAGAGACCAATGCTTTACCCTGCAATCTGAAGTGCAGGAAGCTGGACAGATCCATTTGTGAAAAGCTTTTATACTGCCATGGGTGATGATTCTCTATGGCATGATTCTCTATGGCAAAAACTTGACCCTCGTGCCCTACACAACATAATAATACCTGCTCAGACACTCTTTAAGTGGAATCTATGCTGTAGACAGTGCTGTTTGTCTCTGAATGTTTGTGTACTTTTGTTGCCAGAAATTGTGGAATTAATGCCAAAGACTTTTAGACTTGGATAACATGTCATTGCAAGTCAGTTGAGGACGTATACTTTATCACACTTTGTGCACACTCACTAGTGGGGTGGTAGTCGGCCCTGCTTCTCTATTTACACCAAAACATCTCAAACTTGCTCACAATCTGTATGTCTTATTCTCTGTATCTAAACTTTTAAAGGAAATGTCTCTAACATTTTATAATTAATGCTCACCACCTCTAGCTTTTGGCCCTTTGAGCGTATCCAAAAAGTTGCCCTTGTATTTAACCTCTTGAAATTCTCTCGTGTTAGACCTCTGCTCAGGTCTTTACACTGTCTGCCAGTAATTGCTAGAATAAATTTAAGACCTGCCTAAAATGCTGCTTTGGTCTGTGCCACCACTATCTTTAGACTTTAATCAAACGGCTGCAACCTGGTCACTGCTATCAGCCATTTCTGTCACCTTGCTTCCCAATTTCTCCATGTTCACACTTTTTTTTCCCCACACTTGCCTCTCGATATTGGATGTGAACTCTCTAACTATCAGTACAGCCAGTTTCAGTAAAAAAAAAGAAGACCTCATGCACCACGATAAAGGACCATTAAAACAAATTTGGCAATGGTTTTCATATTTACAGTTCGATATAATTCAAAAAACTTGTTCATCAGTCATGTGGCTTGACACAATTCAGCGAGACACTCCTCACTAATGCAACAGCCTCAGAAGACCTCTCCTTTCATCATGTGATATTATACATCCTAGAAAGAAGAACTGAATGGCATAGCTGTTTTTAATAAGGATAATGAAACAATTACACAGTTAAAGAAAGAAAACTAGATTGTGGTTAAAAAATCATAATGGCTTTCAGCTGAAGACTGTCCCATTGCAGCATTACTCAAGCTTTCATTATTCTATAAAGTGACTCCGCTTTATTTATGTTTTGATATATAATTCTGACCTTTTCCTGCATATTTCTGAGTGATATTGCAGAGCTCAGGGAGTGATGGAAGACATTTTGGTTCATCAGCCTTCTCTTAGAGCAGTGCCATTCCTCAAGTGGCTTAGCATTGACATTTCAGTGAGATTTGAGTGTGCTGTCAGCTACAATATGCCTCCTCTCATATTTAAATGTGTGTCTCAATGAAAGCCAAGGGGAAAAGGCTTCTGCCAATACAGTGTAGTCTCAGTCAAATGGTGACATTCAACTTTAATCAAATAGTTTATTCATGCCGAATTCATGCTGAGAGATTGCACAAAACCAGTCACAAAGCAGCTTTTCAAAAGTGCTGACTTTCATGAATGGACTGAGGCAAATATTTGCATTTTAACACTATTGAAAAATTAATTACTTTTCAATAGAGCTGTTAAACATCTGAGTAGTTGTGCCACATGATTGATATATTTATTTGTTTTCTTTTTAGTCCAGTTGTAGAGCTGATAGAAATCAAAGGCTGCTGTAAGGGCTGACTAAAGTGGCTGCTTGGTATCAGAGCCTAACACTCAAAAAGTGAACAAATCAGATAGAATTATCAATCTTAATCAGGCGTTAGAACAACCCTCTAGAATAAAAATGTAAAGCCTGGTTCAGACTACACAATTTTTTTTGTCAGTTACGTCAATCATTGTGTCAGATTATGCGATTTTGTCTCCTAAAATCTTGTCGTGTCGGAACAAGAACCATGTCAGACTACACATTGCTGCCCGACCATTCACCGCTTGCTGTCTTTAACGGCATGCGTGCTGTCCTCGATACGGTGGGAATAGACAGAACGTGCCATGAGTGTAAACATACAATGGCTAGCAAACAGCTTTTTTTCCCTGTTTTGCCCTGTTTTATCATCAGAAAACAGAACACTCTGTCACGGTAGTCCCTCAAGGAAACATCATAAATGCAGGAGTATTATTGCCGTAGCTCCACGAACATTTCCTCCATTGTAAAATTCCACCTAGCAGGACCGATACCATTGTCTCTCTTTTGTTTTGGCATGTTTGAAAGCATGTACAAAGGCAGATGTGAGGGAACTAGTCGTGGACGATGGAAAAAATATTAAACATCCTAGTCTTTCTGTGGTGAAGTCGTGAAGCATCGCAGACGTGGCATCGGTTGTCATGACACACTACACGAGATGAAGCGATTGAATCTTGCCTCCCAATGCCCATTGTCATTTATGAATCCCCACGACACCCAACGTCAAGCAGATTGTGCCAAAATCGGGCTAAAATCATGTAGTCTGAACCGGGCATATGACATAGAGCATGTATGACATCAAAGAATGCTTTGACGGTTCAGCTCTTTGAAAGTCTAGCAGAAGCATATTTAATTTACATTTACATTCTTCATCATGTTCTTGATTTTAGACTTTTGTATCACTACTTATGTATAGCACAAGTAGTCGACCGATATGGGTTTTTTGACAGCTGATGCCGATATCTTGGAAAGCAGGATGGCCGATATAAAGCCGATATAATTTAATTTATTTTAATTAATATTCAAGAAATTCGAAATCATTTGAAAATGGATTAAAAATAAATTGTGTAAAATAAACATACTTATACTTTAGAAGACAAAGCATTTTTCACAAATAAATAAATATTTAATAAAATCTAGTTAAAAAGGAAGTAAACGCTGTAACCAACAGGGCACTCAGTATTTTGCGAAGTTTGTGTGCATTGGGAATCATATATATTTTTTTTATACAAATAAAGCCAAGGTAACACTCATTTTACATATAGAACACAGTGAAAATTACATGAATATGATAGTGGGCAAATGCATAAAGTGTAGCGTAATAGGAAATCACGAGTTTAAAGTTTGTCGATCGCGCGTCTCCAGTGAAGCTGAACTCTCCTCCTGTCAGCATTCAATTCGCATGGACCGACTGTCATGCAGAGAACACGCGATCATGCAGGATACAAATGCACACTTCACAAGATCTCAACTAGATTTGTCTAAGTTTGCAAGGTTTGTGAAATTAAATGTTCATTAGTCATTCAAAGTTTTGTTTAAATGATATAAATGCGTATTTTCTGCTTGCTGACTCCTAAATGATAAAGTATTATAATGTTTGCCTTTCTATTACTAATAATATTAAAGCAATCGTCATAATACTTTTTTTGTATACCTTTTAATTCCTTTGTTTAACAGTTCTGTCTGATTATTAGATAGACTTCTATCCATATTAGACAGAACTGAATGATGAGAGCGAACAAGAGGGAGAATGTGAGCACTGTGTGCTTCAGGCCATTCTCAGCGCCGTCAATATAAAAGTCCGAACACATCGGCCAAACAGAAAAACTTATCGGCCGATGCCGATATTTGAAAAATACCAAATATCGGCCGTTATATCGCCAAGGACGATATATTGGCCGATATTTGGCATTTTTCAAATTTGTCGACCACTATATAGCACTGCACGAGTTGAATAATAGCTGTCCACGTCTGTACACTGTCAGCTGTTTGGTGGCTTGGCATTATGAATTAAAACAGCTGGGTTCAAATAGTACTGAAGGGTCTCCATTGATGTGGGGCATCGAGCAAGGCACTTAACCTCTGCTTGCTCCGGGGGTCCTGCAGAATGACTTTGTTCTGACCCATCCCTTTGCCTGTCACAGAAAAGAGAAGGGCCATAAAAATTATCTGGTTTTATGTTAGAAAATGGATCACCGGGAAACCCACTATCAAGGCTGAAGTGTGGAAATTTTACATTTTGGTCTTCAAACAGCTGTTGCAACAAAAAGATACTTTCAGAAGGGCATAGTAAATTGTATTATGCTTTATTAGCTGCTCTGCATTGTGTGTCACCAGCTGTGCTGTTGAATAAGGTTTGACAACTGTCTTTGCATTCATATTGACACTTATCTATAAATAGAATGCTTATCATTTTAATGCTGCGACCTAACTCAGGTAAGCATTGTCTTATCCATTTTATCTACAGTGACACCCGCTGACAACTTGTCATGTTATAGCGTCCCCTATGTAGCTTTGCAATGTTCTACCCCAATAAATAGCCACCAAATGAATATTTGCTATATAAGTTTAGTCATTCAGACGAAAATGCCATGACAGGATGGGTAGCAGATTGGACCATGACAATACACACACAGATCTGTTAGTCGTTTACCCTCTTTGAATTTATTCACCCTTGTGATATCGTTCCTGCAGTAACAGGAAGTAGTATTTCCTGCTGTAGAAGCTTATTGTTCTTGTTCTATCTAACTCTTAACAGGACATGGATTAAGTATACTGGCTGCTACAACAAGATAAGAATGTATTTCCCCAATGCTGCTATCCCATAATGCACGCTGACAACGTGTCATCAGTTTTTTTGTACCTGCCGAAAAATAAGTAGAATGGAGAGGACAACAGAACCAGCCATTGGAAATTTCCCATTATATTATACAATAAAGTCCCATACGTCACACATAAATACATGCATATAGTGTACCATCTTATCTTTCTCTTGTAAAGGTTGGAGGAAGTACAGGTGACCTAAGCTAAAATGATATTAATATAAACATTTATCCTGAAATTTACCATCACAGAATGGCATAAAAAAAGATAACTAGTGAATGCGACTCAATTTATAATCTTAGATTAACGCAAACATTTCTGAGTCACCATCAAAGTGTACATTAGAATATTGGAAAATAATTTTGTCTGGTCTGTAAGTTGCTCTGTGACTATGTCCCACTGGAACACTTGGCCTGTAGATAATGAGAGCACCGTCATTTGGCTTCTAGTTTTTATTTCAATGACACAGGGAATTTTCTTAAATGTATTCCTTCAGAATGCTGCTTATTTCTCTCTCTCTCCCTCTCTAATGCAAGACTAAACTAAATCCCTCTCCTGGTAATGGGGCTTTTGTTATTTTCCACAGTTCATCACGCATGGAAAATTCTCAGCTCAAACCTTCTCTGAGGACGGCTTCTAAGAATAAGCAGAATTCTGTAGTAGCCTATCTAAAACGGGGCCCTGGGTTCCATTTACTTTTAATTGCTGTCTGTGCCTTTAGGCTACAGATCTTCCCTCTCTCCGGCTTTTTTTTTTTTCTTTTCTTTTCTTTTCTTTCTTTTTCTTTCTTTCTTTCTTTCTTTCTTTCTTTCTTTCTTTCTTTCTCACACCCATTCTATCTTTCTGTGTTTGTTGTTGTATTTGTCTCACTCTCTGTGTTACTAGCACCATTATGCTCGTGTTGGCTGTGCAGACATGGTGACTATCACAATCTGTTTGGCATTTGAAAGCGTAAAAGGCTGCAAAATGGAAATGATTCAATAAGCACCAGATAATAAACTACTGTCTACTCACACATTAAACATAGACTCATGGATCACACACTCACTAACTGCTAAGCTATCTATAATAATTTACCCACTTGAATAAAACATCCTGTGTGCAGTACGAGGACACAGATTGCTTTTGGCACTGCTGAATTAGATCCATGAAGGCCGGTATCATTTACAGGACCAGATCCACTGTTCCAGCCACATTAAATGCCTGTTGTGCATGTGTAAAGGGACAGAGAGATTAACAAGTATGTGCGGTTTCTAGATGTCAAAGCCAAGCCATTTACTAATTGGAGACAGACAGAAAGAGTAAAGGAAGAACCTTATTGATAAATAAATTGATCTCCTTAAATGGGCAATGGACCACAAACAGCGACATTTCTTGACCAAGGTGAAAGGGATTGATTGAAAAGGAAGACAAAAAAAAGAAACTTCACAAACACACAATTCAAGCCATCTCTCTCGTTTTCTCTCTTTTTCAGAATGGTCAGTGGAGGATGGATTAATAGGGCTATTCATTTTCAAGGAGAGGAAAGAAAACGAAAAAGCTGTCTTTTCAAGGATAGCAGGCGATGAGAAAAGGGCTGAGGAGGCTCTTTGCAGGCCTTGAGGGCTGGATCTCTCTTTCTGAGAGCCGTGTGAAGACAGAAAGAAAGAGAGAGACTGACTGTCTTCACTGGCCCCCAGACAGAGCACCTCAACTGAATGCCAGTTAAAAAATGCAATGATCTGTTACGTCTGTCCCAGGCAGTGCCGAGAAGATTCAAAATCAATAACAATGCAATCAGAACTGAGAATCAAATGCTAAATATTTCCCTAGACATTTGATGCAGAATGACATTTGCTTTTTTGATGAATTGCTAATGTGCTTCTGAGCTTATTGCTAGTAGCCTACGGTCGACAATCAGGTGTAACACTGCCTCTGCAGAAGTGCACAAAATTGCATACAAATTGACACTTGCTTTATTTTATTCACTTAATGGATGTGTTCTAGAAGTAAAAAACTTCCAGAAGAGCGCTTCTGACTCTAAATTCTGATTGGATTGGAAGTTATTATGTTGGCATATTAACTATATTTCTTTATTTAGAAAAAATTTGGGTAATACTTTACAATAAGGTTCATTAGTTAAACATTAGTTAATGTATAAACTAACATGAACTAACCATGAGCAATACATTATTTACTAATCTACGCTAATGTTAAAAATACAGATGTTCATGTTAGTTTCACAGTGCATTAACTAATGTTAACAAGATTTTAATAATGCATTAGTAAATGTAAAAAATTTACATTAGCTAAGATTAATAAATGCTATAGAAGTGTTGTTCATTCTTAGTTCATGTTAACTAATGTAGTTAACTAATGAACCTTATTGTAAAGTGTTACCAAAATTTGTTTATTCTGGTATTCATATAAATATAAATACATATGAATATAATACAATATATACCTCCTCACCTCCCCACAAACTCAGAATTGAATTCTTTTAACTAAAAAGTAGTAAAATAAGAACAAATAAACAGTATTTTACTGTGCAAATGAGACCAAACTTAGGAGAGGCCCAAGAGCTTTCATTTAATTAGTGAGACCCTGATTAAAAAACAGGAGCAAAATTACAGTTTCTTGGGAGGGTGAGGAGAGGAAGAGAAATGGACGTGACACTGAGCAGTTACAGAATTGCTGTCTGTAGTGAGATTGTTAGCTCTTTATTGCTGCTCTCCAATCTGTAAATTGAGTCTGTTGGTGGATGGACTGCAGTGTCTGCAAGTCTGTGTCCCATAGGTAGCAGCCAGCACATGTCTGGCATTTAAACCTCTCCCTTTCCACTCCCCTCTG
This sequence comes from Sinocyclocheilus anophthalmus, assembly GCA_018155175.1. Taxonomy (NCBI): domain Eukaryota; kingdom Metazoa; phylum Chordata; class Actinopteri; order Cypriniformes; family Cyprinidae; genus Sinocyclocheilus; species Sinocyclocheilus anophthalmus. The sequence continues at coordinate 79,402 of JADLZN010009823.1, forward strand.
TTTAGACTGACATTTTTTTCTCTCAAACTCCTCCCCTCTGCCCTACCGATTCTTCTTTTTTTTCTGGAAAAAAGGCCACAATCCACACTCTAGGAGCATGTCATTTTTTTTCAGCCCTGAAAATCTATTTTAATTGTTTTATATGGTTTAATGTATGAAAAAAAGTCAATTATTTATGGGCATTTTCCACCTTCTCTCTGTGAATTACCTGTGGTTGTGACATCCTGACCATTCCAATTTCCAAATTACCCATTTCTTTCGCTTACTAAATAGTCTGGATGTACTGGGGAGGAACTGATTATACCCCTCCTCTCTGTAAGGGAAACAGGTCAATTTATCTCAAAGGGAATCATTTAAGATTTTAAAGGGAACTCCACCATTAATATGTAAGGGAATTAGGACAGAATCACTGTTTTACGGCTGATCACTGAGACGGCCAGCGAGTCATTGAACGAGCCGTATGACATCAATTCTGCAATGGATATTAATATCCAAAATATAGTGAAAACACTATTAATTAGCATAGTAACAAGATCGGCAGTTTAAGACATTAACTTGTGAGCACAAAACAGGAGATACTTCTCTTTTCAATATAAATAAGGCTTTATTGGATAAATCTAAGACATATAAACTAATCTAACACACGCATTCACACACAAGTTGCAGGAAGAGAGAAAGTGAGGAAATAATTCGTTTAAGAGAATGAAAATGTGAAATCCCAAGTTTACAGCAATATGTGCAATTGTATAGATCTGAACAACCATCAATAACTTAATTAACCCTAATTAACCCTCGCCTTGGGTTTCTCAATGAGGTTAAAATTTATATTAAGTGCACCAGTTCAGCTAGTATCTGGAGGTACTTGCGTTCCTGTGTGCTGGGTTCCCTTCCTTGTCTGGTTGCCGAAAGGAGTTTCCCGCGTCGCTGATTGGCTGGAGGTTAGTTTTGGGAAGCCAGTGGTTGGGCGTTGGTTGGCGATGCGGAGCTGTGGTCTGCAGTTGAATTTAGACTGCACTCTTTCGGAGATGCAGCGTTAGGCAAACTTAACTAAAAACACGAAACTCTCAACGGAAAATAAAAAAACTAAAAAATAGAAATAGATGTAAAGTTTGATGAGACCAGGTGTTGTTTCTCCTCATGGTTTTAGAGGAGCTGCTGGCGTGTAAGGCAGAGCACGCTCAAACTAAAGAAGCATGATTTAAAAGAAAACAACAAGGCTCGAAAAGGCAAGAAGGAAGAGTGCGAGAGAGAGACAAAAAGCAAAGTTTGATGGTGTTTCTAGTATTTAAACCAGGCTGTTTAACACACCCCAAATGGGGTTTTGACCAATTAGATATCGTCTTTGCCCGGGGTGTTGTATATTTCTCCTCCCCATTCATAAATCAAATGTTATCTTATCAGTCACATGGTCCGCGTTTTTCCCGCTCTTGCAGAGTATAATTTTGGACATGATTTCTATAACAAGCATATGATACATTTGACAAAGAAGTGATTAGAATAAACGTTTCAAGCAAGAATTCTCAAAGCTCCACATGACCAACCTGAATAGACGAACCATTAAGCGATCAGTAGTTATTAAAAATACATACACAATAAGTGATTAGAACATGATAGTCATATGTGTGGGTTACATACATAATATGGAGTTATGTATATAGCAATGGTTAGTTGCTCGAGTCCTTTTAGTGTTATTTAGGTGCATGGAAAGGCAGTTTCTGTGTAATTCTGTGAATGTATGAAGACCTAAGATTAAGAGGTCTGTATGGAATCTCTGAAAGTCTGTTCTTTGTCTATTAGTTGGGGGATGTCAATTCTAAAGCGCTCGTGACTGTAGTTACTATCATGTGATAGCCATGCGGTCATCTCTTTCGACCATTATTCTTGATAAATTGCCCCAAAATTGACAATCTCCTTGAAATTGTCAATAAGTGTTCTTTTGTTTAAATGCTGTGAGCTACTCAAAGCTGCTAGTTGGTTCAGGCTTGGGGCCAGGATCTGATTTATGACACCCTGTTGTCTTGGGCCTCTTGTGGAATTTTGGGCTCCTCATGTTTCAACCATGTTTTGACCAAATCTTAGATTGTCTGATTCGGTCTGATACCCTACATCTCCTTCACCTCCTTTCTTGTCTTAACCACTAACTACAACTTGTCTAAAGCAGCATTGCCTTTAATTATATGCTTTTTTTTATTTTAATTATCTCACAGAAGAAGCTGAGGGCATTATTCATAGTTTTTTTATTGGCTATCCACATATATTCTTCAGGGAGATGTATCTTTGTCCATAGGGAAGACGATGTAAAGTGTAACTTCAGCGGGTCGTCGTTTTCAAAAGCCTTGGCTTAAAATGTATTACGCATCCTCACGCTGCACATTACAGAATAGAAATTAAGTGATTTAGTGACACACTTTGAGCCTAAGATGTTGCTCTGGGAGAAACGGCTCATCTCTGGGTGTGTTAAGGGGCTCTTTAATGGTGTTTAATGTGTTCGTTCTCTCCCTCCTCACCAAACTTCATAGCTCAAAACGACAGCCGCCATACTACGGGCTATTTTCTCTGATGTATGCTGGAATTTGTAGAAATCTCATTAGGGTCTTTTCTCATAGCTCCTATTGTTTCAAGTTGCTCTTTCACAGTGAAGCAGCCTTAGCGAGAGAAGAACAAAACATGCATGAGGAAAAACTTGTGAGAATGTAAATCCGTATTGAGGACCGTCCAATCCAATCCAATCGGAATCATCTTCCCTTATCCAGAAAAACGATTACAAATGGCTGATTTTTTATTCAGGTTCAGGTTTTTTATCCCAAATCAGATGCATGCAAGTGATGATTCTGGCTCTTTTGTTTTTATTTAAAGGTGCCATAGAATGGAAAACTGTATTTACCTTGGCATAGTTGAATAATAACAGTTCTGTACATGGAAATGACATATCGTGAGCCTCAAACACCATTGTTTCCTCCTTTTTATGTAAATCTCGAGAATGCAAAAGACCACTGAAAAATAGGCGAATCAGAACATAACACAGACTGTGACGTTATAATCGGGATCACTAATAGTTACGCCCCCAACATTTGCATATACCCGCCCATGTTCTATGCCAGCCGTCAGCCGAACCTGCACAGCCGAATCATCAGAAGTTCTGCAGGTATTGTGAAGAAACAAGCGAGGATAATAGCGAAATGGCAGATCATGGAAATAAATGTTATGTTCCAGGCTGTGCAGTGGATGTGATGTGCAGGGATGGGTTGGTGTTTGTATTCAGAAAGGCACAGAAAACAAATAACGCGCATTCTAATAAAATAACGCGAGCCACTAAAGAGACATGGTTAGCTGCTTGCTAGCGGTAGCCTGTTACATTATAGTACATAAGATTTCACTTACCACATAAACAAGAGAAGATTAAGGAGAGATGACCAAGGATGATGGCGAATGATTTGCAGATCCTGAGCACCACTGATAAACATCTAATCTTGTAAAATGTGTGTAAGTACTGCCGCTCCGTAGTATACACAGATTACGTGTGATCGTGAATCTCGAAAGTGAAAGTAAAAAGTGATCATGCATTCACATATCCCCACATATTAATAGCGGCTCCCTGATGCCCGCATTTTATATACAGTATAATTACCCAACGGTATAACTGCGAAAGAAAGTATTGAAATATATATTTTCCCTCTGTTTCCTTCCTGCTGTGTGAGCTACTGAAATGAGCCGCACTGTGAAACAGCTAATCAGAGCAGAGCTCAACATTATTATTATTATGACAATTCCAAATAAGGTAAAAACAGACCATTTCATTCTAGGGACAAATCCTAGGGTTGTAAATTGACATGTAAAACCGTTTCTGGAGATTTTTTGCCCTTACCTAAGCCACATACCTTCTATGTAGATATCAGAGAACAATTAAAAATATTGTATCAATGCATTCTATGGCACCATTAATAACTCATATGGCCAGTGAATGTGACCTCAGAGAATATTAACAGTAAAGACGGCAGCTGGAAAACCACAGGTCAGCATTTACAGTATCTGACACAATATGTCTGGACCCTGCGGCATTCTCTGCTCATTAGGCAGTTTGGTGGTGACACCAGGGTCCTTTGTGTCAACAGTTGTAAAATCCCTCTGTTCATCATGCCAATAATTTTGTATTAATTTTCGATTTAGCTTTGAAACGCCTCAGCAATTTGTTTTATTCCCTCTTGAGCAAATTACACCCTACTAATAATCCTAATTACTCCTCTTAATGTATTTCCCCTCAAACATTTCCTCTAGAGTGAGCCATGAGTGCAGGGCCCATTATGGTTGCCTAAAGATGTCGATGTAGTTTACACTTAACTAGAGGTCGACCGATATGTGTTTTCCAGGGCCGATACCGATACCAATTATTACAGATCAAGTAGACCGATAACCGATATTTTGAACCGATATATATGTCTGGTGTAAAAATGAAAATTAGGAATAACAAGGGCTCTGACAAAAACTGCCTTCCCTGGTGTTGGTTGTGTAGTACTCCCACACTACACTTCTTACTCTTGTCTTCATCTGTGCATCCATCTACAGTAAGGGTAATATAAAGAGAGAGTTAAAAGTGGGGCCACTTAATGCTTCATGATTAAGCCTATGAATACTGTACTACAGCTAAACAGCTTGGGGAAATGTAAGTATTTGACTTCAATAATTTACATTTTAGAAATGTATGTGTAATAGCATAACCTAATAATTCTTCATTAATTATTTTCTGATGACTAAAATATAATCTACAATAGTAGAGGTGACTATTCAATTCATCATCTAATGCACATCAGTGGATTAACTTTTAAAGGGGTCATATTATCATTTCAATTTTTCCTTTCTCTTTGGAGTGTTGTGTTACAAGCTCTTGGTGCATAAAGCAGATCTGTAAAGTTGCAAAGACTAAATTCTCAAATCCAAAGAGATATTTTTTTAAAAGTTAAGAGTCAACCACACCTACCTCAAACGGCTTTGTTTCTAACATGCCCCCACATGTCTACATCACGATGTGGGAAGATTTGCATAATGCCGCCAAAATGTTCACGCAAAGAAAAAAGGCGTAACTTTTATTCTAGCTGTAGTCATTTGTTGTTGCTGTGTGTTTCATTGTGAAAGCAAACTACTTTGTTTGGCCTTTCAAAGAGGACGATATCCGCTTCGTCAGGCCTAGAGCTGATCCGTGCTGGTCGCTGAGGAAGTACATCAACTTCTCGCTGTGGATCGCCGGATTGGCTTTCACCGTGGACGAAGTGGAGTCCAGTCCGGGGTCGTCACTTGTGGTTGCCGCAAGCCCGCCGACCTTCGCTCACTCAAGCCGCTGGCTCTTTTGGAAGGACATGACTAGAAATCAGTGGTTAAGTTGTAGTTACAACACTGTTCCAGAACACTTCAAACCAAAAATTCAGATGTGTGCAGCACATTTTATAAAGAACTGTTTCCTGATCCTGGAAGAGTACACTACAATACCGGCTGTTCTGACTCACAGACTGGGGGGGGGTATACGTTTATTTAAGGAATTTGCCACTGACGATTCAAATGCGAGTTTTGGGCAGTTTAGAGTAGCGCTTGTTGTTTGTCATTTTTCTGATTACAAATGCAGACATGGTTTTACGTTTTTATGCGGCGCGATGCAACGCAGTGCGTAAAAAGACAATATAAGTCATTATAATCCGCAACAAAATGTTATGAGTCTCACTGTATGCAAAATGCCTCGTTTGTAATGGGTTTTATTGGTTTTGTCCATCACGCTGGGACACGGAATCACAGTATGGTAAGGGGCATAACATTTCCGTCACATGCTTGGGTATTCGGCCAATCACAACGCACTGGATTTCTGGCCAATCAGAGCACACCTCGCTTCTTCAGACCGATGAGCTTTGTAAAAAAAATCGTCTTTCAGAAAGGCGGGGCCATAGAGGAGAAACAATAATGAACAGTATGTGGAAAATAATGTGTTTTTGAACCTTAAACTGCATAAACACATTTCTTTACACCAAAAACACAAAATAATGTTCTTTTTTAGCAACATCATGTGACCCCTTTAAAACATTGTTTATTTAGTTAAGATTTAAAATTGTCTTCATAGTATATTGTAGAGTTAGAAGACGCCACTATTTTCATGAAACTATAACATGAAGCCTTTCCAAGCACACTTTTAATAGTTTAAACCTTTGAAATGTCTCATTTTTGTCACCAATCGTGTGCCTTTGACCACTAGAAATTTCAGTTAGTTTTAATTTACAGTACAGTGCAAATGAAGGCATAAATCAATTTAATTTATCTTTTAATTAATGAAAATTAAACACATTTTATTTTCTGGCAAACAAAGTGGATTTACTATTAAAATTAAAACATGGAAGAAATAGCGTATTGTGTGATTATTATTTTAAACAAACGTTTTAATAATTGTTGTAGTAGTATTATGTATATCATACTGCACCGCAGTAATATATTTCTGATAATTTCTTTGTTAACCCGAACTTATATTTTGACGGGTTGTCATGAGGAACTTTTAAGTTTCTGTAGCCTATGTAAGTGTTTCCCATACATTGATTTATTTGTGGTGCCCGCCACAATATCAAAACTGACCGCCACAAATAGATTTTCCAAAAGGCTTTGACTTCGTTGAATAAACATGAGCACTGCACGTTTCAAAATTGAAACCCGGTGCGGGTGTTTTTATATCACTGTATTTCTGAAGGAAACCGACTGTCTTCAGAAAATTTTGGATGTCATTTTTCATTTCATCTTGCATGTAATATATGATAAAGCAGCGTTTGTGAGTGGAGAGCTGCTTTGTGTACAGCGTTACCGGGGAAACCTTGATCTCTACCACTCCCCACAGCGCCTTCCGGCTGGCAGAGAACATTAATTTGCCTATACGGTGGGTATGGAAAGTATTCAGACCCCTTAAATTTTTCACTATTTGTTATATTGCAGCCATTTGATAAAATCACATTTAAGTTAAATTGTTTTCCTCATTAATGTACACACAGCACCCATTATTGACAGAAAAACACAGAATTGTTGAACTTTTTGTAGATTTATTAAAAAAGAAAGACTGAAATATCACGTTGTCCTAAGTATTCAGACCCTTTGCTGTGACACTCATATATTTTTCTCAGGTGCTGTCCATTTCTTCTGATATTCTTTGAGATGGTTCTACACCTTCATTTTGAGTCCAGCTGTGTTTGATTATACGGATTGGACTTGATTAGAAAAGCCACACACATGTCTATATAAGACCTTACAGCTCACAGTGCATGTCAGAGCAAATGAGAATCATGAGGTCAAAGGAACTGCCTGAAGAGCTCAGAGACAGAATTGTGGCAAGGCACAGATCTGGCCAAGGTTACAAAAAAATGTCTACTGCACTTAAGGTTCCTAAGACACAGTGGCCTCCATAATCCTTAAATGGAGACGTTTGGGACGACCAGAACCCTTCCTAGAGCTGGCCGTCCGGCCAATCTGAGCTATCGGGGGAGAAGAGCCTTGGTGAGAGAGGTAAGAAGAACCCAAAGATCACTGTGGCTGAGCTCCAGAGATGCGGTCGGGAGATGGGAGAAAGTTGTAGAAAGTCAACCATCACTGCAGCCCTCCACCAGTCGGCGCTTTATGGCAGAGTGGCCCAACGAAAGCCTCTCCTCAGTGCAAGACACATGAAAGCCCGCATGGAGAACTCCAAGATGGTGAGAAATAAGATTCTCGTCTGATTAGACCAAGATAAAACTTTTTGGCCTTAAATTCTAAGCGGTATGTGTGGAGAAAACCCGGCACTGCTCATCACCTGTCCAATACAACAGTGAAGCATGGTGGTGACAGCATCATGCTGTGGGAGTTTTTTTCAGCTGCAGGGACAGGACGAATGGTTGCAATCGAGGGAAAGAAGAATGCGGCCAAGTACAGGGATATCCTGGAAGAAAAACCTTCGCCAGAGTGCTCCGACCTCAGACTGGTCCTAGTTTAACCTTCCAACAATACAGTGACCCTAAGCACACAGCTAAAATAACTAAGGAGTGGCTTCACAACAACTCTGTGAATGTTCTTGAATGGCCCAGCCAGAGCCCCTGACGTAACCATTGAGCATCCTGGAGAGACCTAAAAATGGCTGTCCGCCAACGTTTACCATTCAACCTGACAGAACTGGAGAGGATCTTGCAAGGAGGAATGCAAAGGATCCCCAAATCCAGGTGTGAAAAAACTTGTTGCATCTTTCCCAAAAAAACTCATGGCTGTATTAGATCAAAAGGGTGCTTCTACTAAATACTGAGCAAAGTGTTTGAATACTTAGGACCATGTGATATTTTCAGTTTTTCTTTTTTAATAATCTGCAAAAATGTCAACAATGTCTGTGTTTTTCTGCCAATATGGGGTGCTGTGTGTACATTATTGAGGAAAAAAAAATAACTTAAATGGTTTTAGCAAATGGCTGCAATATAACAAGAGTGAAAAATTTAAGGGGGTCTTAATACTTTCCATACCCACTGTAGATGCCGAACCACAAATAGAGTCCAAGTCTGTGGAAACTATGCGAATAGTTTTCCCTCAATTGAAACTGTCAAATTTCATGACGTGACTCTCCAGAGGGAGTCAGAGCATTTCTTAGATGTTCATGTATTTATGACCCTGTAGTGGACTACAGAAGCTGACAGACATCAACCCACCAAACGTGCGTCGCACTTTTTGTATTGTAGAAAACAACACCGCGCTTCTGTGCCATTTACATACACAGAGACATGCAGGATTCATATTTAAATCGACTTTTTGGCTTAATATTTACAGATACTAGTCTATATTGTGACTCTTTTTAAGTGTACTGACCTACTTTTGATTCATTTATCCAAACTTTGACAAATTCCCTGACATTCCGCTTTTTACAGTAAATTCCATTTATATGACTGGATTCCGCGATTCCGTCCACATTTTCTGCATCGCGGAAATCACAGATAATATTGAGGTGTTTTGCAACTTCAGTGTAACTTTAGTGGATTGCGATTTATTGCAATTTAAGCAGCGTCTGCTGCTGCCTTACCTTTGAGAGACAACTGGTGCTGCGTGATCACTGAAGCAGCTCCAGTTAGCAAGCGCTTTAGGAGTGAGAGTGAATTCCGCATTGATTGGTCGGACTCATGACTCCAAACAAATCTGATGGGCGGTGGGCGGAGATTGCTTTAGCCAAATAGCAAGTTTCAAAATTAAGTTATTTTATCAGCGAATCGGTTTTGAAAATGACCGATATGGATAATCATAAAAATGCTTAATATCAGTGCCGATAATCGGTCAACCCCTACACTTAACTATGATCAACGTAATTTAAAAAGCTTTACGGCACATATTCTTGCAATTGGCAAAGAAGGTTATGCTACAAAACCAAATTTAAACGATTCTCTGTATGAACTTTGTAATATCCTTCTGCCAATTAATAGCACTTTTGCTTGGATGTCAGTGTTATCAGAGCATGCTTTTTTCTGCTGCTGTGAGCAAACCCATTTAGAATGTCATAGTATGTGAACGCTAAAGATCTCTAGCAGTGCTTTACACTGGCACTGAATTCGACTAATGCTTTTGAACTCAGAGAATGGATGAAAGCAGAGGTGTGTGCCAGCGTGCCATGTGTCACGGCGTCGGGTTTATTCTGCTCATAGATAAGAACACAGCATAAGCCACTCTTCTCCCCAGTCGACAGGCCTTTCCACAAAATTATCTCCGTCCAAAGTTGTTGTGGCTGTCTATTTTTAAACTGGCAATTTGGAAGGCTAGGCATGTCTTCTGCCATGATCTTTTCATATAAACTCTTTTCAATAAAGTGATTGCTTTTAGGTCATGCTCAGCATAGTTGTCAGTTTCATGATGTTTTGCCAAATTTTCTCTACATTAATTTGAGTTCATTTAATTGTAACTTAATTTTATAGTGCATTTTATTTTATGCAAATTTGCATTAAGTTGATGATTCCTTTGCTATAAACCTTTCCATTCTCATTTGGCTGGTCTTTTATTGTTTTAGATTTGTATGACCATCAGTTTGCTTGTGCTGCTTATCTAGGCTTAATGTGGAACAGGAGTAGCTTTGCTGTTGACACTGGGCATCAGGTGATTTCAAAGGGGGATTCACCTCTCCATTCACCATTCTTTCAAGTGTGACTGATTCAAATCCGGGCAGAGGAAACATAAAGGCTGAGGGTTCAGGATATGGATCAAGGTGTGTGACTGCATTCAGGTTGAAGTAGCCTTCTTAGCATGCAGTTGTGATATGTAGTCTGGCATCTGTCTGGGTGACTGACTTAGTGCTGCATTTTGGAAGTCCAAGTTAGGTTAGATGTACACCAAAGACAGCACAAGCAAAGCCTTTACAATCCCATTCCAGTCTTCTTCTGAACACTGTTCTGTCTTCCTTACTACTTGAAATCTTTCCCATGGTGGCAATTTTACCACTGTTCCTGAACTTCTAATGAGCATATAGAACAGAAAATAGCTAAAATTATGACATAAATCAATAGATACAGCCTTCTAATGTGTTGTGATAGTCATTTTATACAAACCACTGATTGTATAAGGAATGCACACAGTTGATGTATAATTCTATGCCACTGAATATCACAGGGCATGAAGTCAGCACTTTGTTCAATACCAGTAATTTGCTCATTTTATGCCACTTTGCTATTTCTAGAGCTAAACTATAACTATTACATAGTTTAAATATGTATGTATAATATCTAATTAATTTTTATATATTAAATATACTATATAAAGCTAACTCATTTTCACTTTGATTTTTGACTCATTTTCACAAATTTGTTCTTTTGAACTATTCCTTGCCATTGTATTTATATTCCATGAAGTTATATGTGGCAATCATGTTCATAACATGTAGTAAAAATATATACATAATACGTAAATAATACATAATAAATATACAAAATATCACTGTTTATTTTTAAAATAAAGTTTCCAATACATTTCGATTAACTTAATTTAATGTTCATCTGGAGAATTCCAAGAGCTTCTGTGAGGTAATGCTCAGAATATCTGAATTTGTCAAAGTCATCATTCATAATTCAGAAAGCCTTCTGTATCTGCTGTTACATGTCATTCAAATAACTGAGCTATAATGAAAATGCATAGACATGCTACCGCTATCAAAGGAGGTCAGAAAAGAACATCAGCGCTCTTTAACATACAATAATGTTTGTGCAGTTTTTATTTTGAAACAACCTTAGGCTTACCTCTTTTTTTCAGTGAGCTAAACGTAATGAATATTCAGTGGATCATTTTGGAAGGCTGATATGTCTCTGACTGGCAGCACCGAAACCTCTTCAATCATTCCCTTTCGGCCGTGAATCGCCCGCTGCATGACCATTACAAAATCACTCAATAATACTGCTGACAGCTGTCACAAACACTGGCACCTTTAGTTTATTTGTTTTGAGTTTTCTTTTTTCCTCAATTAGTCCATCTGAAATGTATGCATTTATTTTTCTCTGTGTGCCTTTTGGGAGTCATCAAAAAGTCTTGCTTTTGGTTTCAAGAGCAGATGGGTTTGGGTCCACTGGATTCAAAACGATCTAACATTTGCCCCCTGTGGATGCATTGGTCTGAGCTGCATACTTAAAAAATGCCTTTGCCATTACTCTAAAAACACTTCAAATTACCCATAATCTGTTGATATTAAATATTATTCCGTGCTGCTTTGAATTGTAAACAATTACACATTATCTCAGCAGGGCCATTACATTACCATCATGACATTCCACATGGTTTGTAGTCAAATATGTCCATGTTCTTGACAGCAATATACTATAATCTCATGGAATCTGGAAAATGAGTCTCAATATCCTCACCCAGGCCAGTGGATCCCAGGGGGTGTGCAGAAGCAGACAGGAGGCTGACTCACGGTGTCAATGCATGCCGTCCCGGGGTTGGTGAAAAGGACAGCCAGTTAACCACGGTCACAACCTTAGAACATTGGTCCCTCAGAGCTGACAGAGAGCTGAGAAGAGTCTGGCCCACACCTCGACAGCTAAGTAGATAAATGACATCCAACCTGGGAAGTAATCAGCCCTGGGAGACAAGAGAGAAAGAGAGTGAGAAGGCAAAGGTGTGGGGGTTAATTTAGATATGGTAGTGGCAGTAACAGGAAGTTGTGTCTACATGAAATCCAGTCCGAATGATAAGAAGATTTTTATATTAAAAAAATACTAAATAATATATAATATATATTGCAGGTCTTTATCTGTCTCTCATTTTCTTGCAATTAGTAATTCTGTTTCTAATCAGAATTTGTAGACTCTGCTTCCCTTTCTTTTGTTTCCATTTATCTATCTCTTCTAAGCCTCTTTTGTGTTTTACGTAAAAAAGGATTTAAAAATCAGCCAATACAGCGAGCTCTGATACACATCGTCTCATTCTATTCCGTTTGATGTTCTTCACTTTTGCACATAAGGACTATTGATTTCTGTAGACAAATTTAGATGATCACAAAGCTGCAGCCGGTTTGTATTGTAGCAGTGTAGAATCATTTTGGGTGCTCAGTCACTCGGGAGTCACTACAGAGCTGTTACAAAACAACAGTAAAACAAGCAGTAACATGGTAATCAATAAGTGACAGTTTGAGCTCCTTCTCTGTCTGTATGCTTTGTTTTCTTATGCTGCCAATGAGTTTTATTATAGTTTTCTCCCCCTTCTTATTAGGGCTTGTTGTTACTGAGATATGTTTCAGATAGTTTCTGCCAGCACAAATTTAGAAACCGATATCATCTCCATTCACAGAATTACCAAGAAAAAATATCTTGCTTGCAAACCTCAAGAGTGAAGGAGCCTCGCGTACACATTTGTCGAGATGATTTATCTCGCATTTACTAAGAAACACTCAGGAGATGAAATGAAGTAGCACAGTGCTGCATCATCTTGTGAAACAATTCAGTTAAGTGCAACAATTAAAAATTAATAAGCAAACAAATGTTCTTTCCTTTGACTATCACAGTGGCCACATTGCCTTTTAATTTAGTGTGGTTTTGTTTGATAGCTTGATAAAAGCCAGCTGAGTTTTCCCTGGAGGGTTTTTCACTTACCACGATTATGTAGTTGAATATGTAGAATTTCTTGCTGTAATTAAGGAGATGATTATCACACAACAATAGAAAGTGTAAATGGCGAGGTTATATTTTGACAGGATGTCAAAATTACTGGGTTGATGTATTTAATTTATGCAATTAATTAATGTTAAAAAGCATTATTTTTTTTTATAAATAATAATTAGGGGTGCAATGCAAATTTTTCAAATTATGTGTTTTACTTAAGGGGATATAAGGAGACCTTTACAAACACAATTATTAAATTTATCAGAATACAGAAATTACACAAGGTTTTTAAATAATTTTGCTTCAGACTCTTATTTAATAGGCTAATTATGTAATTATTTATAGTCCTATTAAATTGTACATTAGGTATGTGACAGTATCAAATTTTCACAATAGTCGTTGAAGCTTTTATCACGGTATATGGTTTTATCACAATACATAATTTAGTAAGTAAAAAAGTGTTGTCCTCCTAACAGGTTAAATAACTTTATTAAAGATATTTTACTAAAGAAAGACTTTATTTAAAAAAAATACACAAAAATATAATGTAACAATAGGTAACACTTTACAATAAGTTCACATTACTTAACTTTAGTTAATGCACTAACATTAACAATAAGCAATAGCTACATTGGCAGTAGTTATATATTAGTACCATTGATTAATAAAAATTAAACAATTTATTGTAGTCATGTTAGCTCCATTAAAATATTAGCAGAAACACTTTTGATTTTATTTAATGATTATTAATAAGTGGAACTTAACGAATGAAAAACTAAGAGTATAAATTAGTCATGTATTTCATGTTAACTTATAATAATGGAACCTGTTAAGTGTTACTGAACAATAATAACGAATCAGTCAATATAGGTAGCCTAGGCCATGTTTTAGGTTAGATTAAAATAAAATAAAATAAAAAAGTTTGCTACAAAATACAATTACAGTCTTAAGTATTACATTATGGTGTTGTGGTGGAAGACTAAAGCAAATAGAATATTCTTAAAAGGAACGTTTGAAAAACATTTACACAGTTCAGAAAGTATAGGCAACTTCTTTGTTTACAGGGTTACTGGGGTAACGGCTACATTTCTGCCTCCATCAGCGCCCTCTAGTACCGAATGTGCGTTTTAATACAGCGCGTCTCCTTCACTCGTTCTGCCTTTTCATCTGTGCTATTTAAATTAAATCGTCGCCTTTTTAAAGGTCAATAATCATATGAGGCTGTGTTTTTCCATAAATAAATTGAAGAAATTAATAGAAAATGTGAAGCTGACGTCACGCTGCTTTGAGTTCTGGGAAACTTCTTTGTTTATCCACCATACTGGGAGGATTGCACTGCCTTTCCGTTATTGAGTTTAGGGCAGTATTTTGATTTTCCATCATGATTGTGAAAAATGTCACCATTGTATGTCATTCATGCTGCATCGAGAATTGCAATAGTAACTTAGATCGTCGTTCTGAGAGAAAACTGGACAATGTTTTTTCGCCTTGTCTATGTGTTCATCGTTCCGAAAAGCGAGGTGTACTCTGATTGGCCAGCTATCCAGTGCGTTGTGATTGGCCGAATACCTCAAGCGTGTGACAGAATTGTTACGCCCCTTACCATACTGTGATGTCGTGTCCCAGAGCGACGAGACAAAAACAATAAAAACCATTATAAACGAGGCATTTGTAGCATCCAGTGGGGACATAATTACTGATTATAATGACTTATACTGTCTTTTTATACGTTTATACGTTATCGCACCGCGTAAAAACACCATGTCTGCATTTGTGATCGGAGAAGAAGAAGAAGATGAAGAAGAAGAAGAAGAAGAAAATAAAGAAATAAAAAGTGAGTCGAAGGCAGATGTCCCTTGCAAAGTTGGAATTGCACGACTTTACAGAAACAGCCTTTGTGTGTAGACGGCATTGCAGGCTACTTTCCCAGGTTCAGGAAACAGTCCTCCATAAAATGCGCTGCACACACTTGAATATTTGGCTTGAAATGTTCTGGAACCGTGTTGTAAATACAACTTAACAACTGATATCTAGTCGTGTCCTCTTGGAAGGACCACTCAAGTAGTTTCACTTAACCAAACATACAGATCTCCAAGACATGGTCGGCCCAGCGGCCAACAATACTACAGCGAGAATCTAGTTATGCCTTCTTTCTTTACGTGAAAATTTGGGCGGTGTTATGCAAATCTTACCACACAGTTACGTAGACAGATGGGATGTGTTTAAAGCAGGCATTTAAGGGGCTGTAGACGAGTCTCTTAACTTTTATAAAAAATCTCTCTTTGGATTTGAGACTTAGTCTTTGCAACTTTAGGGATCTTAAATATGCACGATCAGCTTGTAACACTCCAAAGAGAAAAAAAAAATTAAATCGCATCATATGACCCCCTTTAACTAATTAAATACCTTTGCAAATAGGACCTCACATTGGTTGGGATTAGCGACCTTGACAGAGACATGATCCAACGTCAACACAAATAACGACCAGACAGTGATAAAGACAAAATTGTAAAGCATACTATGTGCACATACACATATGAGTTCAAAATGTGAACATAACGTGAACAAAACATGTTTATTTGCACGTTAAGCGTTTTCCTCTTATATAAAGAAAACGTTTAATGCACTGAGACAGTGATATTAAAAGAGCACATTCTGTGCACACTTTACTAATAAAGCATTACATACTACGTGCAGGAAAACAGATGAGCCCAGAATATTAACTTTAAATGTAAGTCGTTCAATGCAAAAGCAATGTTAAGCGTTTTGTTTTATGTTTTCTAAAGGGAGGAAAACCGCTTCACGTGTAGTTTAAACGCGTGGCGTTCCCAGTTGGGTCATCTGATGTGTTTTTAATATTGACATCAAGCGCATTTTAAAATGCTACAAAACTGTTAACAAGCTCAGATTGAAGTTTGGTTGTAATTGGTGAATAATATAAAAAATGAAAATTACAGTGTGTTCGTTCTGTCCGCGGAATTGTGACCCACATCTCTGATTCTCTCATGGCCACGGAACAATGGTCATTTACAATGACAACAATTAACTTAGGTCACTAAGAATTTTCAACAAAGAAAGGGATGGACTTCTGTCAGCTTGTTGAAACCATACTTTTATTGGATATTCCCAGATGACGGGAAGCAGAGCGAGCACAGCATGGCACACGTTTTACGGTATCAAATCAACATGTAAACGAATTCTACAAACCTAAGTGACCAAATCTATTATCATGCACAAGCAATCAAATGGCTTCTATTCCCTCAAAACGATTTTCAGAGCATTTGTAGCAGAGGGCGACATTCCATATGGCGGCAGTGCCCCAGCATGCAAAGCGGCAGGACGTTATCTTCCATACTTCATGCATTGTTATAGGCATAAGTTAGATGTGTAATAAATATTTCGCACTCATTCCGAATATATTGTTCAGTGCGCACACATCTATTTCTAGTCGCAAATGCGAGTGAAATACTCCCACTTTCGAGCCCTGTACTCTGTCAGTGTCGTTGCCAAGACCCAAAATTAGAAAACAGAATTAGATCGCTCCATTATAATCGCAAAGCTGTCTAGATGGAAGCACTATGTCGCAATCATACGCAGCCTGCATTCTTTGATGGACACCTGTTCCTTAAAAAAATTACTCAGGCCATCAAAGATGCATTAGAATCACATGTCACCAATGGATCCTCTTCAGTGAGGGTTACTGTCAGAGTGGGGTCCAAATAGCCCAAAAGCATACCAAATCCACAAGTGGTCCTACATGGACTCAGTCCATCAATTACAGTATTGGAAGTGAAAAACCGGAAAGTTTGTAATAAACAAATCTATCAATTATTTGACTCTTGTCTGAATCACAAGAGAAATATGCATCGATCAAATGCCATTTACAAGTGCAAACAGTTCAAAAAATTTTTAGCAACATTTTAACTGGAGGAAGTGTTTTTATGGATTATGGGCTTGTATTTTGGCCAGTTTAAAATTAAAATGCCTTAATGATAGATTTGTTTCTTACGAACAGTTTTCACAAGATGTTAATTGGTCTAAGGCTATTTTTTGGGTGAAATATTTCTTTAAATTACTTTAAATATTAAAATATGTTCTCAACTTTCTAAACTGGCTGTGATGAGCCAGTTTTATTTGTAGGAAGAGTATGTAGTAATATAGTTACTTGCAGTATTGTTTGAGTTTTTGAAAACAGGCTGGTTCTAACAGATGGCTGCAGATCAAACACCGACTGCAGCACCAGCACTGTGTACATGCTATCTGCATACATTCTTCCCCTAGACCTGTTTTTGCTTCTTGATAAATGTGATCTGTAGTGTTGTCTGACAGGGGACAGTTAAAACCACCCTCCTGTCTACATTTGGCCCAAGCGTTCTCACTTCCTCTCTGTCTGCCAGCACCAAATGAAGGATCGCTTTCACAGCATGTCTCAGCTAAACACAGTTTGAGTGAAGAGAACCCTCATGCATGTCCAGACTGCATTATCAAGCCGATGGGTCTGAAGTGTTGAATTGTTGTGCCATCCTATGGCCCCAGATATCTTTAAATATTTTTTTAAGGACAAAATCACTGATTGTGCTGTAGATAATGCCTAAAGATATTTGTCGCAAATATGTCAGTAGCATGACAAATTAGATTCAAACCAATTACAGATTCACAATGTGATTATTTTGATGTTTTCTTTTCACTGTCATCATTGTAATTTAGGCAGTTATGCAGCTGAATGGCGCCTGATTTAATTACTTGTAGCGAGCTCCATATTCCCATCAGAGGGATGAGGGATTGAGGGGGATTGGCAGGGATATCACACCTCTCTGCCAACAGCCAACCTCCCTCTGCCGCTGGTTAGAGCCCCACACACACTCCGCTGGAGAGAAGTATTAATTTCTCAGTGAAGAAGCCTTGATAGTTGCTCACATATGCACATTTATCTATCGTTATCTAAAATGATAGTGGTTTAATGTATTGTTATTTGCAATGTTTACAGGAATGTTTTATTAATGTACAATGTCCCTGTCAACTAAAAAAAACATTTTTATTTTGATTCATTTAAGCTTTTCATTGGATTGTTTTAAGGATTTGTGCTAAATGTTTTGTGCTTGTACCTGTCTGTATTTGTCATTTCTTTTTGGAAGGGTTTTTTTTTTTTTGGGGGGAAAAGATGTTGTTAGACACCTTGCCAAAATGATGGCTGATGATGTTTCTCTCAAAGGGCTTTGCGTGGGGTGTATAAAACTAATTCGGACCTCTTCCTGAGTCATGCAAGATGCTGCTGGGTCTGACCTTTTACCTCAGAGAGATTGTCGGGAGTGATTTTCTAGATTTTTCTATTCTTTGACTTGACTTCCTGGTTTGCTGACAGCACAGGTGCTGAACATAGCATAGCAAGTTTTTGTCTTTAGATATTATTAGCAATATTTTTAGTACCATGTTTATTGCCCTGTTGAAAAGACCAGTTTAGATCAGCATAAACGTCCTAGTTGATTTTTGCAGGTTACTTCTGGTTTTGATCAAGTCTAGCTGGACCAGCATGGTTAAGCCTGTGAGGACACCAATAAGAAAATAAAGTTTTTTTTTCTTCTTCCCCCCCCCCCCTTTTCGCTTGTCAATAGTCTGCAGCAGAATCTGGGGCAGCTTTGAGACATGAAATATACAGTGGCAGATAGCACAGACAGGTGCTACTGTGGTTTAGTGAGTGTGAGAAGGAAAGATCTCTCCTCTGTGTATGTGTAAGCATGTGTTTGTGAATAGATGCATCGGAGCTGGTCTAGCTCTCTTATTGCCAGGCCAGCATTATACAAGACACATGTGCATCACTTCCACCGCTGGCCTTACTCTCTGAGTCATATCTAATAAAATAATTCAGATACAAACCAAAGAAAGACATTTTCTCTCTTTCTCTCTTTTGGAGAGAGTGACATAATGATAGAGCGAGAGAGAAAAATACAAGAAAGATCTTTTAGTTGAGGATAGGGAGGGATTTTTTGTGCCATCTAAAAATCACAAGCCCCCACGCAGAACTTCAGTCGGAGCTGTCAGCTGCATCGATCTCAAGGAGAGATGTGTCAGACAGAGCCGAGAGAAGTGGCTGAGAGTCAGAGCTAAGGGGCCTACTGGAGAAACAGATGGAATAGCAGAAAAGGAGATAGGAATAGTTTGACAATAAACATCAATAATGAAAAAAGTTTGACAATAAACATCAGATAAAGGAAAGAAGGGTTGAGACAGAAAGAGGAGGATATAGCGGAATGTTCAGTCTGTAACAGAGATTTAAAACACAGAAATAAATCATTTAATAAATGTGGGGTAGAAGTGCTTGCAGGGTTACGCAGGTTCATACAGTTGTTCATTTTATAGTTTGTAGCTATTATATATATATATATTTCTTATAGATATATTATTATTACAGTTTTGTTCACAGATAAAAAACATCTTTGATCTTTCAGGCTATAGCTTAGTTAAATATAATAATAATAATAAAACATAAATAAAAAAGTATGTGGGACACACTAACTCAACTCTACATATGAAACTACTACCTTTAAAGAGTTCATCAAACATTAAGTACCTCACCAGTAAACCAAAGAAACACACAAAAACATTCAGAAAGACAGAACTGAGGTCAATGCTAGCCCACAAATTTTATGAATAAAATTGCTTCGCTTACATTATATTTTCCGAACATTTTAGGCTCACCCAAGGCTGCATTTATTTGATAAAAAATTTAAAACTGCAATATTGCACAATTTTTATTACAGATTAATATAAATATGTTCCTTTTTAATATATTTTAAAATGTCATTTATTCTTGTGATAGCAAGGATGGCGCGCGTTCATTGCTACAGTCGCAGTGTCTTTCAGAAATCATTCTAATATGACGATTTGGTGCTCAATAAATATTTTCATATTATTATTAATGTTGAATACAGTGCAATAGGTTTGTTAGGATGCTATCTCCAGTATCTGAAGTATTTAAGTTATGTTTGCTGTGAACTCACTATTCCAGAGGATAGAAGAAATAGTTTTCCCTTTGATGGAAGAAAAAAGGAAACATTTTTTGTATCCATTCAAACTGAGGAATTCTAGAACGTCTTGTTTTCTACACACAACTTTCATGAATTTCAAGAAATTCAAATTCATGGAACTGTTTCATTTAGTTGTGCTTTTTCAAAACCTGAATGAAGCCACTTTATGTAGAGAAAAACAACGTTTAAAAATGATCTTAATTCATTCTGTTTTTTAAAGAATTATGGAAAAATCTCTGTAATATTGTGTGATGTTGACTAGATGATACTTTGAACTGTCCATACTTGATTCCCCACATATTTTTGTGGACCCCCACGCTGAGCCCTGACAAGTGTAGAATGAGAATTTAGGGCTTTTCATGCTATTTTCTGGACTGTCTCATTAGATTAGTCTCCAGGCTTAATTAGTCACTTTAAGAGAGCTTAAGTCATCTTTTATTTCTGAAGAGTGGAGTTAATCAGCCAAGTTGGTCCTTTTAAAGTTTTTAATAGTAGCTTGTCAGGCAGCAAATGAGTCTGTCTGGACTGAAAGACATCCTGGTTTTATTACACATGGGAAAGTTAAAAAACATGTTCATGCTTAGAATGCATATTCACCTTTTAAATGTTTTTTTTCTTTTCTTTTTTGCGCAACGTACCAAAACAGTGCTCTTTCTCAGTGTCTGTCTTTCTCACCCCTGTCTTTCTGTCTCTGTAAACACAAAGGATGCTTGTGTGTGTGCTGTGTGCACACATGAATAAGTCTAGCAAAGTACAGAGGATTGTGCTCTGGTCCCTAGAGTCATCTGTCAATCATATTTCACATTCAGCTGTGAAAAAGAGTAAAAGAATCCCCGGCGGATGGGCCAAAGAGGCATCACTGATCTACAGGGGTGGTTGGAGCAGAATTTAAAGACCACTGAAGCTGTCTGCCACACTCAGACGACATTCAAAGTCATATTGAGTTTAATCGTCCCACAGTGCTCCAGTCCCAAGAAAAAAATTAGCAAAATACAGCCACAAAAAGCTTGTTATGTCCAAGAATGGAGAAGGTGTCAAACAGGGACATTTGACTGAATTATTTTGACACCTACAGTAGCCAAACCCCTTTTGCTATTCTGAGACTGTCAGACATGCAACATAAACCAGATTAAACACAAAGGGAAATCTCACAGCCAACAGTAATTAATGTAAAACCCCCTGCCTGCATAGCAACTCTTAATTAAGCGAAACGTTAAATGGCTTTTCTAGGGGTCTGAGATTTCAAAGGAAGTTTTCTCAATCAAGGGACAGTTTCACTGTCAAAAAGATACAAATCCCAGAGAGTTGTTATGAAATTATTCTGAGTGAAACCCTCAGGTTGCTATTTACAGGGATTCACCAATGACATGGCTGAAAAATGACTTTTTAAATGCAAGTTGCAGCTGGCTGGAACAATTTGGGTCCATATCTCAGAACTTTATAAGTCATTATGAATTGAGGCCATGTGATTTACAGATCGCTATAAACAACGCTTATCTCCTTGTATCTAGCCCAATACTATTATCATAAAAATATTAGTCTTTTGGAAACGCTGCAAAATTTAACACCTTACTAGGTGAAATTAGTTTTCTATCATGGGCGCCCTCAGAGGAAGATGCGGTCAGCACAGAGACACTTGTTCATTCAGCCATAGCGGTGAAGCTGGCTCGCAAAATATGAACGTCTGACTGAAGGAAGAAAACACAGAGGGAGAAGGACTGAAGAAATAGGAAATATGATCTGTCAGTCAGTTTGAGAAAAGGCCAGGATGATAAGGTCTAAGACACCATGGACAGCCTTAGCCTCTACAACTTCTGCTGCCATAGTAACCTACACCGTGGCCCCGGTCATGCACTGTGAATGATGCTTTGTTAACTGCAGAGAGACTGATGTGGATGATCCCAGTGGGTGGCTCAATGAAAGAGTGTGTAAATAATTCTGTAAAAGCCAATTAATTTGATTTAATCAGTAGATCAACTGTTCCAGTCCCAGTGTTTTATAATAAAAGGGGATATATTGTGTATTGTGTAAATTATATATTTTTATCATAGTCCTCATATGTTTATAATATAGTAAATGTAATCCTTCTGTCATTCTAATAGAAATTCTGGTTCAGCATCTTGTGGTATGTGGCCAATGCAATTCAAATTTGAGCTCATGAATTCAAAACGAGCCAATTCTTCATTTCTGAATTTGAACCCATAACCCATTTAAATCAAAAACACCCTTAGAATTAGACATGCCATTTTTGCTATCAGGCTTCTACATTTAAATAACCTCTGCTATGAATGGCAAAATGTTTTGAATGTGAAATGAGTAACACACGTTTCAGATTTGCAGTCACGTCCAATAAATTTGGCGCTTCCCCATCTTTCAATACTAGCATCTTCGCAAAGCCTACATTGTGAAAGCTTCACAAAACATCCATACTGAAATGTGCCACAAACTGTTAAGGTCAGAGTGAATTTATCATGGACGATGGTCAAAAATAAACTTGGGAGGATATGCAGAGAGATATACACTAAACAAATTGTAACAAGAGGTCTGACGCAACAGGTGAATATAAATCAAATTGGTTTATTGGGTCACAGAGAGTACTGGGGTAGGGTTCAGAGGATGTGATGGTGAGGGAATGGTTCGAAGGATATGGTGATCGGGGTAATCCGGGCCTTTGGCTGTACAGGAGCTGGAATGCAGGCAGGAGCACACACCTCAGCGATCTGGGAACTAGGAGGAACAGGAGACACTAGGAGGAACACAGGAGGTAAGTAATGCAGGAAGTATTCAAATGGAAGTAGTAGCAAAGTCATTGAGTCCTCTACGTGTATACGAGACCGGACAGTGAGGGTGTCTGTGGTGTGCTTTTATGCAGGCTGGTAATTAGGTGCTTGATTGGTGACAGGTGCAGTTGCTCAGAACTCAGGTGAGAGGGATCGGTGTGATTGGGTGGTATGGACCTGGCCGATCTGTTACAGTACCCCCCCTACACGGCCCGCTCCTGAGGCCAAAAACCCAGACATCGTGTGGTCTCCTCTTGCCCGCCCCGATGTCCGCGATCAGGAGGCAGCATGGACTCAGACATTTAAGGCGGGAAGTCCAGTTTCGATCCTAGGTACCCATGAGCTTCCTCGGTCCATATCCTGCCCTAGTCCACGAGGTACTACTCCAGCTTACCACCACGCAACCGGGACTGGGCGAATTTCTTCCCCTTGTAACGGATCCTTCATCCCGGATCAAGGAAGAGGGGTTTCCGCCATCGGCCATGCTCTGTTGGGGAGAGAGACGGTCCTGGTGAGGTTCAGACAGAGCACGTGGAATGAATTCGATACTGTGGAGGGAAGTGAGTTGATATGTGACCGGGTTTATCTGTCTGTGGATGGTGAAGGGGCCAACATATCTGGTACTGAGCTTCTTGCAGGGCAGGCGCATACTGATGTCCCGTGTTGACAGCCATACCTTTTGACCTGGCTGATGAGTAGGTGTTTCGGCTCTTTGAAGGTCCGTGGCCATCTTCTGCCTGCGCACTGCCCGTTGGAGATGGTGGTGAGCAGCGTCCCAGACCCTCTCGCTTTCCCGGAACCAGTAATCCACCGCCGGAACATCAGAAGGCTCCCCGGACCAGGGGAACAGTGGAACCCGAGCACGCACTGGAAGGGAGTGAGACCAGTAGAAGGCTGTTGCAGGGAATTCTGGGCGTACTCAGCCCAGCCTAGGAACTGGTTCCAGGAATCCTGGTGGCCATGGCAGAAGGTTCGAAGAAGTCGTCCCACCTCCTGAATCTTCCTCTCTGTTTGTCCATTTGATTGGGGGTGGTATCCGGACGAGAGGCTTACGGTCACACCTAGGAGTCTGAAGGCATTCCATACTTTGGAGAAACTGAGGTCCCCGGTCGGAGACGATGTCTTCGGGAATTCCATAATATCGGAAGACCTTGTTAAAGAGAAGCTCAGCAGTTTCCAGTGCAGTGGGGAGACCTCTGAGGGGCAGAAGGCGACATGACTTTGAGAAACGATCAACTATTACCAGGATGCATGTTACCTTCAGAGGGTGGCAGGTCCATGACAAAGTCTACTCCTAGGTGTGACAAGGGGCGATTTGGCACTGGAAGGGGAAGGAGTTTGCCAGATGGTAAATGGCGCGGGCTCTTGGACATGGCACAGTCTGGACATCCTTGCACGAACCTTCTCACGTCCCTTGCCATATTGGGCCACCAGAAGCGATCTCGTAGCAGCGAGAGGGTGTTGTTGGCCCCTGGATGGCCAGTGCCTCGGGAGGAGTGAGCAGAGTGAATCAGTGGGGTGCGTTGTGTTCGTGGTACGTACTGGCATCCTGGAGGACAGCCCAGCGGATTGTTGGGAGTCGTGTTTGAGGCCACTGAAGGGGCACTCCATTCAATCGGACTGATGATCATTCTTGGTGGGATGATACCTTCCGTTTCTTCTGGGCCTTCCACAGGACTATGAATGCGTGACGAGGCGTCTGCCTTGACGTTTTTGGGACCAGGGTGATATGAGATGGTAAAGTGGAACCTGGTAAAGAATAACGCCCATCGTGCTTGGCGGGGATTTAGACGTTTAGCCTCACGAAGATACTGGAGATTTTTATGGTCGGTCAGTACAGTGAATGGATGGGCTGCCCCTTCTAGCCAATGTCTCCACTCTTCTAAGGCCAGCTTGATGGCCAGTAGTTCCCTGTTGCCGATGTCATAATTTACTTCCGCCGGGCTGAGCTTCCTCGAAAAGGCACATGGGTGTAGTCGGGCTGGGTTCCCCTGCTGCTGGGACAGCACTTCCCCCACTCCTGTAGTGGAGGCATCAACTTCCATGACGAATGGGAGGTCGGGATCTGGATGGACTGGGAGTGGGGCGCTAGTGAAGGCTCTCTTGAGCGGAGAAAGCTTTTAGGGCTGCGGGGGTCCAGGACAGAGACTTGGGTTTCCCTCGGGGTAGGTTAGTGAGGGGGCTGGTGATCATGCTGTAGTCGAGGATGAAGCGACGGTAGAAGTTGGCAAATCCGAGGAATCATTGGAGCTCTTTGATAGTAGTGGGATCTGGCCAGGAGGTTATGGCTTCCACCTTCCCCTCGTCCATCTGGATCCCAGAAATTGTACGATGTGTTGGTGAATGGTGCCTTTTCAGCCAAAAAAAAAAAAAGAAATGCGGAATAGGTGGTGTTTCTCGCTTGCGGACCTCCGCACGTGCTGGCGATGTTTTCGGCCGGGCTCCGGGAGTAGATGAGGATGTCATCTATGTAGACAATTACGAATCGATGGAGAAACTCCTGGAGCACCTCATGCATGAAGTCCTGGAACACGGAGGGGGTGTTGGCAAGTCCATAGGGCATGACCAGATACTCGTAGTGGCCAGTAGGAGTCACAAATGCAGTCTTCCATTCATCCCCATCCCGTATTCGGATGAGGTTATAAGAAATGCGGAGGTCCAACTTAGTGAAGAGGGTAGCCCCCCGGAGATGCTCGAGGGCATTAGGGACGAGGATATCGGAACTTGATGGTTATGTTGCGGAGTGCTCGGTAATCTATACAGGGCATCAAGCCTCCGTCCTTCTTGGCCACAAAGAAGAAGCTTGATGCAGCAGGGGAGTTAGATGGACAGATGTAACCTTGACCCAGCGCCTCCTTGATGTAGTCCTCCATGGCCTTCTGTTCGGGAAGCAACAGAGAATAGACTTTTCCCCGAGGCACTGGCTCACCCGGAATGAGATCTATGGCGCAGTTCTATGGCCGGTGTGGTGGTAAGCGGGAGGCTTGTTTAGGGCAAAATACGTCGTGGAAGGGGGCATAGCAGGCTTGAATATCTATGGATTGCTTCTCTAGGGGACTTTCAACGGAGGTTGAATTCACGGGAAGGACCTCCACGAGTTTTGGCTGGTGATGGAGTCACGGGGAAGCAGACTGGGAAGCAATCCTTGCCCCACTTCAACACTTCTCCCATCTTCCAGGACAGAATGGGATTGTGCTTTACCAACCACAGGCGCCCTAAAATTATGTCCGCCGTAGACCCTTCTAGAACCAGAAGATGAATGTCTTCCGTATGAAGTTGACCCAGCCAAAGAGTGATGGGGCCCACACGATATCGTACATGTCTATGACATAGTGGTTTTCCAGTTATCGACTGGACTTGGTAGACTGTTTCAGTGGTGGTAGCTTGTAACTTGAGCTGGCGGCAGAGGTTTCTGGAGATGAAGTTTCCTGCTGACCCGGAGTCGATACTGAAATAGAAACATCAGAGGCAGTAAGCATTACACAGGTAGTGAGTGGTTCCATCTTAACGATATCAGGCTGAATCACACTCACCACAGGACGTGGAGGGTGAAAGGGGAATGACAAGATCAGATGCCCCTGAGCTCCACAGTACAAACAGAGACCCCGGGTCAGCCTTCTCTGCCGCTCAGCGGAAGATAATCATTGCTTCTCCACGATCATGGGTTCTGGTGCTGGTTCTGGAGGGTAACCGGGCTCTGGTCGGCAGAGGTAGGAGGTTGTGGCGGGGACTGGTTTTGCTGCTAAACAGGACTGCATGCGGTTTTAACAACGGATGGATAATTGAATGAATTTTTCCAATCCAAATTAATTATCATATGCAGCGAGCTGTAACCGAAGCTGGGGCTCCAGCCCCTGTCTGTAAGTAGTCAGGAGTGATCTCTCATTCCATCCACTTGC
Source organism: Sinocyclocheilus anophthalmus (assembly GCA_018155175.1). Lineage (NCBI taxonomy): Eukaryota > Metazoa > Chordata > Actinopteri > Cypriniformes > Cyprinidae > Sinocyclocheilus > Sinocyclocheilus anophthalmus. Next base: position 106,197 of record JADLZN010009823.1, read on the forward strand.
TGCTGCGAGAGTTCTGAACTTCAGCGAGTATTCGGCAATTGACATGGTACCCTGCTGTAAATGGTAGAGTTGCTCTCCCACGGCGGTATCTCCGTCTGTCCTTCCAAACACCTCGCGAAAATGCACCAGGAAGTTCCGCAGATTGTGAATAACGGGGCTGGCCTGAGTCCAAATAGTTTCCGCCCATCGCAATGCAGGTCCTGTTAGCAGGGAGATAATAAAGGCAATTTTTGAAGTGTCGGTGGTATATGAGTGCGGTTGCATTTTAAATGTGAGGTTACACTGGAGGAGAAATCCATTGCAATCCTCCACCGAACCAGAGTAGGGCACCGGTCGGGCCATGGGACTAGCGCTGATGTTAGGCGAAGTGCTGGTTGGGATGGATGAGGTGATGGGTGGTGATGGCGGCGATGCCGGCGATGTCGTGGTTATGTACCTCGTCGTAGTGAGTCTACGAGCTCCTGGAATGGGTCGGGGTTACTCATCTGTGCCGTCGGTGTTGGTCCGGTCTTCTGTAACGGAAGAGGTCTGACACAACAGGTTAGTATAAATCAAATAGGTTTATTGGGTCACAGAGAGTACTGGGATAGGGTTCAGAGGATGTGATTGTGAGGGAATGGTTCAAAGGATATGGTGATCATGGTAATCCGGGCCTTTGGCTGTACAGGAGCTGGAATGCAGGCAGGAGGAGCACACACCTCAGCGATCCGTGAACTAGGAGGAACAGGAGACAGGAGACACTAGGAGGAACACAGGAGGTAAGTAATGCAGGAAGTATTCAAATGGAAGTAGTAGCAAAGTGTATACGAGACAGTGAGGGTATCTGTGGTGTGTGCTTTTATGAAGGCTGGTTGATGAGGTGCTTGATTAGTGACAGGTGCAGATGCTCAGAACTCAGGTGAGAGAGATCGTTGTGATTGGGTGGTGATGGAGCCTGGCCGATCTGTTACACAAATCTAGTAATAGAAAAATGTTAGGCAAACATCCCTCACACTTAACTGTAGCTATAATTGGAAAAGTATATTTTTCTGGTTTATGGAATACTAATATCTACTCCCTACTTCTTCCTTATTACATCACATTTTTCTCACGTTTTTCTGGTCAAAAAAAAATAGAGGCCCGAATAGGTTTTGATATGTGTAGTTTCCATAAATGGATTAGTCAGGGAGCTTTGCATTATAAATATTAGAGTATTTCTATAGTAAATTAAACTAATTTATTTCAAAAGAGCAAGAAAATGCTGTTTTTCATGATACTGCATCCCTTTAAGGAGTGTATGTTTGGTATTTCAGACTTTTGTTTAAAGTTAAGTATTTTTAATTTCATGTGTAAGCATAATGTGTGTGTGGTGATTCTGTGCTCTGTAGTAATATTGCTGATTAGTTCTGGCAGATCAAAAGAAGGAATAACTGAGTGAGGCATGTCATCAGACAACTTATTGTGGTATTTTTGATCTTTTGTGATTGTCTAATGAGATCAGCTATGGGTGCTTCCCTGCATGTAATGGCTGAGTCTTTTTTATGAAGAAAAGAAATGGACACATTTTGTAGCATTGAAAAGAGGAAATGATTACTACCACTTGAAGTTTGCTTACTACTCAGAACATTAGGGGTGGAGCATCTAACTTCATCCTGACTTCATACATACACTCGTACTGTCAGGGTCCCGCCCTGACAGTCATGTCTGTTCTGTCTTTGTTTAGCGTTTCCTTGTTTGTCTTGTGTCTGAGCACATGGCTTTGTCTTTGTTTATGTTGGTCATGTGCTCCTCTCTTCTTGCCCCCTTGTTTCCCTCTACCATGCCCCCTTGTTTAGTCCTAGTCTAGTCCTCGTTAACTTGATTATGTCCACCTGTTCCTCATGTGCACTGCTCCTTTATAGTGTGCCTCTTTCCTCATGTCTTTGCTGGTTCGTTGCGTTAGTTCACTGCGTGTAAGATAATTCCGTATCAGTCTACTTGTCATATTAGTATTGTTATATTTTTAATTCCTAGTCAGTCTAGCTTTGCATTTAGTTCTCTTGAAGTTAATTTGAGTTTCTTTGCTTTGTTATTTTGCTCTAGTCTAAGTACAGTCTTAGTTTGCTCTAGTTTTCTCAAGCATCAGTTTGATTTCTTTCTTTATTTCGATTTTGTCTTTGCCCAGTTGTTATTCTAGTCATAGTGCGTAGTCGGTGTGTTATTTTGCTGCTGCCTGTTCTCTCTTGTGGCCTTGTCTTGTGTGTCGTGTTATGTCTTGTGTTGGTTCCAGTTCTGTGTCCTGAATCCCTCCTGGCTGCTGTTCTCAAGACCTGGTTATCTGACTGGACTGGTATCACTACAGCTCAAAGTCAGCTGCTGCCTGAGATCCAGTGTTCTCATTGACTGGGGCTGCTCTATCTCCTTTGTTCTCCAGCAAGACTTTGTTCAGGTCTGACCAAGGACCAGCAGACTTCCCTTTCCTACTGTTTGGACTCTCACATTATCCCATTCGTTCCTTGTCTTGTCAATAAACCTCACTCCCTTGATCATTCTGCATCTGGGTCTCTCTCTGACAGAACCGTGACACGTACACTCATTTTCAAGCAATCAAAGAGTTTGAAACTTTGGCCCTGACAATGCTAACCCAGCACAACAAACAGACACAACTGCAAGCCGGAGAGATTTCTGCTGTCACAACACATCAGCTCGAGATCTGACATGTAATCACTCTAAACACTAAATGGCAGCAGAAAGTCATTAATAATTACAGCAGTGGTGAGCTTTTGATAAACAACTGATGTAAAAATGAGGCTTCATCTTCAAAGCTTGGCTCTCATGCCTTTACGTGCCTTACTGAGTCCATTTTGTAAAAATGCAGGCAGCCGTTCACTTTTCATCCCTCAAGGAATCACCTTGACATATTGGAAGCCAGTAAGTGTGATCTGCATCTGTGAATAAAGCCTCTTAAGTCATCCAGACCATCTAAAATTGTTATGGCTTTTTTTAATAATACACAGTATGGGTGTGCCATATCATACCGTCCACGATAAAACCAGTATGAATTTGTACATGATAAAAGTGTCATATCGTGATATCAATGATATAGAGAAACAGTGACGTATGGCGCATTTACATTCCCTAGCGCGCACAACAACAACACCGCAAGCCCAATAGGTGTGTTCGACTTGAAGCAGCGCTGCGCAGACTGATCGTGTATGACATCAAAGTATCGTGAGAGCGGTTCTAGAGCATATTCGAGTGCAAACACTTACCAGCAAAAATAGGCGAAGCGCCTATCTGGGACGCTTCTGAAACATGCTGCAGCACGGTGAAAACACAAGCATTGACTAGAGTGGCTGCGTCGGAGCCGTAACGCGCCGCTGATGCGTGCAGTGTAAATAAGGTCACTCTCGCGGTATTTTGACTCATACAAAAAAGCATCGGTCAAAATTCCGTCCTAACAAAATTCCATCGGTCTGCTTCAAGTCGAACACACAGCTGCTGCTGCCACCTTATGAAAATAGATTTACACTTCGAATTAGGTAGTCTGTCATCGATGACAGTAGCTCATTGGAAAAGGATGGAAAATGCCCTTCATTTTGTTTGCACTAATAAATGCTGCTGCCTGCCAGCTGCAATCATAAAACATTGTTCCATATTTTTTTCCTGTATCGTCATAAATATCATTATCGCAAATATTTTTGAAATATTGTGATAGAATTTTGAGGCTATATTGCCCACCCCTAATACTCAGAAGAAGAGAATGCAACAGATTGTGTTAAGCCTCAGAAAACTCCTGTCACAACCATTATGCTTAGATGTTGCTAGGTTGTTCTGACCATTGTTTCGTGCTTCCATTTTTCCTTCCATCCATCCATCCATCATTCTATCTGTCAATCAATCAGTCAATTAATAATCTGATAATTGCATCAGCTTCCTCCGCCAAATTAGCTTTTTTTTGCCATTTTAATGTCTATAAAATGAAAACAATGAGTCAAAGTTGCATTATTGTATTGATTCATGATTCATTACTGTTGCACACATGGTGGACAAACTATGGGCAATAGCTTATTACTTACCGTTGAAGGTTAGGTATGCGTATGAGTAATAATAGTGATGAATGCAGCACTAACTAGATTTTATCAGCTCACATCACTCACCTCATTTACTTCTTGAATTAGAATGATTACTATCACCAAAACCTGTGGGAACAGGTCTGTTTTAAATGGTGATATGTGTGAATATGTGTTTATGTTAAATACAGGCAGAGGGTTTATGTGTCAATGCATTTGGCAGGTGGGGATTGAACTGAGCTTCAGTTTTTGTCTGCTATCACGTCCTGCTGACCTCTAGTTTGAAAATGTGAATGTAATTCTTGGTGGGATTTATCCTGGGGTCTATTACACACAGTAATCTGTGTTTCCTGTATTCAAGCAGCGTTGCGGTGAAGCCCAAGTGTGTTTGTGGCTGTTCTGCAGGACGAGCTCAAAGGTGCTTGCGAGAGCACAGAGGCAGATTGAAAAGGAGTCAGAGCTTCAATCAAACCGAGGGCCTTGGAGAAATCTATCCCTCCACCAAGGTCTCATTTATGCACAAATGATGGATTTAACCGCAGTCTGGGGAGGGAGAGAGAGACAGAAAGAGAAAAAGAGATAGAGGGAAATTACATGCCCAGACCCTCATGTTTATTTGTAACACCTGCAAGCCGTGCTCTTAAAATCAAATTTGCTCCTTTGTAATTTAGTGGCTAATGTCGTGTCATGTGAACATATTTGATTTGAATCATTTCATGTTAGCGGCAGGAAAAGAGATATGCAAATGGCCTGACCTGAGCCTGTCATGCAGTCTGGCAAAATGGCCTCTGACAGATTAGACATTAACATTTGAAACGATCGAGGAGAAATCGCTCTTCACACTGCTCTCCTTTAGCTGAGACAATTACACAGTAGATTTCACAACGTGAGCACTGATCTCAGTGTGGCCGCTGCATAGTAATTTAATTTTCAATGAAACAGTATTGATCTATTTGTCATTTCTGAAGAGCTCAAAACAGCCACAATCAAGTACGTGAAAAGCATGGCATGGAATGGAAACAGACAATACGCTTGCTGTGATGCAATGTATATTGATGTGTGGGCATAAGTGTGCGTGTGTGTACACAGATTTGCACATATGTGTTTGTCAAAGGACCATCAAGTGGGAAAGGAAAGGGAAATATAGACATACACAGCAGTTTGTGATCTGGGTTGCATGTCAAAAACATCTGTCACACAAAAGGATTTGTTTGATTGGTTGGTCCTATATATCTCAGTCTGCTGTCAGCCACAGTAAATGTATACTCTGTCACATTGGTGATCTGGTAATCTGAAGCCTTGCCTGCCAGTGGGACAGTCTTATCTCATTCACGTCTGCCCTCGACCAGTAATTCCTACCTGAATAATACATTTTCATGTGGCTTTGTCAAGACTGGTACTAAACTACTACTATTGTCTTGACAGTAATGCTTTTGATGTGCTTTTACTTGTGACAGGGCTTCAATGCATCTCTTTACACAATCTTCACAGGCCACTTTGTCCTCCAGATGAAAAGTGCAGCAGATAGCATCACGTTTGTTGACGAGGATGGTTCATGAGGTTTCCAGGTAGCAAGAAAGCAGAAGAAAGTAAAATAGGGAAAGAAACTATAGCATATCTTTAGTTTTCCAATGTTGTGCCATACAACCCAATATGCAAGATCATTTTCATATTTACACCACAAATGTTGTGAAAAATTCAGAATTTAAGAATTGGCTGCCTCTCAGTGAATGAATAGGAATTTTAATTGATTTTGCCACATCTACAGGAAGCTGAACTAGAATTGGAATTGGAATGACAGTAAGAGAAATTTTCCTGACTCCATTCATCCATCCATCTATCTCTAAGGCCCATAAACCTTCAAACTTCAGGTCTTTAATTTTTTTTTTTATCTTTCTATCAAGGCTTTGTCAAGGCAATGCTGAATGTTCATATTGACACATTTTAATTGTATAGTTAAAAATTAGTTACATTTCTTTGAGTTTAAATGTACTTTTCCCCTACTTTCAAATTCGAATGGCAATTTAGGAATTGGCATTCTCAATTAAATTCTGAGTGGTGCACAACCCTGTTACACCACCCAAATATTGATAAGTCGTGCAAATTCCCCTGTAATCACTGGCTGCAGTTCAAATGGTCAGTGGCAAACGGGGTCATAGTTAATACTGTCTGATCTCTGAGAGTCATGCTACAATACCCTCCAGTGGCAAAGTTGCTGACGCTCCATAGAGTTCAGTGCACTGGGGAATGTTGACATGAGTCATGTGAAAGTGCCTTCAGACTTGATCCTGCAATGTGTGAGATTATCAGCAGGAAAATAATGGGAGTCATTACTGAGAGTAAGCATACACTGTTGATTGTGGCTGTGAAGAGGCAGGCTTTTGACATGGCTTTCATTTGTACTGTTCTGTTTAAAACAGATTATTGCTTTGATAATACATCTTCATTACACAGCGATGTGTGATCAGCCGTGAGAAAAACACTCAACCAAACGCTGAACAGACAAACAGCGTTTGGATGGACGGTTGGGTTTTTTAAGGCTGTGTTTAGGAAGCAAGTGTGAGGTGATATGTGTGTTTGTTGGTGTGAAATTACCCAGAACACATTTAATGGGGACAACAGGCTCGGATTAGAACCAGCACATGTGCAACACATCTGTCTTTCTATTTTTCTTTCTCTTTCCTCGCTTTCTGTCTCTGGACCTCTTTCTTGTTCATCAGACTTCATCAAGCTCTTTGTGGATGGGATTAACCTTATACGGTTTGGAGCCTTACACTGTCATTAGCACCAATTCACAGAAAACCGTCTGCTTTTCCAACTGTGCTCAGCTGTCAAATTTCCTAGCCCTGGTCCATATATCCTGGGTGTCCTGATCAGTTTAGCATTAATTGAAACATCTTTAGTAATTACTGATCTTTGTCAATGTGGCAGCTATGTCAGTTTTTCTAATGTGAGTCAAACCTTAAATCCTTACATAAAGCTCTCAGTGGCATGAAAGAACTGGAAACTTGCTTTTCAAGGGCTGTGTTTAAATGTGATGTCTCTCTCCGATAAATGGGAGGTTTACAGTGACTGGAAAAAACACCTAATTAATCTTTATAAGGCATTACTGCGTGGCCTATTTCTTCACATCAGCCTTTTCTTTTGCAGCTGCAACACTACATATTACTATCCTGTGGACAAAAAAAATAGTTGAAAATGAAAGTTCCCATACGCGGAATTTGTGCTCTGCATTTAAACCATCCAAGTGCACACACACAGCAGTGAGTAGTGAACACACACACACACACACACACACACACACACACACGGAGCAGTGGGCAGCAAATTTTTCTTTAGATAATAAAGTGATATTTATTGCTGCCTTTAGAAACAGAAATAACACAGTAACCAGTAATACAGCACAAAATAATAATAATAAAGACGAACAAATGTCTATCTCGCCAATTGGAATTAAAAAGGTGACCTCTGCTCTGTAAACATCCATGTCAGTATTTCTCTTTTGAAAATAACAAATGTAAATAGATCACAAAAGTATTTAATGTTTTCTGTTTGTACATTCTTTACATTTCTTTTGAACCTGGGGTAGAGAATTTGGAAAAATGGTGGAAAAAAAAAAATCTTGTTTTGGTTTTTTGAACTTATCTCATATACTATATAACGGGATAAATATATCATGTTATTAAGTATTATTAAGACGGACTATTTACGTGTTTTTATCCCACAGGGAAATGATAATTATGAGGGGAATAACCTGAACTATCTTGAAGAAACGTGTCATCCCATACGTATTAATTTTTTAATAATTTTTCATAATAATTGTTTCATATGATTTTTACATGTGCCTTAAAAAACATTTCCTATTATTTTGGTTTGTGAGATCGAGATCGCTCTTTCGAAACACCTACAAGCATTCAGGAGGACACAAACTGTTGTGACCCCTGCCTGTGACTTTTATTAAGATAATTACCATATTGTCCCGAATATAAGATGATGTTTTTTTTTTTCTTGGAAATACATCTGAAAAACGCGGTCATCGTAATGTAATTGCATGGTGTAAAGATCGCGAGTACAAACTAAAGAGAAAGAAAAGCTTACAGCTGCATGAGTCGTGACTGTCACGTTATCCTGATGGGACCAAACTCCCTTTGTGATTTTAAACGTAAGACAGTACCCAGATTTGAAAACTACAGTAAGATTTAACTTCTACTGTTAATAAGCTTTTGGTAGGCTACTATTAGATGGATAGACTAAAGGCCTAATTTCAGATGGCTCTCCGGTTTTTTTTTTGTTTTTTTTGTGGGGGGGGGGGGGGGGGGCTCGATATCCTCAAAAAGTTAATGTTTGAAAGGTGCAGGTTGGTACATTTTACCAGTTTTTACCATACTTACAAAACAAATTAAGATAGGAAAAATATGCAATATAAAAATAATTGAAGACAATATGTGTTTTACTGAGAAAAAACAAGATTTGGTTTTTAAAAAGCCTTTTTCCGAAAGGTACATCTGGAAAAAGGGGGGTCGTCTTATAATCAGGGTCGTCTTATATTCGGGCCAATACGGTAGCTTAGATATTGAATTGCTACATATTCATCAGCAAGGAGAGGGTAAAATCACTGTTTAAGTAACTAACGTCACATGTTTGTAGAGAGACGCGCTGACGCAGGTTCACACACACACTTCTCTCCCTCTCTCCCTCTCTCTCTCTCTCTCTCTCTCTCTCTCTCTCTCTCTCTCTCTCTCTCTCGAATAATTAATTAAAGTAGCTAAATGTTATAATTAATTAACTCAAATAAATGTGATCTTACCACACTAGTTCATCTGTCTGATCTGAAGTGGGCAGAATACTGAGCTAATGAGCCGTAGCTTAGCGTCAGTCTTGCCTTCTCGTTGTGCATTAAAATTGTTTAAAGCCGTGTATTCACTCTTTAGCAGCAGTTTTTATGGCAATATTTAATTGACATTCTGACATTCATTCTTTGTGTACTCGAAATGGTCCCACACTATCATCTTCAGGCATTTCTCTGGTGGAAATAAAGGATCGCTTTTTGGTTCCTCTGTCATAGTTCATCTAGTGTGTGTAGGAGCCTCCGTGTCTCTGATAAGCACATCATTTTAAGCTTGTGCACCGCTAGTGTAACGGTGTTTTCATTTTGCGCAAGTTGCAACAAATTCCGTCCGTGCAACAGAAACACTCAGTGTAGCGGAGCCTTTACGATTAATTAACCGTGACATTTTAAAGCGCGGTTAATTGTGAAACCGGTTAATCGCTTCATCCCTAGTTGCATGGGGATTTCTGTGCGGTAACTAAGGTGTTCAGAGTCTTTTTAATGCCTTGCTAAGCAGATACTAGGGAATTCTGGGTGGTTGCTTACTGGACTAAGTCAAAAGGGTCCATCCTCAACTCTTTATAGATTTGGCATCAATGTAAATCTATGCAGTTTGTTTGCCTGTTTTGTCTGCCAGGAGGAAAAGTAATTGCTCACCTCTCCTTAACAAGCTGTGCAATATGAGTTATCATTCATGTTCAAAACAAACACAATGTTTTGCTTAATTTAGCTTATTTCTTCGTGGAAGGAATTTGTTTAAATCACTTAATCACACACTCCAAAAATAAGCAATAGTGATATTGATACTTGCTAGCTAAATGTAGAGTGCTATAGACATCAATGAGTTATTCTCTTCATAGTAGGGCTAGCGCTTGAAGCACACCCTGAGATAGAACAGCATGAATCAACAGCTCTGCCCTCTTGACTGGATGGTCTATTGAGAGGCATGTGCAGGACCGCTGCTGGCCAAATGGGTGCCCTAAGCAGAATTGTACTGTTGTGCCCCCTGTTACAAACCCCTGTTAAGTTTAGCCAGAAAGGGGGATGCAGCATAAAGAGGACACGTGAATCCAAATGCCAGGCAATTTAAATAACAAAACGGAACATACACAACATGGAAAACACGCTCCACCACTAAGAAAACTTGAAACACACAAATGAAACATAGAATAACTAGCAAAGGCTGACTGTCTTCCCCAACCACACGGAGCAACCCACAGTAAAAAAAAAAAAAACAAAAAAAAAAAAAAAATAAAAAAAAAATAAAGTCAACAAAATAAAAACAAACCCAAAATTTAAGAATTAAAAAAAGGAGTAATAAAGCTTGTTTGTTTCTCCGCAATATTATGGAAGTAAAAAAAAAACACCTACTATAAGGGTCAAAATAGATAAATAAATAAATTGTAATTAAATTGTATCATTTACAAATTACAATTGTAGCTAGACAGTCGCCTATGGTTATGATTTTACTAATACAGTTGTCTGATTGATTTTATAATCTCAAGCATTCAGAAATCACGCAAAATAAAATTAAGCAGTTTTACTACAACAAAACAATGGTTAATTTTGGTAAGGGTTGTGATGTCCACATGTTTTTGTTGAAGAAATTATAGAGGCTAGCATTTCTATCGCAAAAAGGTGGCCAAAAATGAAAGATTAAGTGATTATTTGAATTAAATGTTTGGTCAATATTAATAAACAAGGATTTGATTGTCCTGTAAGTGTTACAACAGCAATTACCAGGCCTTTGAAGTCCTTTGTAGGCTTTTGTAATAATATGTGATCTACATACATTTTTTATTTTGTATTACATAATGTATTTTAACAGTGTTATTCAATGAAACCATATGATTATTATTAATTAACCAATCATTATTGCATCATTGTTTTTATATAATGTATTTTAAGTCCGTTTAAAGGCTGTTGTTGGCTTAGGTCTGTTTTTATAACCACAAAAAATATTTCTTGAATACTTCTTTGCAAATGATTATTTGAAGTAACAAAACCATGATTAATTTGTGGCTACCATTGCTACAAGAACCTTTTTTTTTCCTAGTAAAATTATGGTTAATTTTCGTAAGGGAACATGGAAACTCAGAAAGAATTTTAGATTTGTTGGTGGTGGTGATAGCCTTACCGACATTAAAACATGTTATTAACGTCAACAGCCAAAAACGTTTCACAGGATTATGAACGTACCTAAAAGTGATGCACGGGCTTCATCTTGGGTTTTATTTTTATTTTTATTTTCTAGGCGCCAGACTGCTGATGTCTTTTCCCAGGCATAGTTATCTATCAATGATCATTTGCAGTCAGCCGCAAACATGAGATGAGGGCGCACAGCTCAGACTATTGGTGAACGGCGCATTACGTACATTGCTTATTACGTTCACCGTAAAACACATTTATATATAATACTCTTCATGTTTTTATTTATGTTTAAATATTAATATAGACTAAAAGCTTTTTTTTATTCACTTTGACAACTGGGAGGGCCAACCTGGGAGTTTGGTGCCCACGCAAACTGCGTACTCTGCGTATAGGGTGCGGCGGTACTGGGCGTGGACTCCACTGGTGGGTCTGATCATTCTCTAGGCTTATGTGCACGGCTGTAGAGGACTGACTGGAGAGCATATTAATGCCACTTTGTCAGAATTAGGAGGTTAAATGGTTGTCAGGGCTTCGTTGTCACATTGCCTTAGAGGACAAGGCAAGAGAAAAAGCCTATTAACAGAAGCATTCCTTTTTTTCCCCCTGTGTACCTCTCTGCCACTGTGTCGCTCATTTTCTTCTCCGCAGTCCATTTCTCCACCTATCCTTTATCACCGTGCTCTTCCCCAGCTTCCAGGCCTGCAGATTCCCGCAGAGAGACAGACATCTCCCACTTAATCAGCTGCTTTGTTTCTTGTTCAGATAAATTGGAGCTTGTTCCTCTTGAGAGGTAGTTCCTGGAGGACGCCACCACCACCCAACAGTATAACAGCCCCACGAGCCCCTGTTTAGTGCTCACCAGCATGTGGCGCAGCAGAACATACCAGTACGCTGATTAGTTTGAGAGGATGCTACAGAGTGAGGAAGGACAGTTGACATTAGGGCATCAGAGGTCTTCACGCAAACCAGTAGCACTCTTGTTTCAATGCCTCTTTCTGAATTGCAGATCTGTGGTATGTTTTCACCTGTCAGCGGTGGCTGACAAGAGTGCACCTTTGGGTGTCCTTACCTCAAGGTGCAGAACAAGGTAGCGTTTATGCAAAATAATGACTTGAGGAGAGTGTATTTTTCACATTTTGTCAGTCTGACCTTCATATTTTTCTCTTTTTAATGAGCATTTTAACATGAATCCCATTCACTTGTTCTTTATTATCATGGATTGATGGAACTTAAAACAGGGAATAATCTTCTCGTAAATTATGTGCTAAACAAGACTGGTTTTACTGGTTGTCTGCATGAAGGAACTTGACTTTAAATGGCTCTATAAAAGATCTCTGAGTCTTTGGGCATTTAATGGCCAGTCCTTTTCTGGATTTAGCCAACAGCTGGAGAATAGATTCAACCTCTGCTCCATATCCATAATATTGCTCATGTACCACCAAGGCCAGTACCTTTGAAATATGAATAGTCTTCATTTCATTAGCCTAAACCAGCCTTTGCTCCATATGTGCACACATGTGAAAAAGCTAATTTAAAAGCACTTTTGTTTGGATACTCATTTAACTGTTGTCTTCTTTATTTGCTTTATCTTGTAGGAAAACCCCTATATGTGCAACAATGAGTGTGACGCAGCCACAGAAGAGCTGGCCCACCCCCCTGAGCTCATGTTCGACCATGAGGGCCGCAACCCCACCACCTTCTGGCAGTCCACCTCCTGGAAGAAATACCCTAAACCTCTGGTGGTCAACATAACCCTGTCATGGAACAAGACTATTGAGCTGACCGATGATATTGTCATCACTTTTGAGTCGGGTCGGCCAGAGCAAATGGTTTTGGAGAAGTCTCTGGACTATGGACGTAGCTGGCAGCCCTACCAGTTCTATGCTACCGACTGCCTTGACGCTTTCACTATGGAGCCCAAAACGGTGAGGGACATTACCCAGCACACGTTGCTGGACATCATCTGCACCGAGGAATATTCAAGAGGTTACGTGTGGAAGAACGACAAGACTGTACGCTTTGAAATCAAAGACCGTTTCGCACTGTTTGCCGGGCCCAAGTTGCACAATATGGCCTCGCTGTATGGACAACTGGACACCACCAAGAACCTGAGAGACTTTTTCACCATTACTGACCTGCGTATACGTCTTCTCAGGCCTGCCACGGGCACCACCATGGTGGATGAGTACAACCTTTCCAGATACTTCTACGCCATCTCTGGCATTAAAGTACATGGCAGGTAAGACTTTTAACTCAGTTGCAGTCAAATTTTGGTTGGGAATTGTTACCCTCAGCTATTTTCTTTTTTCATTTTCCTAACAAACCATTTTTCATTCTGTAGTTCTGTGTACAGTGTATCGGTCTTACAATTATTTTTAACAATCTATAAAAAAGATCTGGGGGAAACATTTAGCGTACTTTGGGAATCAAGCAAAAACTACTGTTCTCATTAACTATTTAATTTCAGTGGGTGTGTTTTTTTCCAGAATGAGAACCTTATTGAAATTAGAAAGCTTTTTTAGATAGTTCTTCATGTTTTATTACATTCTTGCATAGTAAGGATTTGTTATTTTTTTTGCAGTGTTCTGAAATATATTTTCTAATTTGAAACCCTGTGATCTATCTCTAGACTGTGAAATTCACTGTTCTGACACCCAGGCTATAAACAGGGGTTCATTCTCTAATTATACAAGTATCAGGGGCCGTATCCGCCTCCATCTCATCTCACCTTTACATGTTCATTTCTTTCAGTCTTAACAAGGAGATGAGATTAAAAGGATAAGTTCAGCATCTGTCCCTGCCTGTCCATCTCATTAGTGTCTGAGGTCAATAATAAAGATGCTAATTAATTCAAAGAAAGTATATTTTAAATATCTAATGTAGGTGAAACTTTCTGACATTTTATTTTGTTGCATGTTTTATTTTATTCTATTTTATTTTTATCTTTTAATAGTACTCAGAATACAGGATATTCTACAGTATTTTGTAAGTAATTAGCAAATGGATTGTTTTATTATAGGGGAATTAAACTGCGGAAAGTAGGCAAAGAAAGCTGATCCTATAATAGCAAACTTCACATCAGAGTGTACTAGGGGTGCTCTGATTGATGGGCCACCGATCACTATCGGCCGATAATCACGTTGGGATGATTGATCGGCGGTCTCTAAAAGGCCGATCTCAAAAAAAACGATCTCAAGCTGATGACGCTGCCGTGAGAGGTTTGGCACGTCATGCCGCGGCACCGTCTCAGTCTCTGTCTGGCACGGGTGAAATAATTATAATGCTGAAGTTGAGGTACTCAACTTCATATTTCTTCATTAAATAACTTATAAAGTAATTTGAAAACCTTGTGTGAGACGTAATTTCACAAGCGGCCTGAGTCAATCATCACTCCCTCTTTCTCTCTCAAAATACGCAAATGGCTTCAAATCACCACATCACGTCTGTCTATAAATGAGCTGCGCGCTGCACAGTTGACACAGGAATTGTCACTTGCTCAGTCGAGGCAGTGTCACATCGTCACTAAAGTTAATAAATTGCATTTCTTTTTAATTATTGCCAGTGTTTATCCATTCAGCGCTCACGTGCTCTCTTGGAGACCGTGCGCTCATGCACACTCGCAGCGCAAACACATAATGGCAGGTTCACATTACTCTGTTTGCAGTGCATATGTGGTGTGTATTTTTTCTGCGCTCATGTTAACGGATTAATAAAGCACACTTGCAGCGCAAACACATAATGGCAGGTTCACATTACTCCTTTTGCAGTGCATATGTGGTGTGTATTTTTTCCGTGCTCATGTTAACGGATTAAAGCGTTCACACTGCACACACGGTTGCAGTCTGGCAGTATGTTTAGGAGCGGTGCATCTGCAGCAGTGCAGAGATCGTTTCCGCACCGAGTCTACTGCTGCGCTCCAAGCTCTGATTCGCTGAATTAAAGTAACAGCGCATTGTTTGCAGTAAATATGAACATGGATTGACACGAAAATGTAGTAATTACACCATAAATGCATATTATTAAAGTCTACTGTGTTTCACAATCAACACATATGGCTTTTTGGCTAGGTATAAAGGGAAAGAGCACTTTTAGATAAAGAAGGCAATAATAGATGGCACTCGTGGAGGCAGGAAAACAAAGTTCTTTATGAACCGCAGGATTGCTTGTAATAAAGATTTAAATGCAAAAGAAAAGGCAGTAGAGCTGACTATTTCTGTCAATGGTAAGTTTGTGATAACGTAAGAAAAGTAGTTTAAATGTTTTGCCAGTTGCTTGAGCAACTTAATATATAAATCTAGAAGTAAGTGCAAAGTAAAAAGCATTGAATAATGTGTTGCTTATATTTATTGTGTTTAAACATGTCTGTGAAAGATTGTATTACTGTACTGTGTAAAAAAAGAATTGCAATGCTGAAAAAGCATTTTCAGTGACAATGTTTGGATTTAAAATCAAAATAATGGATAAATGTTGTGTTTGTGGTAAACAGCCACGGATCAGTAGCGGACTCCTGTGTGAAAGCAGTCAGTGCTGCTTCCCCTCTCACAAGAGTCACCTAAGAGAGGAATTCCCCCCATTTTCAAAAATGAAATTCAGGCCCTGAATCAATGTCTAAAAATCCTGATTGGAGTATCACTATAAATAGTTATAAATGATAAAAATAAGGCTTTAAAAAGATCGGTATCGGTGAATACTGCTTTCTGTGATCGGTGATCGGCCTCAAAAATCCTGATCGGAGCACCCCTAGAGTGTACAATGCCGTGTTTTGAGTGTGTGGATGTTTCTAAACCTGTTACTTGGTGAAGATGACAGTTGATCACAGAAGGCTGTACATTTTAAACTTCCCTCTAGGCTGTGTTCTCATTAATGGTGCACAGTGATGATCGGTTAGTGTCATCTCTGATGGATATTTATGAGAGCAGTGACTTGTCGTCTTGTTTCTAAAAAGGTAATCCAGAGTTCAGCAGCATGCCTGTTGTTGTGGGTTTTTCTCTGAGCCTCCCTGTCATGGAAAATCATGATTCATCTCCCACCACATGCTCACAGGAAGAATACGCTCCTTCATCCGCTGAAATGTGTTTCTGCCTCACGGTACATGAGCCACTAGAGTCTGGCAGGAGGCAGATGACCCCAAGCACAGGAATTCCTGATCTCAGAAGAGATTCAGTCTATATCGGTTTGAAACAAAGGAGCCAAGATGCAGCCCTAGAACAGAGAGCTAAGTAGGTCAAAAAAATGAAAGAAAAGAGAGGAGAAGGTACACTTTAGTCAAGTGTCACACACTAATGTTTGTTGTGTGGAGATACTGTTATTATTAATAATAGTTTAATATCATATTTTATTATGAGGGTCAAGTATGTAATTTTTGGAAGAGCAGATCGATATCTAATAGTGGAAATAAATTGGAGTGGTGTTTGTTTGTGTGAGAAACAGTTAAAAAATAACAATTATGTTGCCCTTTTAACATCAGAAGTGACTTTGTACAATCACTGTAAAACCTATTAGATTATAGACTATATTCTAAATGGAATACTAGCTTATTTATTGAATTGTGCACTGTATACATCCATACATACATATGTATGTATACTGTATGTGTACACACACACACATACACACACCCATTATGTTTACAAATATTTTAAAATATATATTATTGTTATCATATATTTCAAACTATAAAGATATAAAATGATATTAAAATTAATAGATAGACTATAAATTATATTTATTTTGCATTTTCAATTACATTTTTGTGGCTCAGTTAAATTTACATCTGGTTTATCAGTCACACTGGAAATGGAAGTTTAAGTTAAGCATTGCATGTTGAAATACGCTATTCCATGTAGTAAGCATTTTAGCAAATGTAGTAGGTCACAAAATTAGCATACTTTGCACTGTATACATACTAGATACGACAGCAGTAGTAATAGTTTCTTTCTCTCCCTCTTGCAAACTACACACAACACTTCTTTCTCCCTGTCCTTCCATGTCTTTCTTTTTCTTTATTTCACTTCATTCCTCATTCCCCCCTCCATCTGTGTTTGATCAATAGAGTGTAATTAAAGGAGGGATGAAGCAGGCTACTGGAGGAACAGCTTGAGTCTGACTCTGTCTCCTCTGACACTCTGCTGGCCCTCATTCATTCTGATGTATAATGTATGCATTATACATCAGCCCTCTCTCTCAACCAGTCTCTGCAGGCGAAACAAAGACTCCTACTGTTCCTGGTTAGCTGGCAGTGAGAAAAAGAGGGGTGTAAATGTCTCATTCAATAGCTAAAAGATTGTCTAAAAGACAATCTTTTAATTTGTGAATCACAACTGTCATGCTGTCTTTTTAGATTGATACATCATTGTGATACATTATAAACAGTCAGAAAAGAAATTGAATGAGCAAATCTTACAGAACAGCATTAATTGTGTTTTAGTAGTTTGTGGTTGGATGGTTCATTCACTCATGAGCGCATTGAGCAGGTCTTTCAGTGGCTTATTAACTTTTTGACATATCTTTATTGACTAAAAGATGAAGTATGTATATATTAATTAATTATGATAAAATATTATTTAAAATGTATTTTTAACCCCCCAACGCTCTCTCTCTCTTCTCTCTCGCTCTCTCTCTATATATTATATATTATATACAGTGGGTATGGAAAGTATTCTGACCCCCTTAAATTTTTCACTCTTTGTATATTGCAGCCATTTGCTAACAAATCATTTAAGTTAATTTTTTTCCTCAATGTACACACAGCACCCATATTGACAGAAAAACACAGAATTGTTGACATTTTGCAAATTTATTAAAAAAGAAAAAACTGAAATATC
Organism: Sinocyclocheilus anophthalmus; assembly: GCA_018155175.1. Taxonomy (NCBI): domain Eukaryota; kingdom Metazoa; phylum Chordata; class Actinopteri; order Cypriniformes; family Cyprinidae; genus Sinocyclocheilus; species Sinocyclocheilus anophthalmus. The sequence goes on from JADLZN010009823.1 coordinate 124,031, forward strand.
ACATGCTCCTAAGTATTCAGACCCTTTGCTGTGACACTCATATTTAATTCAGGTGCTGTCCATTTCTTCTGATCTTTCTTGAGATGGTTCTACACCTTCATATGAGTCCAGCTGTGTTTGATTATACTGATTGGACTTGATTAGGAAAGCACACACCTGTCTATATAAGACCTTAAAGCTCACAGTGCATGTCAGAGCAAATGAGAATCATGAGGTAAAGGAACTGCCTGAAGAGCTCAGAGATAGAATTGTGGCAAGGCACAGATCTGGGCAAGGTTACAAAAAAAAATTCTGCTGCACTTAATAGAATGAGTTTTTATTGCCAGGTATGTTTACACATACGAGGAATTTGTTTTCATGACAGAAGCTCCACAGTGTAACAAAATGACAGTGACAGAACAAAAAAACACAGGTAATAAAAAAAAGGGGAAAAAAATAGAACAAGTAACTAAGGAATAAAATATACAAATCGACAATTGTATGTACAGGTATAACAATAGACAGTTGTATGTACAGGTATTATGTGCAAATTGAAATGTAGACTGAGGGTGTGTGTTAGATAAATAAGTGTATGAGTGAAAAAATAGTGTGTGTTCCACAGTTATTGACAAGTGTTCATGAGATGGATTGCCTGAAGGAAGAAACTCTTCCTGTGTCTGGCCGTTCTGGTGCTCAGAGCTCTGTAGCATCGACCAGATGCCAACAGTTCAAAGAGGGAGTGTGCTGGATGTGAGGGATTCTGCCAGCCCTTTTGCTCACTCTGGATGAGTGCAGTTCTTGGTGAGTGGGGAGGGTTGTGCCAGTGATTCGCTCAGCAGTCCGGATTACCCTCTGAAGTCTTCTGAGGTCAGATTTGTTAGCTGAGCTGAACCAGACAGTTATAAAATTGCAGAGGACAGATTCTATGATGGCGGAGTAGAACTTTTTCAGCAGCTCCTGTGGCAGGTTGAACTACCTCAGCTGGCGAAGGAAGTACAACCTATGCTGGGCCTTTTTCACAATGGAGTCAATGGAGTGTCCCACTTCAGGTCCTGAGAGAAAGTGGTGCCCAGGAACCCGAATGACTCCACTGCAGTCACAGTGCTGTACATGATGGTGAGTGGGGGGAGTGCAGAGGGGTTTCTCTGAAGTGCCCGGTCATCTCACAGTTTTTAGCGTGTGGAGCGCCAGGTTGTTGAGACTGCACCAGAAAGCCAGCTGCTCGACCTCCTGTCTGTAAGCAGACTCGTCACCGTCCTGAATGAGGCCGATGAGTGTGGTGTCATCTGCAAACTTCAGGAGCTTGACAGAGGGTCTTTAGATGTGCAGTCGTTGGTGTACAGGGCGAAGAGCAGTGGAGAGAGAACACAACACTGAGGAGCTCCAGTGCTGATCGTACGGGAGCTGGATGTGTATTTTCCCAGCCTCACTAGATGCTGTCTGTCTGTCAGGAAGCTGTTGATCCAATGACAGACGGAGGTGGGCACGGAGAGATGAGATAGTTTGGGCAGGAGGAGGTTAGGGATGATAGTGTTAAAGGCCGAGCTGAAGTCCACAAACAGGATCCTCACATAAGTCCCTGGTCTGTCTAGATGTTGCAGAACATAATGCAGTCCCATGTTTACTGCATCGTCCACAGACCTGTTTGCTCTGTAGGCAAACTGAAGAGGATCCAGCAAGGGTCCAGTGATGTCCTTCAGGTGGGCCAGCAACAGTTTTTCAAAAGACTTCATGACCAAATACGTTAGAGCCACAGGTCTGTAGTCATTAAGTCCAGTAATTTGGGTTTCTTTGGGACGGGGATGATGGTTGAGCGTTTGAAGCATGAAGGGACTTCCCACAGCTCCAGTGATCTGTTGAAGATCAGTGTGAAAATGGGGGCCAGCTGGTCAGCAAAGGATTTCAGACAGACTGGTGTAACAAAATCTGGGCCTGGTGCTTTTTTCCTTTTCTGCTTCCGGAAGACCTGGCACACCTCGTCTTCGCTGATCCGAATTGCAGGTGTGGGGGAGAGGGGGGTTGCTGGAGGTGTGAATGGTTGTGTGGAGAAGGTGTTCAGTTCCCCCCCCCCCCCCCCCCCCCCCCCCCCCCCCCCCCCCCCCCCCCCCTCCCCCCCCCCCACCCCCCCCCCCCCCCCCCCCCCCCCCCCCCCCCCCCCCCCCCCCCCCCCGGGCGGGTTGTGGGTGCTTTTCAAACGGCAGTAGAATCGTTCAGATGTCTGCCCAGGTGTTGTTTCTCCGCAGTGCTGGGGGATGGTGTCTTGTAGTTGGTGATTTTTTTAGACTTTTCCACACTGATGCCGAGTCGCTGGAAGTGAACCGAGTCCTTATTTTTCCAGAATAATTCCTCTTTGACACTCTGATCTCCTTTTCCAGTGTGCATTTATTCAGTGTGTTTATACAAGACATTATCCCCCTTACTGTGAGCATCTTCTTTGGCCTGACGAAGCTGTCTAGTTTTGCAGTGAACCATGGTTTGTCATTGTAAGTTAAGTGAGTCCTGGTAGGAATGCACATGTCTTCACAGAAACTGATATATAATGTTACAGATTCCGTGAGCTCGTCCACATCGTTGGTGGATGCTTCAAAAACACTCCAATCAGTGAGGTCAGAACAAGCTTTTAAATCCTGCTCTGCTTCATTAGTCCATTTTTTTTACAGTCCTTAATACAGGTTTAGCGGATTTCAGTTTCTGCCTGTAGGTCGGAATAAGATTAACTAAACAGTGATCAGAGAGCCCCAAAACTGCTCGTGGGACAGAGTGATATGCATTCTTTATTGTGGTGTAACAGTGATCCAATATATTACTGTCTCTGGTGGGACATGTGATGTGCTGTCTGTATTTTGGCAGTTCACGGGAGAGATTTGTTTTAAGTCCCCGAGAATGATTAAAACAGATTCCGGGTGTTGTTGTTCTGTCTCTGTGTTCTGATCAGCGAGTTTCTGTAAAGCGGCGCTCACGTGCGCTTGCGGAGGAATGTAAACAATCACGAGAATGAACGAGCAAAACTCCAGCAGCGAGTAGAAAGGCTTACAGTTAAATGAAAAGCGCTTGTAGATCTGAACAGCACATCTTCTTTAACACAGTTACATCTGTACACCACCTCTCATTGATGTAAAAGCATGTCCCGCCGCCGCGTGATTTCGCCGTTGATTCTGCGTCGCGGTCCGCTCTGAACAGATGAAAACCCGGCAGACTCAACGCGCTATCCGGAACGGCGTCTTTCAGCCAGGTTTCCGTGAAAAACAGCAGCAGAGTTTGAAAAATCCTTATATGTCCGGGAGAGCAGAATGAGTTCGTCAGTTTTGTTGGGTAAAGAGCGGAGGTTCACCAGATGGATGCTAGGCAACAGAGTTCTGAATCCGTGCTGCCTGAGCTTCACAAGCGCGCCGGCTCTCTTCCCCCGTCTGCGCGTCCTGAGGCGATTGATCAGCGCCGCTGCTCCGCCAACTACAACATTCAGCAAAACATCAGAATAATCGAAAAAACTGTGAAATATCGGGTGGTGTGTACTTCAGAATGTCCAGCAATTCGTCTCTGGTGAAATGATTGCAGGGATCTAACTCAGCCGGACCAACCTAACCAAAAACATAAAAACACTGCAGAGCACGCCACGGAGGCACCATCAGCGCGGCGCCATTGTGTAGTCCACTTAAGTCCTAGGCGCACGGGCCTCCATAATCCTTAAATGGCAGACGTTTGGGACGACCAGAACCCTTACTAGAGCTGTCCGTCCGGCCAAACTGAGCTATCGGGTGTAGGATCTGTCTCACAACAGACCCACCTACATGATGGAGACACACACATCAAACCCGCACATTCCATGGAAGGTTTTTGAGGTTCGTCTCCCCAGCCATCTGCAATCATAAAACTCATGCAGGATCAATGAAGGTGAAGCATTTCCTGGACTCTTTGGCTATATGTCAAGATACGCTAAAAAGGACAGTACTTTAACGGTGCTTAAAATTGTTTTACGGGCTTGCAAAGAGCAGATAGAAATACACTCATGACCAGTGGACGCATAAATTGCTAAACTCCGATCAACAAAAGAGACAGTTTTATGGCTCCCTGTCCAGCAGGAGACTTTCCAGCAGATGCCCAGAGCTGACCTGATAGTGACCGAAGAACTCGACACTTTTCCCCTGCATTCCAAGGAAAGAGACAAGATGTCGGTTGACAATCGTTTGCTAATAATTGAACGTATAAATGATCAGTGCATAGAATTACAAATAGTAGGTTGTATGTTGTATATATATATGCTTGACGTGTTTCATGTAATCGGTGCACTTTAACCAGTGTTTAATTACCCCTTTTTAGGAAATAAAGATATTAAAACTGTGTAATATGTGAAGCTTAATCTTGAACGAATGAAAACCCGAAATGCAGAAGGTTGAAATGAAGTAAAATTTAACAGTATGTACAATATTGGCATTTAAGAGACTTTATAGACATATCAACATATTATTATAGGTGTCCTCATATAAATGAAAGCCTCTGGTTAATGTATGCGCACTCCGCCTTGCAAGAAGCCGATTGGAAAATAGCGTCAGGGGACGGACTTATGCCACAGAACAAAACCCGAATGCAGAACAGAATCCATGGGTTTTTTTTGGTTAGCTAGCTGGCTTGCAACTTCTCCGGCTCTCGCTGGTCGCTGTGTTAGAGCACCTGCAAGCGTGCTCACATTTACCATCAAAAGCAACCAGCAAACTAAAACTCAACACTTCAGTGATACCTCGTTGAAATCGTCAACAAACTTGAAAGTCAAAGACTCTCAGCAGATTGCTTGCGCCTCTGCATCATCACAAACTAACGAGGGGTTTCCCAAAGGACGTCATACTGACGTCACCGACCCGTCAGTGACGGGGTTTCCCTCAAAGACCTCCAGGAAGCCGGCAGCACCCCAGAGTCACCTCAGCTGTCAACCAGCAGAACACAAGTAAACGAACAACTCTCTAATCTGCTGAACTGGTGAATTTAGATTCGTTGCTCTGTGAATTCTTAAGGTGAATTTACATCACTCGTGAAAGGTAGAACTATGAAACTCAGAACTCCGTTAACAGACTTTCCTTCCTCTGAACTGTATGTTTGTGTGTTTTAGCTTAAGTTTATGTGATCTAGAATAGCCAATAAATTTCATGTTTCATTTATAAATAATCAATTGTCTGGTGTCATCTAATTTTGTGTCAACTCTATTGCCAAAAGATACTTGCTTGCTACCTTAGCTCGTTGCTTACTCATAATAATTACCTCTCTTAAGAGCTGACTAATTATCATAATTGTATTTCACCCGTGGCCAGTGAGAATACAAAATTTACATATTCAATTTGGTAATATACACTGACATCAACTTCTCGCTGGTCGAGTAGCTGATAAAGTATAAACTATTGAAAGTCAAAGTCAGTTTTTGATCAGGTGGACCTCGAATTCTTAGATCGAGTTCTTTTAAAACCTGAGCTAGAAATAAACCTGAATGAATTAATAATGATTAATTCCCTTACAACTAAGTAAATTACTACACGGGAGAGAAGAGCCTTGGTGAGAGAGGTAAAGAAGAACCCAAAGATCACTGTGGCTGAGCTCCAGAGATGCAGTCGGGAGATGGGAGAAAGTTGTAGAAAGTCAACCATCTCTGCAGCCCTCCACCAGTCGGGGCTTATGGCAGAGTGGCCGACAGAAGCCTCTCCTCAGTGCAAGACCAGGGAAAACGCCCGCATGGAGGTTTGCTTAAAATAAAAAAAACACTGAAGGACTTTAAGATGGTGAGAAATAAGATTCTCTGTTCTGATGAGACCAAGATAGAACTTTTTTTGGCCTTAATTCTAAGTGGTATGTTTGGAGAAAACCAGGCACTGCTCATCAACTGTCCAATACAGTCCCAACAGTGAAGCATGGTGGTGGCAGCATCATGCGGTGGGGGGGTTTTTCAGCTGCAGGGACAGGACGACTGGTTGCAAACGAGGGAAAGATGAAGAGGCCGAGTACAGGGATATCCTGGACGAAAACTTCTCCAGAGTGCTCAGGACCTCAGACGGGGCCGAAGGTTTACCTTCCAACAAGACAATGACCCAAGCACACAGCTAAAATAACGAAGGAACAACTCTGTGACTGTTCTTGAATGGCCCAGCAGAGCCCTGACTTAAACCCAATTGAGCATCTCTGGAGAGACTTAAAAATGGCAGTCCACCAACGTTTACCATCCAACCAGACAGAACTGCAGAGGATCTGCAAGGAGGAATGGCAGAAGATCCCCAAATCCAGGTGTGAAAAACTTGTTGCATCTTTCCCAAAAAAGACTCATGGCTGTATTAGATAAAAAGGGTGCTTCTACTAAATACTGAAAAAAGGGTCTGAATACTTAGGACCATTGATATTTCAGTTTTTCTTTTTAATAAATCTGCAAAAATGTCAACAAATCTGTGTTTTTCTGTCAATATGTGTGTACATTAATGAGGAAAAAAAATAACTTTAATGATTTTAGCAAATGGCTGCAATTAACAAGAGTGAAAAATATTAAGGGGGTCGAAACTTTCCATATCATGAATATTAAATATTATATATATTATATATATATCTAATATATACATTATATATACACACCCTGTATATAATTAAAGTTTAAGTTCAAATGCTTTTCTTTTACTGTGCAAGCAGTTGCATTTAGTTAGTCCCAGATACGTTGTACTACTTGGGATCATGTACGGTGATGATGTTAATTGCGGTCCTCTGGCTGCCGGGACAGGCAGTCGTTCCGCGAGAAGTCAAGGTGCTTTGGTTTTTCTTTTTTTTCCGGCGCTTGGGATGTGTGATGCCAGGAACGGAGGACAGATAATTATTTGTGCTAATTCGAGATTGCACCCCCCCCCCCCCCTCATCCCTGTCCGAATAGTCATTCCGCTTGTATCTTCCTCTTGCCATCTCATGTGCTGCGTTCGGCACTTCAGCTCTTCCACATCAGCACATTTCATTGGTCCGGTCATCTGATGTTTCAGCAGTCTTCTGTTCCACATGCTCTTTCACCACAAAACTTAATCTAATCATGTTATAACCTCCCGGCCTCAGATGATTGCAATCCGATTTGCATTTCTCTGATTTTATTTAAAGCGTTTGATTTTGTGCTATTGTTAAAGAAAGGAGAATTCCAGTGCAATTTATCTCGGTTTGTGTGTGTGTGGGTGTGTGTGTGTGTGTTTGTGTTTCTACTGTGCGACACCGGACATTGGAGCACAAGAGATCCAAATGATGAAGTGTAATTACACACCCAATTGATTTTGGCACCTCTTTGATCATCCAATCATCATGTTATTCACAAACGCCGTTTTCAGCCATCAGCTCAGCTAAGAAAACAATTTAATGTGTAAAAATACACACTTGACCCTGCAGATACATAGCTGTTGCACCCCGGATCCGGCCACTCACGAAAAAGAATGTCCCCAGTTTAATTTTTCATTCCCGAATCACACCCCAATCAGTCTCTCTCTCTCAGTATCTATCTCGCTGTTTAACTCGTAAGAGTGCATTAGCTAACTTCTCCTTTCAATGATTTGGGAATTAAACGAAATGCAGGTGAAGGATTTATTCCCACAATTCCTCAGAGTAACTGCTCTCCCCATGATTGATGAGCACATTTAGTCATTCAGTTCTCTGCATCTGCATATCCCTGTCCATATCTGCCTAAATGCTGACCTTGATTTTGAAGACCACTGCCCCTTCTCAGGACTCATCATACTTGTTTTCTAAAGAGTTTTCATGCAGGTGCTTGTTAGAACCATACTAAGAAAACAATTATAAAAAGAAAAGTATTGAAACAATAAAAACAAGAACAATAGTAATAGTAAATAGTTTGTTAAAAAAAAAAAAAGTAAATAGTTTGTTTGCTTTTCTTCTTGCAAACACCTAATAGTATATTTTTGTGACTCATCTTCTCTGTTGTTCCTAAGCAGGCAGTTGTAGTTCTCAGAATGAATGAACAGCAGAAAGGTAACATCACTCAAGGTAATGGGAGGTGACACCTGGCTTGTCAGCCTGTTACCATTAGACCTGCAGAAGCTCGTTTAAAGCATCTTAACAAGTCACAAAACAGAAACACTGCCACTTCTGCAGTCCAGAAAATCTCTCAGTTAATTTCTTTGTTTTGCTCTCGCATCTCTTCCCATGTCTCTGCACGACCTGTGCACACTCGTTAACTTATTTACGGATAACAGATCTGCTTGATGGTGTTTCACAGCCTGTGGATTTCACCGGGTTTTATACAAAGAGCTTCACATACTGCCCAGTATTTCCTGTCTGAGCACATGGGGCTCACTGTTCTGTCTCTCTCCACCATCGCCTCACAATAATAGGATACCCACTGCTTTGTGAGTTCCCCAAGCAGAGCACCTGCAGTCCGTAGAGGTAGAAAAAATTAGGAGTAGAAGGAGGGAGAAGGGTTGTGCGGCAAAACAGAAGCAGAAAGTGCCATATCTGGGTAGCCCAGCTGCCAGGTCCCAGAGGTGTGTGTGTGTGTGTGTGTGTGTGTGTGTGTGCATGTTTATGTGGTTTATGAGGACACAAATTTGTATAATAACATGGGTATGACATAGGTATTACAACGAGAAGGTGATTTATGAGGACATTTTCAGTGTCCCCGTAATTCAAAAGGCTTATAAATAATTCAGAATTAGTTTTTTTGAAAATCTAAAAATGCAGAAAGTTTCCTGTGAGAGGTAGGTTTAGGGGTAGGGTTAGTGTAGGGCAATAGAATATACGGTACAGTATAAAAACCATTACGCCTATGGAGAGTCCCCATAAACCATAAAAACAAACCTGGTGTGTGTGTGTGTGTTTGTGTGATGCTGGGCTGATGCGTAACTGCCATGCTTGGACAGAATTGTAAGGGGGAGGGCTAATCTATCTCTGTTCCATGCGAATCATTCTGCAGTTCACATGTTTAATTAGCTCCTGTAAAAAATGCTGGTGTGCTCTTTATTTGTCAGGTCAATTGATTTTATGAATTATAAAGGAGCAATTTATGATGGCAAACTAAACTCAGTCAACACCCTAGGCTCGGGTGGCTTCTCCTTCACTTGTTTCACAGAAGGTGAAGTTTTGGTTAATGCATGAATGAACAACCACCACTGATTTAGAATATGTATTTTAAAGTCCATCAAAAAGAAAAAGTGCATGAGGCTGAGTGTTGTCCTCATTAAATTTGTGAAGAAAATAAATAGATACAAAATCTACCCAACATTTTGTGGTTACATTCCAGATTTGTCAGACCTGAGCAACCAGCAGCCTAGTAAACATGCTGATAATTATTTCACCTGTTTGACATTAAGTAAGAAGAATGGCTGAACCACTATAACTTATCAGTAATGTAGCAGCCATCCAGTGATTGGGAAATGCATTCGCTTCTCAGTGAAGAGAATGTTGTGTCTTTTGGGACTGTGCTGACTGAGAACTGTGTTAATGATAACATGCTGAATGTTTGGATGCCTCTAGACACCCTTACTGATTACCAGCGACTGCCTGATCCAGCACATTCAGTCAGAGGAGAGACAGACCATAACCTAGAGGGTGTTAGCAAACCAGACTGCCTATATTGTAAATTCTTTGACACTTCACTTTATTTCGATAGGCCACTTTAGACATTCTACTAACTGTAAGTAACTTTGCAACTACATGTCAGCTAACTCTCATTAGAGCTTTTGTAGATTGTTAGGTTAGGGTTAGTAGAATAAGTTGCCATACTTGCAAAGTTACTTATAGTATGTTGTGGACCCATCAAAATAAACTGTCAGCAGATATTAAGCAGACAGTCTACTAATACTCTAATCACTGCTAGTTGACATGTACTTGCAAAGTTACTTATAGGTAGTAGAATGCCTAAAATGGACTATCAAAATAAAGTGTTACCAAACAATATCCTCTGTTTAGACTGAAGACAGACATTTATTTAAAAAATCTAGAGGAGTTTCCCTCATCACATAATAATAATATAATAATAATAATAATATAGCTGCAAGCAGCGATTATTGTGGTTCGAGCGCTTTAAGGCTTTTAAGCACATATGAAAAAAGGCATAGGCCTACATATTTTTTTTGCAAGATTTACATATTTTTAGCAAGCCTGTATCCACCTAAATCAGTGATTAAATAAAGCATTTTTGGCAAATCCAGGTAATTTACCATGAAAATTATGATTTTTAACATTTATGAATGTTATAGTGTCACCTATGGTCGGATTTCCATAACACTTTGCATGTTTGTTTAGAATCATCTGTCGCATGTGCTTACCTAGTTTCATGAAGTTTTGAGTTTTCGTTTAGGATTTATAGGCTTTGGGGTATATTTGGCCACACCCCTTTTAAAATGACCCAGTTATAGCTACCCAAAGAGTAAAGTTCATCATTTTTTTATAGTTATTGACCTAGAGAGTACAAAGAATCGTGCCGCAGTGCTTATATTGAGGTTGAGCGAAAAACCTAGTATTAATTCGCAAAAGTAGTTTTTTTACATAATCAAGAATATTTAATGAACAATTTGATTGATGGCAGTAGTTTTTGAGGCAAAGTTGCTCAGTATGAGGATATCTATAAAATGATATGAATATTGTGTGAATGGGTGCAATACCATGTGATTACAGAGGTGTAAAACTCATTAGCGCCACCTAATGGCCGATTCCTTTAAAATTCCAACAGACCTCTAGGGCCATGATTTGAACACGCCCACCAAGTTTCGGTCCGATTGGCCTCTGTTAACCTTGCCTTATAGGTGCTTAAAATTCATTGCCAGATGGCAGATATGTTTTAGAGATACGTGAATTTCTTCGTAGATGCTTGTGGCACTTTGGACAAAGACACGGCATACCAATTTTCAAGTCGATCGGACTAGCAGGTGTGTAGTTAAAGCCGTTTTTATGTTTTTATGTTTTTGCCCTGTTATAGCACCACCAAATGGCCAAACTCCACGTTTACATGCTTGTTTCGAGCTTGGTGAAAATATATCTTTCTGTTCAAGTTATAGGCATTTTAGTAAAAGCGACTCCACCCCTGACGAATGTTTTGGCGTCCCGTTGTGATGGAGCGTCGAAAGTTAAACTTTTTTTGATAATTATTAATATTCACTCTCCAGAGAATCTTTCTGCACTGGTTTGGTTCCGATTGGGCGAAAAACCTAGGACTAGTTTCCAAAAGTAGGTTTTTCATAAAATCCAAAATAACTGAATATTTTGCCAGGGGTGACGATCAAATCCTATTCACTTTGTCTATCATGAGCAGGCATGTACTGGCCATCAGGAGCACCAGGACATTCCTGGTGGGCCAGTTGAGTAGTGGGCGCTATTAGGCCATATTAGGTGCTGTTTTTAAATTACAGCGCATGCAAAACTGCAAAAAGCAAATACTCAAAAAGTGTGAAGCGGGTCTACCCGCTGCATCCTCCAACCACGCACACCACTAATGAACGCCATGATGTAAAGTGATAAACAATGCAAGTTGTTGATCCATTCAGATGTGACACAGAATTGTGTTATACAGTCGTGTGATATGTGAACATTAAAGGTTCTGTAGTGATGCTGGCTGAAAACAGTCACGACAATGACAAAACTGCATGAGGAGGTAAATTGGAAAACACCAATACATAATTACAAGCTTGTCAATTCAGCACCATAGTAATTTAACTTTAAGTTTATTTAATTTGTATTTTTTATTTGTATATTAACACTGTACAAATAGCCAAGGTGTTTTGGCAGAAATGTATTTATTATAAATGTTACTGTTATTACTTATATTAAATAATGGGGAATATTGTACTTTTATAGAAGTTGTTTTTGTAGTTTTTACATGTTTAGTTTATGATTTATTTTAAATCATGGTAATGAGTAACATGGTTTTACTTGTTGTGACCACCATTTTACTAATACTAGTCAGTTAAACTCTGGATTCTATGCAAGAACTATAGTTAGGGCAAAGGATAATATTAACAGAATAGCTTAAATGGTGTCTTTCACTTTAAATGTTTAGTTTTAATTCATTTTAATTGAAGTAAAATGTTAATTCAATAAGAGCCAGATTAAAGATAAATATCAGTGTCTTATATAAATTAGGTGTTAACCAGGTGCAGCTCGTCTGTAAGGGCAAAATATTCACCCAAAACATAGACCTCTACTGTATATAAACTGAATAAATAATAAACTGTAAATGTGTTCAGCATTCTGCAACAAATATTTTCGGGTTTTTCTTGACAATTTTTAGGCATAAGTGTGCAGGATATATAAAAATAATTGGCAAGACTTCGGCCAGGCACGCAAAAATCGATATAAGTAGGGGCAGTCGTGCGGTGTCTCACAAACTCAACAGTACCCACAAATTCTACAATGTAAATCTGTGGTGAAAAATGGAACTGCAGCACGCTCTATTTGAAAGCCATTTGGACAGTTTTGAGACTGCCCCGCTTATTTTCACATTACCTTATCCAGACCAAGACGATATCAGTCAGCTTCAGCTATATGTGTCTGCATCAGGTCAGTAACTAATGTCTGTTTTTCCTATGTGGAGTAGTGTTTTAAATGAATGAAAGTGTTAATCCTTTAGTTTAAATGTGCTCACATACAAAGCCTTTATATAGTTCTGTTTTGTTTGTTTTATGTTTGTTTTGAGATGAGACATGATGTTTGTTTCCTCACTTAAATTCCTCTACAACTTGTAACATTCTAAGTCAACATTCGAAGACTATATTTAGGCAATAATTCTATAGCATTCTGTGTGTGTGTGTACTTCGAGTCTGTCAATCAACATTAGCGTGCTGCCCACTGGCTGAATAACGCAAGGTCATTAGATCTCTGCCAAATGTGTGTGTGCATGTGTTAGACTATAAAGACTATAAGCTTTCTTGAGTTTATTATAAACTAGCACTACGAACCAGAATCTGCCCCACCTAAATTTACAGTCAGGAGCCGCTACTGATGTTAACTATTTACAAATGTTAAAGTTCTTAAATGGACAGTTCACCCAAAAATGGTACTGATAGTTGTCACCTATGCATTCCACTCCGTACGAATTTCTTTCTCTGTGGATATAACGAAGTATTTGAGAAAGCAAGGAATGTTTTGTCCTTCCCTAGGCAATCAAGGCGTACCAAATGGGTTAACATTCTTCAAAATGTCTTTTGTGTTCCGCTGAAGACAGAAAGTCATACAGGTTTGGAACAACATGAGGGTGAGGAAATGATGACACAATTTAATTTGCATTCTAGCTCAAAATCAATGCTTTACTGTCAAGTAATTTCTATGTGACAAAAATGCATTAGTAATTTTGTTGAATTTGCTGTGAATTCAGTGATATCTAGAATTTGTTTCTGTCGTGTTTTATTTATTAATTTATTTACTCCAATTTAAGGCCCTATAACCCAGCAAAACATTCACGGGGGAACTTGTGGGCCGGATGGGCTGACTGGTCAGCGGCGACGGAAGGTAGCCCCGTCAGATCTATCATGAGCCAAGGATTGCAACTATATAAGACACTTGAGCCTGCAACAAGCGGTTTAGGAGTTATGCGCCATTTCGTACTTTTGATCGCTGCAGCGCCCCCTTCAGGCCGATTGGGGAGAGCTAGTGACATTGTAGAAGGTGTGAGTACTACCATCCCTCCAAGTTTCAAGTCTGTTGGCTTACCGTTTGGTCTGCCCGATTGCTGATCCTTGGCCATTCTAACAATTACAATAGGGTTTCAGTGCTACATGCTTGAATCCCTAATAATATTGATATGTTGATGTTCTGTATAGAAACGAAGTGTAACAGATGCAGTGCAGTTGTAGTGCAGCTACTCATTTCACATGCAATTAAAAATATATCTCAAAATCAAAAGGGTGACATTTTTTGCAGTTCCTTTGAAAATAAAACCTGCTGCTAATGTTTCATTTAAAAAAAGGTTTTTTAAAGAGAAGCATTGACAACATCAAATATTAAGATAAAAAAAATGTGTAAGATGCTGTATATTTTAACGTTCCCCAGCAATTTGCTGATCAGAAGGCCAGTGTGTTTACAAGCACAAATGTAGCACATATCAATTTTGAAATCAGTAATTTCATGTGCACATTAAATGCAGCTGATGTGACCAGTGATTCATGTGTATTTTGTGAAAGTGCCTTGGGAATTAATGTTAATATTTATTGAGCATCAGTGTGTGCATGAGTCTGAATCACTGTTTAGATGCACATTTCTCTCACACTGTCACAAAGACCCCTTCCTCCCAAGCAGAGCTGATTTGCATTCCACTCACACATACCGTCTCTGTCTGTGTCTCTCTCTTTATCTCTCTCTGACCTGATCACTCATAGATGGCACAGCCCTTATTCTGTTCCTCCTCTTTTACAGAGCGCTCAGCAAAGAACGTGTGCAATCACAACACAACACAAATGGATTAATTATGTGTTTCAGGGTAGAAAACCTCAGGGAATTCATATTGTATACAAACTTTGTGTGAAAAATCAACACATGCAGACAGACGTCCCTTGCCACAAGTGCAAATTCGCATGCACACAAACACATACATGCACACACATGTATACACAGCTTAGCACCATAAGCAGGGCTGATACTGAGGTGATGTGAGGATTTTTACAGTGCAAAGCCACAGTGTTACTCTGGAAGGGCTGATCTCATTTAGAGGTTCCAGCAAAATCCCTATCCCATTCAAAGCCATTGACTAAATAAAGCTATTAGCCTCCCTTCAGATTAGCACTGTAAGGCAAGAATTATTATGTTAATGTGTCAAAATCATGGTTGTTTGTATTATTCTTTCTGAAGAGTTAAGTTTGGGCCATCATTAGTCACTATATTGATTTGTACAAAGTCCATCTTAAGTGGCGCTTGATTATATCCATTTGGCGTCATTCATGACTTTTTAAAAATGTTATTTGGTGCAAAAATAAAAAACAATTCATCTGCAAGCCTAAAAATGTTGTTTTGCATTTATGCAATACAGTATACTGGAGCCAAATCTGAGAAGGGAATTGAGAAGTTCACAGTTTCTCACAGTTTCCAGTACATGTAACTGGCTCTATCTCTCTCTCCTCTCCACCTATAGCTGGTGTGTGGTGAGCACACTGGCACCGTTATACTGTGGCTGCCGTCACATCATCCAGGTAGATGCTGCACACTGGTGGTGGTTGAGGAGAGACCCCCTCATGATTGTAAAGAGCTTTGGGTGTACAGCAATACACAATAAAGAGTTATATAAATGCTTCATTCATTCATTCATTCATGTAACAGTGTTATTTTACATTTACATTTATTACATATACATTTATATACATCAGTTAGCAGATGCTTTTATCCAAAGTGACTTACAAATGAGGACAATGGAAGCAATAAAAATCAACAAAAGAGCAATCATATACAAGTGCTATAACAAGTCTCAGTTAGCTTAACACAGTACACGTAGAAAGGCTTTTTAAAATTATATAATAAATAAAAAGAAAAAAGATAGAATACAAAAAGAATAGAGAAAGCTAGTGTTAGAGGCCTTTTTTTGCTTTTGTTAATTGTATAATAAATAAAAGAAAACAAATAGAATACAAAAAGATTAGATAAGCTAGTGTTAGTTTTTTTTTTTTAAGAAAACAAGCAGAAAATGAATAGAGTGCAAGTCTAAAGGGACACGTTTTTTTTTTTTAAGAACAGAATTAGAATAGAGAGTGCTAGAGTTAGAGGATCCAATAAAGATGGAAGAGATGTGTTTTTAGTCGTTTCTTGAATATGGTTAAGGACTCAGCTGCTTGGATTTATTTGGGCAGGTCATTCCACCAGGAGGAACATTTAATTTAAAAGTCCGTAAAAGTAATTTTGTGCTTCTTTGGGATGGCACAATAAGCGGTTCATTCTGAAGTAATGAATTTAGGTAAAGGAGTGCAGAGCCAGTGGTGGTTTTGTAGGCCAACATTAATGCCTTGAATTTAATGCGAACAGCTACTGGTAGCCAGTGCAAACTGAAAAACAGAGGTGTGACGTGCATTCTTTCCGTCTCATTAAAACTTAATCTTGGTGCCGCGTTCTGAATTAATTGTATAGGTTTGATAGAACTGAATGGAAGACCTGCCAGGAGAGCATTGCAATAGTCTAGCCTGGACAGAACAAGAGCTTCAACAAGGAGTTGTGAAGCATGTTCCGAAAAAAAGAGCCTGATCTACTTGATGTTGAATAAAGCAAATCTGCAGGACTGGGCAGTTTTAGCAATGTGGTCTGAGAAAGTAAGCTGATCATCAATCATAACTCCAAGGTTTCAGGCTGTTTTTGAAGGAGTTATGGTTGAGTTATGGTTGATGTGCCTAACTGGATGGTGAATTGTTATGAAACGATGGGTTTGATGGAACCACAAATAGTTCTGTCTTGGCAAGGTTGAGTTGAAGGTGGTGGTCCTTCATCCAGCAAGAAATGTCTGTTAGACAAGCTGAGATGCGAGCAGCTATCGTTGGATCATCAGGATGGAATGAGAGGTAGAGTTGAGTGTCATCAGCATAGCAGTGGTATGAAAAGCCATGTTTCTGAGTGACAGAACCTAATGATGCCCAATTGGGGGGAAAAAATTTTAGTATCATGATATACCATTATAGTTTTTGTTAATATTTTGAATTAGATTTTATTTTTTTATTGCTGGTTTCAATTTAATTTGTTTAAGGATTAGTCCATGTTTGTTTGTGTTTTTGTCTTTGTATTAGTTTATTTGGTTTTAAATGCATATATCTATATATGCAATTTATTTAGTTTTAGTTATTTTAGTACTTCAGTTTAAACTAAATGAAAATGAGAAATGTTCCCTCAGAAACTAGCTGAAAATATTTTATTATAAACATTTTATTTTATTTTATTTCGGTTAACATTAATTTAGTTTCAATTAATCTTTTTATGGTTATAGTTTTAGTTTTAGTTAACTATAATAACCTTGATGGATTCACATAGCGGCATTCTTGGGTGATCACTGACCTAAACACTAACTATCCGTTTCGTTACGGAAAACATAAATACACTTGATTTCAAAATGTAATTTCCGAATGCCAGTCCCAGTCAACCGTCCATGGTTACTTATGTAACCATGGTTCCCCGAGGGAATGAGATGCTGTGTCGAAGTCGCTTTGGGAACGCCCTTTTGCATGACCGCGTTCTGAAGCACGTGTCAAATCAGTCCAATGGAGCAGCGAGACGTCACGAGCGGGGTGACGTAAGCACCAGAAAGTATAAAAGCGCATCCAGCAGAGCGCAAACCAGCTTCGATGAAGTAGTGCCTGCAGGGATGCAGGGAGTATGGCAGGGAGACACAGCTTCTCGTTCCCTTCGGGGAACCAGGGTTACATACTTAACCTGGAGATTTTCCCCTTCAGGAACTCGAGCTGCGCCGAGCGCTTTGGGAACGAGAATACCCACTGCGCCATACTACCAAGTCCCTGCCTGTGTGTGTATCTTGCGAGCACATCACGAAGAGAGAACTTGGGAACCTGGGGTAGATGCCAGGTCTAGGTTGTAAAAACGGACAAAAGTGTGTGGAGAGGACCAGCCCGCCGCAGCACAAATGTCCTGCAAGGCCACACCCAAGTTGAAAGCCTTGGAGGCCGCCATACTCCTGGTCGAGTGCGCTCTGACCCCCATAGGTGATGGGAGGCCAGAGGACTCGTAGGCTAGTGAGATGGCCTTGACCACCCATCTACTCATAGTATGCTTGGTCGCTGGAGATCCTTTCTTTTGCGGACCAAAACAAACAAAAAGCTGATTACGCCCTGGCTCAGCTCTGTGTGCGTAAGCGTCCAGTGCTCGAACTGGACAGAGCAGATTAAGCCTTCCTTGGCCTACTTCCTGGTACGGAGGAGGACAGAATGCCTGAAGTACTATGGGCCCCGGTGAAGAAGTGGGCACCTTAGGGACAAACCCAGCCCTTGGGTAAAAGAATGCCCTAACCATGCCTGGAGCAAATTCCAGGCACGAAACAGAAAGTGCCTGAAGATCCCCAATCCTTTTTAGTGAGGAAGTAGCGAGGAGAAAGATGGTCTTGAGCGTGAGCAACTTGAACGAAACTTCTTCTATGGGTTCAAAGGGGGTATTGCATAAGCCCTCCAGAACCACAGCCAGGTCCCATGAGGGCACCTTGGTGCACTGTATCGGCCTAAGCCTCAGGGTGCCACAGAGGAAACGAGTGACAAGTGGGTGTCTTCCCAATGATTGACCACCCAGAAGGGTGTGGTAAGCAGCTAAGGCCGCCACGTATACCTTCAGAGTGGAGGGAGATAACCCTGCGGAGAATCGCTCCTGCAGAAACTCCAGAACTGTACCAATTGGGCAGTTGACTGGGTCCTGCAGTCGCTGTCCGCACCATGAAGCGAAAAGTTTCCACTTCAAGGCGTACTGTTTCCTAGTGGCGGGAGCCCTGGACTGGAGTATAGTCTCAACAACATCAGTTGAGAGACCAGAAGCTACTAGTTGTGCCCTCTCAGGGGCCACACCCACAGTTTCCATAACTCCGGGTGGGGGTGAAGGATGGAGCCCCCCGCCTGAGAGAGGAGGGCCCTCCTGATCGGAATCTCCAGCGGAGAGCCGTCGAGGAGGGACACCAAGTCCGAGAAGCATACTCGGGCCGGCCAGAATGGGGCTACTAGCAACAAACGGACTCCATCCTGGCGTACCCTCTCCAGAACTCCCGGGAGCAGAGCGATCGGGGGGAAAAGCGTACAGACGACGCCTCGGCCACGTCTGCACCATGGCATCAAGCCCTAGTGGAGCTGGATGCGTGAGGGAGAACCGGAGCGGACAGTGTGTCGTTTTCTGCGACGCAAATAGATCCACTTCCGCCTTGCCAAATTCCCTCCACCACCTCGTGGTGGAGCCTCCATCCCCCGGGCCTCAGCCCCTGTCTCGACAGGATGTCTGCTCCCTGATTGAGGTACCCAGGGATGTAGACTGCTCTTAGAGAGAGGAGCTTCCCTTGAGCCCACAGAAGGATCTGGCGCACCAACTTGTACAAGGGTCGCGAACGCAGACCCCCCTGCCGATTAATGTAGGAGACCACCCATGTGTTGTCTGTGCGGACAAACACACGATGCCCCCTTAGGTCTGGAAGGAAGAGTGTCAGAGCTCGAAACACTGCCAGCATCTCCAGGCAATTTATGTGCCAAGAGAGATGATGGCCTTCCCACAGACCCAGGGCAGAGCGGCCACTCATGACCGCTCCCCATTCCGTGAGAGAGGCATCCGTTGTTAGCGTTACACAACGGCAAGGAGCCCCTAACATCGGGCCTTGAAACAGGAACCAACGTTTCTTCCACATATCTAAGGCACGTAAGCATCGCTGCGTGACCTTGATCAGGCGAAGCGGGTTTCCCCTCGGGGAGAACCCTTTGGTCTTGATCCACCACTGTAGGGGTCTCATGTACATCAGGCCAAAAGGTATCATGTTGGATGCCGTTGCCATCAGGCCCAACAGCCTCAGAATCTGTTTGACAGTGAGTGACTGGCCTTTCTCTTACTCTCCTGACTGTCGTGAGGATTGACTCGATTCGAGCAGGAGACAGACGTTCCTGCATCGAGGTTGAGTCCCACACCACGCCTCAATAAGTGGTTCTCTGTAGTGGAGAATGAACACTCTTCTTGGCATTTAGTCTTAACCCCAACTCTCTCATATGGGCGAGGACGACATCTCGATGCCGAGCCACCATCTGCTCCGATTGAGCTAGTATTAGCCAATCGTCGATATAATTGAGTATGCGAATGCCCTGGAGTCGCAGTGGAGCCAGAGCAGCATCCACACACTTCGTGAAAGTGTGGGGTGAGAGTGACAGGCCGGAGCGAAGAACTCGATATTGGTATGCTTCGCCCCCGAAAGTAAACCTCAGGAACTTCCAGTGTTGAGGGAGGATGGAAATATGGAAATAAGCGTCTTTGAGATCTAGCGTAACAAATAGTATTTAAGATACTATCTGCTTGATAGTGTGCATCTTGAACCGAAGCCGTTTGATAACGCTGTTCAGAAGACGTAGATCTAAGATTGGACGCAACCCCCCCATCCTTCTTCGGAACGATGAAGTAACGGCTGTAGAACCCAGACGCTCTCTCGAGAGGAGTAACACGTTCTATGGCCCCCTTCCTCAAAAGATTATCTACTTCTTGTTCCATTACCAGAACCAGCTCGGGGCCCACTAGTGTGGGGACAACCCCATTGAAACGAGGAGGGCGAGAACCAAACTAGATTCTGTTAACTCACTCTACAATCTGCAGGACCCCTTGTGAGATATTTGGCAGAAGTTTCCACGCTACCAAGAGGTCTACTAAGGGGACCAGTCTCTCGAGACTGGCCTCTGGTTGTTATAGAGCCAGTTTCGGTGCCCTGAAACGTATGACCGGCAGGGAAGCTACCGACCCTGACTGCTGAGCAAACACCTCACCTTTGAGGGGGCGAGCTCTCCCCGTGCCTGTACCGTTGCCGGTCAGCAGCTGGTCATTCGCTCGTTGGAGCTCACTGAGCCTCTGAATGCACGAGGTGGGCAGGGTATCACATGGAACCCTCCATGGGGCACTGAGGGACCACCGCTGACCTGCTGTAAGCACACCCTCACTGTGAAGGGGTGCGAGCTCATCCCCTGCCCGTTATACAGTTGCCGGGCGTACTCTGGGAATTTCCACTTCGATCGGTATATCTCACGTGGGAAGTCCCGTTGAAGGGCACCATGCGTGGTGGCAGGTGATTATCAATGAACCTTTGTGGTGATGGGCGGAATGGCACAATGAAGGGAACAACCGACCTTGTGAAAACCGGGCCTGTGCTAAGCACCCTCACTTGAGGTAGCGAGCTCCTTCACCATGCCGTAACCGTCTTTTGGGGCTCGGGCCTCCAGCTGGGAATTTCCTGCAGCTCATCGGACATCACGGTGAGCCCCGTGAAGCACAAAAAAAACCCGATGTGGCAGGGTACACATGCCTTTTTTGTGTGGGCAACTGAATGAGAACCCAACCGCTCTGACTGCTGTTGTAGCAACCCCTCCTTGAGGGGGCGAGCTCTCCCTCTTGCCGGTACCATTTTGGCGGCAGCTGGGATTTTCCCGCTCCTCGAGAGCTCACTGCCCTGAAGCACCGAGGGTGGGCAGGGGTAATCACTAAAGCCTCCTTGAGTCCCTGAGGAGTGATCTGGGCACGATAACTGAGTAGTGTGGTATCTGAGATGTTTCGTTCTCTCGCCTCACATGAAAAGAGTTGGGTTAAGACTATACCGCCAAGAAGTGAGCTTTCCTCCTCCACCAGAGGAGCCCACTTGAAATTATTGGGCGTGGTGTGGTATTCGACAACGATGCAAAGGGCACGTCTGCCAACTGCTCGGATTTATCGTCTACACTGCAGTCGAGAGAGTGAAGAGGCCAGTCAAATATACCGTCAAGTGATTCAGTGATGGCGCTGTGTGCGTTCCAACGTGATACACTTTGGCCTGCTGTACCTGGACCCCTACATGGGGCCGCAAGAACAAGGGGTTCCCCTGAGGGGACACCCACTTTGCATGCTTACGGTCCCACGACAGAAAAAAAAACTCACGTGCCTTAGAGCTATGTGGAAGAAACCTGGTCTATGTCTCAAGGGCCTTGTGGTGCCGTCGGGTACTCCTTGTCGCTTGTTTAACGCTAGCGACGGAATGCGTCCCCTCACCGTTTGGGAGCGGTCATGAGTTGTCCCCCCTTGCCCGCGGCGCTGTGGTGGTTTTTTATGTGAGCGGTCGCCATCTCACTTGGCACATCAACTGCCTGAAGATGCTGGCCTGTTTTCGAGCACTGAAACCTTTTTTCCTTCTCCCAGTACCTAACGTATGATTGCATGTGTTGTGCGCACCGACAACAAAGCGGTGGTCTTTTATATCAACCACCAAGGAGGTCTGCGTCCGCGCCCCCTGTATAGGTTTGGAACGAGGAAACTGTATGCTTGAAGTGGAAACTTTTCACTTCTTGGTGATGAGACCGCCAGCTCGACCCAGCTAACTGCCCGGTTGGTACAGTTCTGGAGTTCCTGCCAGCCCGTTTTCCACAGGGTTGACCCCCTCCACCCTAAAGCCTACGTGGCTGCCATTGCGGCCTACCACGCCCCTATTTGTGGCCAGTCAGTGGGCAGACTCCCCCTGGTTACATGTTTCCTCTGCGGTACGCTGAGGCTGAGGCCTCCGGACAGAGAAGCTTATGCTAAGTGGTTGATCAGGATGTTATTCCATAGCCTTGAGTTCTCTGATCTCCCCTCTCCGTTGGGGTCAAGACTCACTCCTTCTGAAGTTGGCCTTTGGGCGGGATGTCCCCGCCTACTTTGTCAGGTGTCTTCCTGCATTCTGCGCCACTCCTGGCTCCTTCTCTTGCTTTAGCTGAGCTCTTCCACACTAAGCAGGGATTTGTAAGTATGGCAGCGTGGGCATTCTTGTTCTCGTAGCGTTTCTACGCAGCTCGAGTTCCTCCAGGTTACGAATGTAACCATGGTTCCCCGAAGGGAATGAGACTCTGCGTCTCAGGGCCATACTTCCGGCATCCCTGTCAGTGCTTGCTTCATTCCTAGAAGCTGTTGCCAGTTCCACCGCATGTGCTTTTAAGCTTCCTGGTTGTTACGTCACCCCACCCATGACGTCTCGCCCATCCATTGGACTGATTTTACATGTGATTCAGAGCGTGGTCACGCTGAAGGCGTTCCCGTAGCGTTTCGACACAGCGTCTCGTTCCCTTCGGGGAACCATGGTTGCATGCGTAACCTGGAGACATTTTTTTGGAGTGCAAATTCCTCTGTATTTACTCATATGTGTAGGAAATTTTCATGAATAAGGCTCATTGTGTTCACAAAGACTGTAAGAGCAGTGTTTTGAAATAATTTCCACCTTTTTCTTTTTTATTTTAGTTGACGGCATCTGCATTCATAGGCATGACCTATTTAATTAGTAAGAGGGGGAGGGTGTCTGGTCACTCCTAATATGACTGTTGACGGATATCTATGAGTAATCCCCTTACTGACCTCACCTTCACTCAACATCTCTGCCTCTGATACCCCCCCCCCCCCCTCACACATACACATAACATTTGAGTATGTCACCCTGCTTTAGATTACAGTGATGTTTCTTTCAATCAGCTATGCGTGAGAAGCTTTTACATTCATTCTGAACATCTCTTCTGTCTAAAGGTGCTTTAGCTAAGAATTCATGAGGTGCTTACATCTAATATTTTTCTCCTCACTCTGGGCTGATGCCTGTTGTACGGGACAGTTGAAGACGCAAAGCGCTGTAGGATTCCGATTGTGGACTTCCCTTCTGACCCTGGGCACATCTGTGCAGTTCAGGCTGCCTCTGATGATGGATTAAGAGTCTTTAATCAGAGCGTCTGGGGAGAACTTGGCAATCTGAGCCAGGCCAATTCACCAGCCCCATACAGCCATGTATCATTACAACACAGATATCCTCCGACCTCCCCACACCCTCCTCCCTCAGACCCGACACATTAAGATTTAAATACATCCCTCATCCGCCATGCTACACATTCAGCAATCGAAGAAGGTCCCGAACCCTTGTTTTTCCAGAATGATAATACTGAAACACAAGCTGTTTGCTGCAGTGGTGTGAAATGGAAGGGAAATGAGACAACAGATTGGCTGTGTAAAGCCAGATTCATGAGTTTTGCTTAAAACGAATTCCCGCAGCGATACTCCATCAGAGAGAGCCATGTCATCTGTATGGTCATGGCTGGCGTGTGTTGAGCTAAGCTGTCGGGCTTATAAGGGCTTTTCTGGTGCTTGCGCAGTGAGATGCTTTGTAAACTTCAGGTTGGGGATCTGCAGATGAATAGAAAATTCATTCCCTTTGTCTTTGCATTTTACAATGGTTGCAATGACATTTTTCTCAACAAATTGAGTAAATGTTTAAGAAACACCCATTATTGTCAGACTTGGAGAGCAGTTTTACCTGTCATACAATACATAATTGAATTGAAAATGACATAAATTCAATTCCTAAATTTGAATTAAGGTAGCAAACAGAAAGTATAATTTCAATTCAAATTTGAATGTAGGGAAAATACATAGATTGCATTGTGTTAAGATATATTTATCTTATAATTTTGATTAGGTATGCTGCATTTACAGATAATACATCTTAGCTTCTCAATCTTATTTTAAGATTGAAAGTGCTAGAAAGACATGAAAAACACTTTTTCTTGCAGGTAAAGATATGCTCAAGGAGTAATGAAGTCTTTTTTTATTTTTCATATGTCATGTATGTTTTGCATTAACTATACTTGAACAAATTAAACCTGCCTGTCAAGTAGAAATTTTTAAATTCTTGAATTGAATGCAGCATTAGCCCATAATAGATTTGGCCTCTCCAGTTTTTCTTTATCTTGTGATTAGTTCACTGACCCCTGAATAATATGAATGTCTTGGGGCTTACATTAACAATCTGTAATAGCTTGTGACTGCTGCATAAAACAAAAGTAGGACAACTAAATGTTCTTTAAATTGTTAAATGAATTGTAGATACAGTGTTGTAATTTCAGTGGCAATGTTTGGCTTCAGGGTCATTCAGATTTATTCCAATTTAGCTCCTCACTGTATCCTGCTAACATTGTTATTTAGCAAATGTGAAGCTGTCTAATAATTGTGAGCCTAGAGCCTTAGACATCATCCACAGTCCTCTTTTTAGAGTAAAGAATATCCATTAAATATCCACCAAGGCCTCTTGAATTGTCATGTTTGTGGCTCATTAGCGGTTGAGTGAGAGGGTTAATGTGATGCAGGTTGTTACCGACTGTTTGTAGTAAGTATTTTTACATCTAGTTAAACCAAGAGGAGTCCGTTGGTTTCTCAGATGGTCATCTTCGGCTCCCCAAAGTACTAAGCTGTCCTTGAATGTAACTTCTCTGGCTGTCAAGTCCATGCAGTTTAGCAAAAAGCTATAGTTGCACAGATCTGTCTCAGAGAGATTGCACTCACTTCTCACTTCCTGTGCTGTTTTGCAGAGCAGTTGTCTGTGTTTGTCAGGAGGCAATTAGAGTCAGCACACAAGATGCCCGGTTTCATTTATCTCAGATTCAGAGTGAGGTACGGTACTCAGGCCTCACCTTGTCAGCCTATGACATGCTACTGCTCACAGCCAATCACAAAAAGTCAGAACTGGCTGAAGTAATCACTTTACAGTGGATGGAGAAGTAAACACTTTACAGAGAAGGGAAAATTTGTCTCTACCTTGATGGGGGTGGGGGAGAAGGCAGATGCAGTGGGATTAGTGATACATGCTGTGGAGAGACATTAAAAAAAACACAAAGCAAGTGAAGGGAAATAAAATATATAGAAAAGGGTGATGCGGTTCCATTAGAAAATGGGCCTCAATGTCTTTGTTAAACAGAAAGTAATCCAAATCTGGAGGATACCATAAACGGATAGTCATTATTTACTCACCCTTGTGTCATTGCAAACCTGTATGCTCTTCTTTCTTCTGTGGAACACAAATAAGAGTATGTTAAGGACATTTTTGATCTGTTTGAACTTTTTGAAAATTATTTTGAACTGTTTTTGAACCATACAATGAAAGTCAGTGTGGTCCAACACAACATTGCACCCTGTTTACTTTCATTGTATGGACAAAAAGAAGACATTTTTTCATTTTGTGTTCCACAGAAGAAAACTCGCAGGTTTGGAATGACATGAGTAAATGACAGAATTTGCAGACTATTCTTCTCACTTGAGGAATTCACATCTTTCATTTTGGTTGGTGTCTTCAACCAGTTTGAAGCTTGTTTTTCAGAGATATGGCAGCAGATGGACAAGTAGATCTGGACTGAAAGAAACAAAGGTATCTAAGAACCTGGCATCCTAAAATGTAGAATCAGAACCTGGTGTTTTTTAATATTTGAGGAAACTCTTTTGAACCAACTTTCTATCTAAAATATGGGAAAGCCTACAGTATTGCATCAACTACAAGAAAATAAACCATCATCAAAATTCAGACAACATCGTCAACAACTGGAAAACAAGTTCAGATGCTTCTGAACGAAATTACTGATGGATGGTAAGAAGTAAAGATGAAGTACAGAAAAGTAACACACTGCTGGCCAGGATGTGTGAGTTTGAATGTTTTCAAAGTAACTGGATGTTTGAAAGAAGCACTGCCCAGCACTGCAGTTTTCCCATCTGCTTCAAAAGCTCAGCCATTGTTCCTTGAAAAGCCCAAGATACCACACCTGAATGGCTACAGACGTGAGTTCTGCATTTGGGAAATTTGGGCCCATTTCAGAACCATAGCACTTTGCCTGTGCTACAAGTCCTTTGCAATTGACACAGCAAATGTTAATATATATATTCCAAAGGACTTTTAAAAAATGTAAAAAAAAAAAAAAAAAAAAACATATGATTTTCTTCCTTCTGTGGAACATAGAAGGTAATTTCTATGTTAGAAGGCTTATTCCAAGTCTTCTGAAGCCATGCCATACCCCAGTTACTCAGCAACAGTCTTTAAAAAAAAAAAAAGTATTTATTTTAGTTTGTCTGTTTGCCTCATCTTAAAAACTTGCACAATGGTTTTATACACTGACATGAACAAACAGTTATTTTAGTGAGGTCTTTGACCTTGTTCTCTGTGTTACAATAACACCTGCACATTCAATTAAACAATTACTTCACTTACTTAGCTCCTCACAGGCCATTCTGTCTTCGCTCAGCCTGTTGTGGTTGGATCAGCATGATTAGCCGTGCATGTGTAAGCTTCATTTGGAGATAATTGCTAATAATTATCCCCTGATAAGTCAGTACGGCACAAGACGGCTTGAGAACCGGGGCTGTTTTGTTGTCGGTTTCCGAACTGGCGCAAGAGCAGATAAGATATGAATGGATGGATGAAGATGAGCTCCTTTTTCAAGAGGTCAGTTGAAAGGGGGACCATTTAAAGAGAGAAACTACAATGTTGTTTGTGCTTTTATTGTCAATCAGGTTTACATTATTTTGGAGGTCACAGACTCTGCACTTCAGGCTAGTATTTCAATAAAAGATAAATAAATAAATCACTATTAACAGCATGTCCTGCCTTTCAAGGAGGACATTTAGCTTTTAAACTTTTTTGTTAGACTCAAAGCTGACTGAACAAAAACCTCCTTCATTATTCTTCTCTGTATCATCTTAGCCATCTGTTTGACCACACAACCCATGTACTAGAATTACACATTTAATTATTCACAATGATTTCCACATTTATTCCAAAGAATAGTTCACAAACCAGCAAAAGAAGATTCGGGCATCATTTATGTTGTTCCAAACCTGTATGCATTTTATTCTGTAGAACAGAGGTGCCCAAACTCGGTCATGAAGGGCCGGTGTCCTGCAGAGTTTAGCTCCAACTTGCCTTAACACACCTGCTGGGAAGTTTCCTAAATGCCTAAGTAGAGCTTGATTAGCTGGTTTCAGTGTGTCTAATGGGGGTTGGAGCTCAACTCTGCAGGACACCGGCCCTCCAGGACCGAGTTTGGCACCCTGCTTTAGAACACTTTTAAAATTTTTGGGTAAAGTTCCTCTACATCTTGAGTTGCAATGAATATACACAGTGTGGGACTTAAATTTAAGGGTCTAGAGGCAAGATTTTTCATAAATTTACAAAACTCAGTCTTCTTTTGACTGCCCCTGACTTTCGAAGACTTGTATATAGTAAAGTTAAATGTTTGAGCTTGACATCCATTGTGTATAGAAAAGAATATCATGGGGCCCTCAGCAACACATAAACTCCACAGGAAGTAGAACATGGGTGAGTACTTCAGAATTTTGGTTCCCAAATATTTCGTTAAGGGGTAGATAGGCCACACAAAAAATAAAAAATAAAATAAAAAATATCGTGTTTATTTACATCACGCCTCATGTTATTTCCAAACCTGGTTTAACTTAAAAAGGTTAATTGAAACTAAGAATTTAAATTATTACAAATATAGTGATTTTGTTGCTTCAACTAATATTTGTTCTTAGAATTAAGGATAATTTTTTTAAAGATTCATTGTTTTGTTGTCATAATGTTGAATTAAATATTGCATCAATTTATTCAAGCAATCAATAGGATTAAGTAAACTTTAAAATTTAAGTTCACTCAACTACTGTACATAAAGTTTGTTATAACAATTACCTCAACACTTTACATGGTTGCCTTAAAGTTATGAGTTAAATAAA
Organism: Sinocyclocheilus anophthalmus; assembly: GCA_018155175.1. Taxonomy (NCBI): domain Eukaryota; kingdom Metazoa; phylum Chordata; class Actinopteri; order Cypriniformes; family Cyprinidae; genus Sinocyclocheilus; species Sinocyclocheilus anophthalmus. Next base: position 152,168 of record JADLZN010009823.1, read on the forward strand.
CTTCAGCACAAGTTAACATGACAAAAGCTTTTTGTTAACGAATTATCCATTCACATATTAACACTACACTGCCTGAAAAGTATATATATAGGTGTAAATGAATGTGAAAAACAAAAACTGCTTGAATGAAAACGTTAAAACACAAAGCAAAAATAAAAATCAAACAATTTTGCCTTTAAGTGCCGTGACAAGTCCTGGATATATTTTTGGCGAGATGACCCAAAAAGTATATAACAGTATTTTTAAAAATTATACCGGTTTCACGGTACAAGACGGGTTTTTTTTTCATGCATGACCGGGTGTTAACCAATTTTTTCTACTGATTGAGAGAGGAAATACTGCTTTATATTGACTTAGAATGCCCTATTTTCCTGTCATGATGAGTGAATATTGTCAAAAATTACCACACTAAATAGTGACTAAACACAACCCCCTTTTAATATATTTTAAACCAGGGTCACTCTCTTTATAACGCGCATCGTCTGATAACATCAACATGCATCTACACTAAAGAGCGTCTATGCGGTTGTTTTGGCTATATTACTTTTTTTTTGTCTCGTGCAGCGCACTGCCTGCATCTGAGTAACAAACTAAAAAAAACAAACAAAAAAGTGCATGTGATATTACAGACGAACTACGCTCATATTTATTCCACCCACTGGCAGTAAGCGGGCAGTTGCTTGGAAACTCTGTTTTGCCTCAGTTATTGACGCGCGGTCGGCCTGCGGTGGCGGCCACCGAATTCGCTACTTCTCGCCGCTCACTGCCACAGAACGACCGAGAAACGGAGACCCTTCTCCCGGGAACGTCAGACCTCCCTTTCGGGACAGCCATGGTGAAATCTTCCACTGAACCGTAGCTAAGGTTTTCCAAAAAGTCAGGGTGTCGTATGTTTTGTCATATATATTCTATGTAAAAAAGCAGCTAAAGGGTCTGAAATTTCTAATCTAGTGCTAAGTCGCGCTCGTGTGTGTTGGGAGTGATGGCGGGGCGGGGATATTTTGGCGGTCAATGTGGATATGGTGGATGAGTTCTTCTGTGTCATCTCGTTCTATTAGTTCTACAGTTTCAGTTTAGGAACTTTCACGCTTAGTAACACATAAAGCTGTTCCCTCACCACAGAGCAACAGTGAAAAGAGACCCCTTTCAAACAGTCGTGTTCCCAACGTTGTTTAAGTGACATACACCGGTACTGCGGTATTTAAAAAATTAATATCATAAAAATAAACACCGGTATTCAGTATGAACCAGAATATACCGCCCAACACTAGCTGGATTCTAAATATATCACAATCCACAATGTGTTACATCCCCAGATCACCTAGATTTTCTTCTTCTATTACCAGGAACACATCACTGCAGATTAATGGTGCTCACTTTGGTCAACCAGAACTATAATTTCAACTGTATCCAACCTGCTCAGAACCTGTGTGCTTTAATAAAAAAAGGGGAAGCATTAAAATGTGCCTTACAATCGTAAAGCTTACAGACTCCAATAAATGTGCAATGTCCAATAAATACATTTACTTATAACTTTGTCCTAGCTCTACAATGTGAATGTCATTTCCATTATGTCTGCATAGCACTTTGATGGCTACAACTGCAGAAGAACTTCCTGCGGTCCATCCACAAGATCATTGAATTCTGCGCTGATCTTCAGTAATTCCAGAATATCATAAACATGAAAAATGCAGAAACATGTTAAAACAACACTGTAAAATAATAAAAATGAATCTTTACAGAGAAAGTCAAATGGCATGACAAGTACGTTTCAATTACCAAAGCCATACTTTACAATCCAGATGAGGCTTTTAAACTACATATCACATGAAATTAGAACAACAACAAAAAAGCAAATTTAACATATTTGAATCTATCCTTATTGCAGGGTTGTTTATAGAAGACAAAAGCTATTATTACTGCTATTCAAAAACCTATAGTTGTAACTTAAAAAAAATTAATTGAAACAACTAAACTGCTAAATAATTTTTACAGTGTTTATGCATGATTTGTTTTTGTTTTTTCTTTGAAACACATAGAAGATATTTTGGTATGTTTCTGATATGTTGATAACCATATGTTTCATGTTCCATCAACTTCCTTAGTATTTTTCTTTGTTCATATTATGGAATTTGATGCGACCAAAATTCTTCAAAATGTCTTCTATGTTTGCCAAGAGAAAGAAATGCATACAGGTTTGGAAAAACATAAGGGTGAGTAAATGATTATATAATTTGATACCCTGTTTTTGGAGATCAATTCTAACACGTAACCTCAACATATTAGACTGTTGTGGAAACTCACAAGCAAACTGCACATGCACTGTAATCCTTTATCAGAACAAGGTAGTGTTTGTGAATATGGCATAGCCCTGGTTAAATTAAGACAGACAGTTTCTATGGTGGAGCCCTGGAGAGCAGCTTTGGCATTAAGTCTAATTAAATATATATATTTATAATATATAGATCTATATATAATTTATTCTATAGAATATATTTTTTTTACTGCGTTTCTCCTTGAGGCAGCTATTGCACCTCGTCTCCCCTAGTGACCAGACTGGAACGAGAATGTTTCGTTTCTGTTAGCAATGCTACCATGCCGACGGCAAAGAGACCCGGCGGGCCCTTGCTGTGTCCCCTTCATTACATCAGCAGCACAGCTCTGCCTCGTATCAACACTGTGATTAAAATGTTACTGGTGATAAGAGGATATGAAGGTCAAGCCACAAGGAGTGCGGCATGGAATCTGAGACCTCCACCTGAACTTAACAAGGAGGCCTCATCAGAATGCCACGCATGCCTTTTACTTCATGCAGCTAGATGGCTTTGTTTTGTTCAGTCATTGGACCAACCTTGTTAGTTCAGGCTGGTGAGCCATTCACTGCAATGCATAGTTCTTACTGAATAAGTACCTCATTGCCTACTTGAAATGTTGCATGTCACTGTAAAACAGCTTGTTTTTATGGTTTTTACTCTTGTGTAGTTTTAATATGTCTCAGAAGTCTATTACTCACTGTTTATATGCAGTTTAATGACCCACTATACTATCAGTGACTAATTTGCATCATATGTCATTATTTGGTGGGAGATTTTATGTGTGCAAGCTTGCTGACATTTCACAGATTCATGCTTGGCTGACAGGTGCCAGTTTTAAAGAGAATGTCCTAGAATCTTGAGATTTGACATGCCCTTCTGTTAAATTAAATAATAATAAAAAAAACTATAGATAATGAGATGTAAATCAGCGTGTCTGGAGAATAATGCCCTCTCATTTATTCCGCCCGTGTATACTTGCGGGGACTGAGCAGTCATTTGTCACTTCCAAACGTGATTCGGTGCATCACATTTATCAGCCCCTGCACGCGCATCTCTTCGGACACACCAGTTTTAATGGTTTTAATAATGCTCCTCTGTGCCCACACAGAAAGAGAGACGGCAGACATCAAGAGCCTGGTTATGTCCGTAATCCGTGAGGAGCCTCATTCTGGAAAAAGTTAGATCAAAGACTAGCGACTGATCAGCTTTTTATTTTTTTTAAATGTTACTTTAATCTGTAATATGTGACTTGATGTTTATTACCACAGGGTATTATTTCAGCTGTAATAATAATGTAAAATATTTATAGTAATACATTTACATTAGAGGCAATTGGGCCAAGTATTAATTTTCATCCTTCATTTATATGTATAAATTCTGTTTTCTATTTCCATTTTTATTTTTTATTCCCTTATGCCACAAAAAGTGATTCGTTGGAGTCACACTTAATCATACATAATCATGTTGGGGAAACAAGGTGGAAAACCACTGATTTATAGTAGTCAAAGTAGTTCAGTAAATGAGTTCAAAAAATATTTGTCCAACTGACAGTCAATTTATTTTTTAAATTAGGAGCAAGAATCACAGTTGAACTGAAAAACAGACACACATATAAACATGTTAAGCTACTCTATTTTAGCTGCACAACAGTTTCACATAACTGCATCATATTTATTTTTTTGTCAGTACTGCATGTGTGCCACAGAAATATCCATCTTTTGCCTTCCTGCATACAAAATCAATTTCCGTGCTTAGAGAAGAAATGGGGGAGCAAACCTCCCTGCATAGTTTGTATGTGAGACAAATGCTTGCATGGGGTTTGTCCTTAGTGGCCATACTGAATGTATTACCAAAACATTTAAAACATGACTGCCTCTGAGGATTAAAAACATTCACACGTGCTTCAGGATTTATTGATATTAAATAGAATATATATAGCAAAAATTCTGTAAATAATCAAAGTCTGCAACATATACGCCAAATATACAGCACTTAATTTTTTATATTATTTAACTGTTTTCTTTCTCTCATTGAAGGTGTGACCTGTATGTAATTATTTATTTTCCAGTGGGATAATTATAAATAACCTATCTTTCGAGAGGAAAGAAAAAACAGAAAAATAATGATGTGGATTTTGCAGAATCCTTGACACCATGTGCAAGGTTTTGAAGTCACTTTCTGGAAGCTTCAGAATACCTCCACATGTAGATGCACGTTTACTTGAAATGCAAATGATTTACAAGGTCACTCTGGTCTCTAAGTGCTGGTTCCAATTTTTTCTCCCGCACGGGTGTAATTGAACTCCACGATTGAAAATCCACAAGGGCATATGTTTTATTTCTTATTTCTCTTTTTTTTCTTTCACCGTGACAGGTGCAAGTGCAACCTTCATGCCAACAGCTGCATCTATGACAAAGAGAGACTGACTTGCGAGTGTGAGCACAACACCACGGGGCCTGACTGTGGCCGCTGTAAGAGGAATTATCAGGCCAGAGCTTGGAGTGCAGGATCCTATCTCCCCATCCCCAAGGGCACAGCAAATATCTGTGAGTACACACTGACACACAAACATACACAAACTTTCCCATTCCACATACTGAAAAGAACAATATGGGCTCTGTGTTTGTGGATAACAAGGCTCACATGTCCTTTTACTCGTGACCATAAACCATCTCTCTTACTGCTGTCCTACCTTTCACAATGCACTCATGGTGTCTCCCCAGAAGCCATTACCCTACTTCCAGTTTAAAACCAGGTCCTCACAGGAACTCTGACACCGAACGTTGAACAACACAGTCACTTCTAAACTTCTAAGAAAGGCTATCAAACATTACACATTACAAACTAAATGTTTGTTATTGTGTACTGCTCTGAGATTAAGTGATTAAGTCCAAAAAGCGGTGGTGATTTGATACTTACTGGGATCATTTAGAGAAAAAATATATATTTTTTACAAACTATATTACCAAAGTAAAATATTTCAGTGAAATCTGAATTTCTATTTGATATGTCCTCCTTCTTTTTTTCTCTGAATCCTAATCAAAATCATAAAAGTCCAAAAAAACTAAATACAAACAAAAAAAACAAGAAAGAAAGTCACACCGGTTTAAAATGGCATGTGGGTAAGTAAATGATGACAGAGCTTTGCTTTTGGTTGAACTATCGCTTTAGGGAGTGTTTACCCCTCCAAAAGATGCAGAATACTTGTTGGACCTTCTTTCAAAAAACACAATACTTGTCAAATGTTAGAACTATAAAAGAAGGACAGTTAGCCTTTAGAAAACCAGTGCTGTCTGTAATTCCAGCCTGAGGACTACACCACCACTACAGGAAAATTTAAATGGCAGGAGACAGAGCCTTCAATCCAACATACAGAATGTTTGCCCAGAAGTTAACTAGCACTATTAAACACTCACCATATGCTTCTGGGACTAAAGCAGCAGCACATACCACAGATATGACCAAAACTTTATTTTCAGTCTTGAGCAGGTTTGAGTGTGGTGTTTGTTTGTCTTTACATGCATGTGTGGAGTGGAGCGACGCATGACTCCTGGCAGCTGTTGTACCTCACGACTCTCTAGGAGCCGGTGGAGTGTTTTGAAGGACTGTGATTGACAGGGCATTATTTTTAAAAAACACAGACTCTGAACCCACTATAAAACACAGCCTCACCTTAAACCCCTTATTATGGTCCTGTGTGAGGAGAGTGAGAAATCCAAACCTACTAATGCTGGCAAAAGACAGGCCTTGAGCATCCACTTTGGATTAAAAATCATTTATTAAACATATTTCAGACCAGAAGAAGGCAGTTTGTCATTTTAAACCATTGCAGATTTTTACACCACCGGTCTATGTGCTTGACACCAGTGTAGGACAATGAACAAATGTCGTACATGAAAAAACTAGCAGTAAAAATAGATTAGTAGGTCCGTAGGTGCTATTTTTTAATCCTATAGTAGTATTTTAGCATTTTGTATCACATATTCTACACAAAACAAGGCAATATCCATATATACTGTATATAAATATATAATATATATATATATATAGATATATTAGTATACATTATATATTTGTGCGGGAGGAACGAACGACAGACACAGTGGGTTGAGACTTTTTATAACCAGAAAATAACACAGAAACAGGAAATAGTGTCCAAAGGGGAAAGGTGGTGTTCAAAATAACCATGGGATCTGATGTCCTCCTCGTCGTGCTGCGGGGTTCGTGAAGGTGGGGCAGTGTTCGGGAAGGAAGGGTCCAGGTAAGGGGCGGAGTCCGGCAGCCGCACTCGCTCCCCTCTCCAGTCCGCGACGCGAGGGGCGGTGGCTTTGTCCAGCGGTTGCATCCTTCTCGCCTTGGCCCCGGCGTGTGAAGGGACCAGACGGCCCGGCATCCTGGCCCGACGGCCATGTAACGGGTGCGGTTCTAGCACCTCGCATCTTCGGCGGCACGGAGATCCCTCAACACTCCCTTCCTGGACCCATGAGGACACCAGCGTACATGCAAGGGGAAGAGACCGGTCTCCCGAGGAGATGCGCGCTCGGCATTTAAACAGCGGCGGTGATGAAGCTCCATTCAGTTCAGGTGTGCCCCATCACACGCCGCCACCCCTGGCTATTTCAGCGCCCCTCTGTTGGGCCTACGCGAAAGGATGGCGATAAGGGACGGGATGATGCTGAACTGGGGGATGCAACCGACTCGTCACAATATATATATATAGCATCTATATATATATATATATATATTATATATATCTATATATATATATATATTATATCGCTATATATATATAGATATATTGTATGTAGTGTTACCTCTTCCTTTTTTTGTCATTGTAGGGCAGAGTGATTCCTGTTGGTCTGAGTGGGTCAGACAAATCAGGAAAAGAGCTTGAGATTGAGGAAAGAGCATTGGATATCACTTTTCGTCAAAGCACGCTCACACTTCTTGGAAGTGGCTAGGTTCTCGCTTCACATCCGAACGGCGAGTCAGAGAGCGATCAGTTCAAGAATTAGCCATGACAGACCATTTCTGCTCTCGAGGAGAGGGGAAGTGATGAGGGTGCCCCCATTTTCTCTCCTTCCTGGAAAAGGTGGCAATGGGACTCACACAAAATGTTCTGGCCCATGCTGATCTGAATCTAAAATGCCTTCTTAAACTTGACTAATGTTTCTGTTTTATAGCTTGTCAGACTGATGTAGGATTTCATGACGTGAGTCAAAATAAGATCTGATTTGCACCGTGCCTGCTGTTTCCCAAACACAGCGACCGTGGGCGATCAGCAACCCCCCGCTTACATTTAAAAATGCGCCGTGAGGATTAGCAAGCAATGCTAATTGTTTTCCACATCTCTGCTGAGTAATACTCTGTGGTTTAAGACAGCACTTCTTTACAGAGAACTGACTAATTCCTCTTGTCCTGGCAGGATTAAACTGTGCAAATGAAAATTCAAATCAACCCGGTCTGGCCTTGTAAATTACTCCCAATCAAAGCACTTAAAGAGAGAGATGTGTCCCGACACAGTTTCAGTAAAGGTTTTTATTGCTCCTCTCGGCTTCAGTCCGCGAGGATAAAAGCTGAACATGATATAAGATTTTATGCGACTTATTGATTTTTCAGCTTTTTAACATTTAATTATTTGGATACAAAATTCCAGAGCCATGAAAATCACACTAGAGCGGGATCCACCAGAGGAGGAGATTCATAATACCTCATTTACTTCCGTTCAGCCTAGCTAGCGAAGACAGCCCAACACATCTGGAGATGACAGTCGCAATGAGAGTAAATTATTATCAACGGCTCCGTAGTGTACGACTGATGGCTGGTTTTGTTTTTTTAATTAGTGTACATAAGTATAGGGCTGCCAGATGTCAGTGTGTTCGCCTGCCGTCCTTGAATCAAACGGTTCGTTCCTGGGCTGAAACTATAACAGCTGTACCCTTCCTCCCCCACCTGCCAGCCTCAGACATGCAAACTTTCTTATAGAAAGAGCAAACACTCAGAGAGGAAGAAGATTCCAGCCTCAGCACGTGTTCCGTCCTGTAGAAGGTGTTTGCCTTTCTTGTTTGGTAACATAAACAATCTTGAAGTGTAATTAAGTGTGTCCTCAATCCTCGTTCCACTGCCGTACGGATGCTCTAATTAGTGCTATCTGAAGGACCAGGTGGCCATCTTGTGTTGTCCCAGAAGAGGATAGTTATTTTGTTTCGTTTGTGTTATCTAATTATTCATTTTAACATCTCCACCCTGGCTGCATATCCTCCACAACCCCCACGGTTTCCATTTCCATCTTGACTCTCGTAGTGTCAGCTCCGAAAGCATATTACGCTCACTCTCTCTTTCTGTCTTTTTTTCTCTTTCTTTGTTTTGTGTTATGTTCTCCTTATTCCCCCATGAGACCTGGTTTGTTTACACTGACTTTTCCACATATTTCTCTGTGCTGCTGCAACGGTAATCTCTCTTTCAAATATTTGTTTCTTCCATCACAGGATTTTCTGCCATGCGTCGCATTCCCAGAATCTTAACTGTGACTCATTGCAGTCACTTTTTCATATTTGCCATCTCCCGTACAAATCTATTCACTCTGCTCTGTAAAACATTCAGATGGGGGCGCCGTTACTGTAGCAGAGGTTGGACAACAAGTTCCACAGGTGTGGATTGTCACATTTCCTTCTGTTTTGAGCCACACGGTTGCTTGTGCATGTCACAGCTCAAATCCGGGTAGAAAACGGATGATGGATGGCCAGGAGCTCTAAGCGGCCAGGGAAAGTAATTACAAACGTCGAAATTTTGTAGATAAGCATTACCGGAATGTCCAGGTGGAAGGAAAAAGCAAACAGATGAGACTCTGTGAAGGTCAAGATGTTGTTCTACCACAACAACAATAATGAGGCCACTAGCAATTCAACTAGTTCTGTTTCCAACATGAAACATGAAATAAAGCATCACAGAGGGTTTAGTCCTTTCGCTGGCGATGGAAGTGGGCAGTTAAGGAACAGATTTCAAATGGGAAAAAAGGGAAGTCGTCACAATTTTCATGCTGTCCAGCAGGAATCCCTCAAGCTGGATGACTTGGCAGGCGAGTGAGTGTGTTATGTAGGGCAGGACAGATCTGGTATCTTGCCCAGGTTGGGTTAATTACGTCCCGTCAACCTCTGGGAAGAAGCCTGAAAAATTAACTGTCAGTATAGCATGTGTTTAGGTGTGTGTGGATGGATTTTTCCCCCAAGAGACTGTCTATTCTTTATCATTCTGTGCAGGTTCATACAACATTGTAGGTGTATTTTGTCAGCATAATTGCTTGATTGTGAGAAAAGGGTCTTATTAATTTATGGAAAAGTGGATTTGCACAAAATCAAGGAAGTATTTGTTTAAAATATGAATAGAAGGAAGGAGAATAAGTATATACAAGTATATATGGCATATTTATGATATATATATACACTCCTTTGAGGTATTACAGCACGTCACTGGTGGGACATCGTTCTACCTTATTTACCCCTAAAAGGTTCATAGTAGTTACCTTAAGGGTTCATATTAAGATACTAATATGCACCTTTTAGGGGTAGATAAGGTACATAATTGTCACTTTAAGGTTACTTCCACAGTGACAAGCCTCAGAAGGTACATTGTTTTTCACATTTTGTCAGATAATATTTCAGGTGTGTTAAACAGCCAGTAGCATAAAAATGTCAAACTAACATGTAAAATACGGAACAGGTCAAATGGAAAAATCTTCCAGAAAGTGTATTCATTTAGCACACACACTCCTGCCCATCAATGGTTGATCCTGGAGACTTGAGTAACCCCAGAGTGCAGAAGTTCAGATGGTAAAAATCAATGGAGTATGCAATAAACATAAGCAGCCTAATGTGTTTCTGCATCAGGCTTCACAATTCGATTCCTGCTCCCCAACATAATGGAGAGTTCCAGCAGGTGAAGGGGGCTGAAAACCGCTGTGATTGAAAGGTAATCTAATGAAATGACACATGATATTTTGCATCCGTCTCAGGCGGACGACTGTCCAACTCAAAAGAGGAGAGATGAATAAATAAATAAATAAAGAGGTTGTATTGCACTTACATGAATTGTGAGGATGAATGTGCACCATGACTAAAAGCCTGACTGTATGTAAAGCAAAGAGAGCGGGCAGTGTGCTATGAGAGGTGCTGTGTTACACTGTTGATGCTGTTTAGAGTGTATTGAGACGTCTGTATGTGTTTCTGTGGTGTCAGATGCAGCATCAATATGAGACATAATTTTTCCATCATGACTTGCAAGTAAAAAAAATAAAAAATAATCTCATAGACTCACATTGAAAGAGGTAGCCAAGTGTTAGCAAAGTAAATAAATAAATCACCCAGAAAAAAAACTGCCAGAATAAACCCCATTGGGGGGGCAACCACTTTTTCTTCCCCCAGAAAAAAAGGAGAGATAGAGAGAAGAGAGAGAGAGAGAGACTGTTTGTGCTGGTTGCACTTTTGAGATAATCTTCATATATAGACTAGTTAAAACTTCACTCTAAAGCAGGAGGCTTCAAACTGGTGAAATGGGCACCCCCTGGAGTCCACAAGGGGGTGCTATAGGGGGCCAGCAAAAATGTTTAGGGGACGGAAAGTTTGAAAATGGAACAAAGCATGTGCTATGTCCCATGTGCTATAGTTTGCATATAAGATTATAGAGTCAGAGAAGTGTGCAAGATTTCTCGCTTAATTTCTTAAATGAAAATCGAGCAGGATTTCTTCAAGGAAAGACTCTTTTGTATTGGCAGATGTGAATACCAAGGCATATATTTCCCTGGGCAGGTTGACCTCTCCACTCTCTTCCCTCTTGCTATCTTTCTGTCTTCACACGTGTTCATTGGAGGTGCCTGCAGCCTTCATTTTCCTAGTAATTTCTCAGCTCTACTTCCAAAGGTCATAAATTTGGCTCTTAACTGTCTCTGTGAAGCAGAGCTCAGGGAGAGAGATTAGATGGCGCACACTAGATCGATGGCACATGGCAGGGGCATGAGTTCAGTTCTCTTTCTGCCACCAGAGCATTGTTTCCAAGAGTTCTCCGTCATATAGAAAAACTATAATTACATGTTTTGTGCATTGTAGATGTTTTTATTAATATTTGTATTAATATTTATTTGTCTAGAAATAATATTTTATAGACATAATTATTAATGTTCTGTTTGTTATTATTGCATTTTATTACATTTTAAAAGTGCTATTTGTTGTATTGCTAGTGCTATTTACTGTTGCTAATATGATCTTTTATCTCATCTCTCTTCCAGGTCTGCCAAATAGTGTTGGTCCAGTTAGTAAGTAAACAAACTCAAAGATCTATATCAACCAGAAGTGCGATATGAACAGCTTTGTTTCTCACTTCACTTCAGGTCCACTTCTGGTTAAACATCTATTTCTGATTTTCATTAGATCTATCAGATATAACCTGTGCACCGAATCTGAGTGGTTTGGAAGTTGGGAACAGGGTTAATTCAAACTAGTTCTAGAAAAAACAGCAGGAAGTTTATGGTGGACTAATCAATGCTGACTTAAAACGCTTTTGCATTCATTTAGAATACATGGTTTTTTCTTTTTTCTTTTCTTTTCTTTTTTTCTTTTAATGTTTTAATCATCTACAGGGGTGTAAAGCGTTCCAGAGCTCGTCTGAAGTAGAAAGAGGGGAAGATCATTTTAATATGAGAAATGCAGATCTGTGTTGTATTATCTGGTCATGCCAGGGGCCTCATACGCCAGCAGACAGATAGAGTTACAGGCGCAGGGAGGTTGAATGTGAAAACTGGAGCCACAGAGATATTGAACAAGTCAGAATGCATGTAGAGCCCTGAATATTTCCACACGCTTCACTTCTCCTGAGTCCAGGACAAATATGCACATTTCCTCTTTGGATAGATTGTTATAATATATCTCAGGTGTATGGAATAACATTACACAAATCAAATATTCAATAATGAACATTGTAATTTTTACAAGAGCGAATGGAGTCTGATTTATACATTTGATGTTTCCAATGAACAAAAAAACTTGCACTAAGGTTGCACTTTTCATCAGAAATGTATGTCAAACCAAGTGGACACTCCCTTCTCCTCTTCTCAAGTCTGTTTTGTATTTGGCCGTATAGCATGGCCTGTGCTGTGCCATTTCTGCATGGGCTCACTCCATTATTTCTTATTTCAAATGTCATGCTACTGTACCATGAACATTCACTCACTGTCCTCATGGTGAATTTACACACCTCCATCCAGAAAGACACAAAGAGGAGACACTCACAATGCAACCAGGGTCCCAAACAGCTTCATGTTACTTTTAGCACTAAAACTGTATTCTGGCCATCACTATAACAATTATAAACACAATTCTCTCTTCCTTCACAAAAACAATGTTATGCCCGAGACTGAAAAAGAAAACACTGCCGTTTCCTCAGCGTTGCTTGAGGGTAATTGAATTCTTTATTGACTTTTCCCAATTTTATTTCAAGTTTATTAAGCCAGCCAGAATTACCTAATGCAGGCATTAGAGCAAAATTAATATTTTAAGATGAGATTTTGGCTATACAGGTTTGCCTTTCATTACTGGGTTTGGCATTGATTAAAATGTCACTTCTCATTTATCCAAATTTTCACTAACAAAAACATTAATGAAGAGCAGATGCGACGAGCATCACTCCTAATCACTTGCTAATACGGAACACATTTTATATCAATAATGAAGCTCTCAAAGTGGTCCCATGAGTATCACGACAGTGGCTTCTGTGTGTGAGTGTCATGTAATGTGATGAGAGATGAGAGCTGGATTTGTCCATCACTCTGAGGTCAGATCCCTTCCAAACTGATAGCGACTCCAGTGGTTGTCAATTGCTGCATGCTCACTCTTTGTGTCTCGCTGGGTAAGAAAATTAAAGAAAACTTCCATGAAAAGGGTTGTGGAAAAAAAGTGTTTCTTTCATTTTTCTTCTTCTTTCTTCTCCAAATAATCGGATTAGTTTGGTCTGGATTCCAATGTGCATTTATGTTTATTGTTTTTTTTAATTTTACCATTAAAGCTAAAGGCTAGAATGTATTAGAAATAATTGTAAAAAATACTTTTATACTTTATAAAATATTTTTTTTTTTTATGAGATAGCAAAGCAAATTTATTGATGAGATGATGCTGACAAACCAAGTACTAATCTAAAGAAAAAGAAGCACTTTATGATGTTGACAAACCCTGAACTCACATTATGTTATTAATCTTAGAGAAATTATTTGCTTTTCATCTTTAATTTCTCTCATAAAATATTACTGGAGCTTGAACTGAAAACTCATAGTTAAGTTCACGGAATTCCCCAAATCACATGGAAAAAGAATAATTTCTCCCAATGTGATTGGACATAGAGGCCATTTCATAATGGGTCTTCAAGATGGCTTTACTCTGTCAGTAACCTGCGTTTGCATGCATTCCGAGTCCCCAACCACCATGCTATGTCCCTGGTGAAAAAAAAAATCTATTTCAAATTCATAGACGTGTCCTTACCGGAATTCCTGCACCCTGTCCTCGTTTCACAGTGTGTCCCACACACTGAGGTCAACCACGAAGCAGCACATAAGGGACTTAACCATGTTTGTGTTGGATGGATGGAGCATTTGGTTTGGCCCTCTCACTTTAGTGCTGCCTCTGACATTGACACGAGACTGCTTCATTCCCAGCCTTAATATTTCCGCCTCTAAGGAAATGAATTGTATGTAATTATGAGGATATTCCCATCAAATTGTCATTTCAGTTGTTAGCTCTTTTTTGTCATACAGAACCACACTTCAAATGAATCAATTTGATCAGTTGAACAAGCATCTCAAGCAACCGTAATTACACATGCGCACAATCCAGTCTCACATGGTGCACCCGAAAGACTGACAGAATTTCCCTTCATCGCTGTCAGCCGTCATTCCCATGCATTAATATAGAGTAAGCCACAAAACACAGCTCAATTACATACAATCTCTAGAGATGATCTGTGATTGGTCTATTGGTTGCTTCTTCTCATCGAGCCTAACAGCTCAACTTTATGAATGACCCATCTGGAGATGTTGTGGTACTGTTTTAGGTGAATAGCAGTCGATATCGCGAGCTGGTGACCCGGTCCCTAGTGCGTCTAACTAATGACAGCGCCACGTGCATGTCAATTAACCCGTTGAGGTTTTTCTCCTGTATGCATATGACAGATTCGGAGGCTCATTAACATTTTTGTCATTCCCTAGGTGTCGCAGTGACCTGACGAATCAAGGTAGTTAGCCAATTTTTGTGTGTAGGTTTTAGCTAATTTTTCTTTTGTTTTTTTTGTTTTTTTTTTTTTTTTAAAAAAAAATAGTTTTTTTGGTTTTTTGTTTTTTTAGGTGAGGGGTTAACATGTATTAATTTTTTAAACGTTGGATGCAATTGGTCGTTTGATCTGAGCCCCCCCCCCCCCCAACAGACGATTTTTCGGCTGTTGTATAGAGTAGAGTATGTGTTGATAAGCGTGTCTCACTTGGAGTGATAGTGGGGGGGAAGTGCTGAAAAGTGTGTACAGTGCATGTGTTTTCGACTTTTATGGCCACTGGTAAGGCCTTTCCTTTGATATTGATGCTCGTTTGGGATCTTTTGAGCCGTAAAGAAGAAGGCTGATGCACGCTGTGTTCAAAATTTTTGATGAGATTCCAAAAGTCACTCCTGAACAATAGTGATCTCACCATCCATTTGATATTACAAGGGCAACATATGTATTTACTTTTTTTTATTTATACTGACCCTTGTGCTGGGAACTTTTTGTTAAATATTAATATGTATAGTTGATTAAACAGTAATATATAAAAAATATTCAGTGGTTGTATTATAAAACATGTTGTTTTTCCTAAATTAAACATTTGCGTTTATATGTCGTAATCACAAAAGTCAAGCAAAATAATTAAATCATTATCTGGGATTTTATTGTACTGTGATTATTTTTTTCTACTATTAATGTTAGATCTATAAGCCTGAAGAAAAAAAAAAGTATTTATATAGCATTTTGCACAATAAATATTCTTCAAAAACGACTTTACAAAGAATACTGGCTTAATTAGAATAAAATTCTCTGTAAGTAGAATACGATTTTCATGATTAATCTTATGGTTTCCAACTCGTCCTTAAAATGCTGAAACTGTAATTATATACCAAATTTGGTAACCGTTCAAATGTATTGTATTAAATGTATTCTATTGTATACTTAATATTATTGTAAGAATATTAAAATAATCTATTTATTTTGTAATTAATATTACATTAATTCTAATGTAATTTAATATTTAATTAACACTAACTTTGGCAACCGTAAAAAATGCATTTTGTAAAAAATAAATAAATAATTCTATCAAATTTTCAGCATCTACTTGTGGGTCTTTGAAAATATATACCCTCTCACTGGCTATATTAGCAAAAATGGTGACAGTTGAATACACTTATGGCAAAAGCCATCTAAGGATTTCATT
>JADLZN010009824.1:0-51057 GCA_018155175.1 Sinocyclocheilus anophthalmus
GCTGGCGACTCTGGGGAGATAGAATTTGCAAGATAATGTGTATATAGCAATAATAAATGTATGTGTGTTTATTAATTTCTCCAGTAACGATAGCAGAACCGTTAACGTCAGAGCTTATCGATACTCCGGTCTTTCATAATTTAGCCCAGGGACCGATTAAATACCGGGTTTCGGTACCCATCCCTAATTAATGTCTCTGTTAATCTAACGGGTCATTATGATGCTTTTTTAAAGATCATTTTTTTGTGTATTTGGTTGTAACAGAATATGTTGACATGCTTAAATGTTCAAAAAACACATTATTTTTCAAAAACGGTACATTATTGTAGGTACTCTGCCACCGGCCTCTCTCAAACGCTTCGTTTTTTTTACAAAGTCCCTCCTTCCGACAAGCGCCGTCTGCTTTGATTGGCCAGCTGACCCAGTACATTGTGAATGGCTGAACACCGCAAGCACTCGTCGAAAATATAACGCCCCTTACCATAATCGCAAGCATCATCTTTCAAAATAAATGTAAAGAAAGTAAATAATGTAATTAGTTTTACCATCAGTTCAAGCCCGAAAGGGGAACAGAGGCACGTGACAGACACAGTGATGAAGCTATGTGTTTGCAGTACACAAGCCACGTTTAAGACAGCCGACTCTACTGTGATGTTGACCCCCTCTCTCTCACACACACAACACACACCACACACACACACACACCACACCACACACACACAAACCCACAGCTCTTCTCCTCTCACACACACACACACACAAACACACACACACACACACGCTCACACACACACACACACACAACAACACACCCACCCACGCTCTCTCTCTCTCACACACACACACACCACACACACACACAGACACACACACACACACACACACCACACCACACACACCACACACACACAGCTCTTCTCACACACAACAACACACACACACACACTATCTCTCTCTCTCACAAACACACACACACACACACAACACACAACAAACACACACACAACACACAACACACACACACACACACACAGCTCTCTCTCTCTCACACACACACACACACACAAACAGCTCTCTCTCTCTCACACACACACACACACACACACACACACAGCTCTCTCTCACACACACACACACACACCAAACACACAGCTCTCTCTCAAACACACACACAAACCACACCACACACAATCAAGCAAAACTCCGCATTTGAACAGTCAAATAGCAAATACTTAAACTAATAACAAAACAATAGCTGATTCAAAAGTGTCAGATTGTAATAGCAAAGTCAGAATGACCTCATCTCCTAGGTTCACGAAACGGTCATCAATAAAATGCATTGCTGTTCTGTTGTAAGTCATCGTAAAATTTCTAAATGCATCTACTTTCGGAAGGCCAAATAAATTGCTTTTGCTTTCGTCTAGAAACACAAAGCGTCTCTCTGACATGCTGCTTCAACATTAACTGCGGCTACTGAAACCCCGCCTTCTTTCTTTGTGTGCACATTTGGGTGGCATTATGCTAATATTTCCAAATAGTGAGGTAGATATGTGGGGGGTGTTAGAACGAGCGGTTTTAGGGGGGCGTGGCAGAGTCTTAACTTGATAAAGAATATCTCTTTGGTTTTAAAACTTTAGTCTTTGCAACTTCAGGGATATAATCTATGCACAATCAGCTTGTAACACAAATCGCATCATGTGGAGTCTTTTTAAAGTATCCTTCTGTTCAGTACCCAGAGTATTCGGGGAGAGCGCGAACGCAGTCCCCAGCAGCAGAAATTGTGCAGTTGAGATTCTCGCATGTGGAGAATTCATAGAGGTCAGAGCGCCGCAGTGCAATGGCTGCTCCTCACTCTAGGCGATCCACCTGCTTGATCATGGAGTCACCCCTGCCAGGTAAGTATGCCTGAACACGGCTCCGATCAGAGACTCACTCCGCTGCACACCACTCACAGCGACGGTGACCAACACACAGCGACGCGCTTCTCACGAATAACACGCTCAGCTCACAACGACTTGCCTTTAAACGCGAGCGTGAGCCACATGAAGCGCGGGAACGATCTGAGCTTTATTAAAAACACAAAGAACCGTCGCGCCTCACGCAAACGGAAACACGTCACGCGTGACGTCAGCGGCGCGTCTTCATACTTCAGTGTCACGGGCTTCCTGAGAGCGACACGAAGCTGCGATAACATTTTTCAGTTTACACGTGAAACATAACGTGGATAACATTAAATAAATATCGTTTCCAGCACGTTGGGATGATTAATAATTCAAGCTCTCTAGTCTTCCTGAGCGCGCGTCTCGATGATCAGCCATGTTTGTAGTTTTTTAAACACTTGATTGGTGTTTGTAGTTCTAGTCGAAGTTTCAGTGGGTTGTGGACTATGTTAGGCGTTCGAGTGCGCGTGGATCTGCACTTATAATGCGTGAGGCGCGAAAGTTTGTTGTGTTTTTAATAAAGCTCAGATCGTTCCCGCGCTTCATTTGAAAGAAAGATAACACTTGCATACATAGTGATTGACTGAATGTGGTTAATTAGATGGGGTAGCAGTCCAACAGAAAGTAGGGTTTTTGAGAAACACATACCAGGAAACTTCTCTTTATAATGGACTTCAATGGGGACCAAAGAGAGAAGAGTATAACTGCAGCCTGGAGAGCTCCAGATGGGGGCGTGGCTTCCTCTCATTGACAGACAGGCACATGACAGCATGCGCACTTCCACTCAATTCCACCTTCATGTGATATTTCAGTTTTTCTTTTTTAGTAAATCTGCAAAAATGTCAACAATTTTTTGTTTTTCTGTCAATATGGGGTGCTTTTTGTACATTAATGAGGAAAAAAAAAATGAACTTAAATGATTTTAGCAAAGGCTGCAATATAACAAATAGGGAAAAATTTAAGGGGGTCTGAATAATTTCCGTACCCACTGTACATATATATATATACATAATTAAAACTGAACCACAGTTAGTTGTAATAATTAGTGAATATTTTCTTTATTTGGACTGAACAGGATAAAACTTTATTAGTGCCGAACAACAACAAAAGCTGTGAATGTTAATCATTACAGACACAATGAGCTTTATTTTCAAAAGCGAGTTCACCAATAAAGCGGCCCGCTGGGTTAAAGATAAATGATCGAGATTAAACGTCAGGCAAATCGAAACCAGACTGAACAGAGTCAAGGGTTGTGATTTAATACAGTAAGCTGAACTTGAAGATGAAACTGAATACAGTGATGGGTTTATGCCGCTGGTGTGTTCAGACGTTCCTCACAGGTTCTTGAGCGTGTCTTGACCCTCGGGTTTCTCCAGCCACTCAAGAGGCCAGCTGGCTTTAACACTGGGACGGTCCTTCAGCATCTGGTAGTACTCCATCAGTCTGGGACAACGCTCCGGAGGACAGCTGAAACCAGATCAAACATTAAACCAGCCTCATCTGAACCGTCACCTGACAGCATCAATCATTAACCCTCGCCGTGCATTCAACATCCGAGACGGTTTTCACATTCAAAGATTCCTAACTTACAAAATAAACATAATATTTTTCAACTAAACCCATAACATATTAGCAACTTATGAATGAGTGAATGTGAAAATATATTAAAAAGTTGAGTGTTGTGTGTGTATATATATAGATATATGTGTGTGTGTGTACCCTGGAGCACAAGAGCAGTCATAAGGGTCCATTTTTTCGAAATTTCGATTTATGCATCATCTGAAAGCTGAATAAATAATCTTTCCATTGATGTATGGTTGGTTAGGATCGGACAATATTTGAAAATCTGGGATCTGAGGGTGCAAAAAAAAAAAAAACTCAAATTATTGAGAAAATCACTTTTAAAGTTGTTCAGATGAAGTTCTTAGCAATGCATATTATTACTAATCAAAAATTAAGTTTTAGTATATTTACAGTATGAAATTTACAAAATATTTTCATGGAAAATGATCTTTACTTAATATACTAATGATTTTTTGGCATAAAAGAGAAATGGATAATTGTGACCCATACAATGTATTGTGGGCTATTGCTACAAATATACCCCAGCGACGCTACAGCTTTGGGCTGCAGAGGGACAGAGACACATATATACGAAATTGTAGTCCAACAGTGTTGTGCGATAGGGGGGAAAAGGCTAAGTTATTTTACAAGGACACTAATGTAATTCATAGATATTTACAGAAGGTATTTGACATCTAATGGTGTCCAACAAACCCGGTGTGGTCCAATGACACGAACATGAAACATTTTATATATTATATATATTTTTAGAGATAGGAACGCGTTTAAGTTCGGGTAATTGTGATTATAATCTATATATATCTATTAGTTGTAATTTTTTTTACATGTTACATTTTTTGTTTGAATATATAAATAACATGTTTTCTTAAAGCATTTGCAAGTTCGTTCCCTTAATACAAAACTATGCATTTTATTAAAAAAAAAAAAAAGTTATCTCTTCCGTCAAAGCGAACCCAAAAAAGCAGGATGAGGGGAAACATGCCGTAGTGAAAAAGGCTTTATATCCAGAGCGATTCACTCACTGAAGTCGTGGGAAATACGCGATGACGGGGAAACAAACCACATCAGCCATAGTGAAGTTCTTGCCAGCGAGGTACGAGCCGTTACCCATCTATGAACAAATCACTCATCGTTAGAGAAGGTGCAACAAATGAAGGTTCACTTTAATCCCCACAATTCAGTTACCGCCATCGCATTACAATAAAAGACAAGAATCAATCACTACAAGCAACATGTGCATTATAATCCACTCCGCTTTGTTAATGAACAACGATTCAATTCAGAAAGAAACGGTATTCTCAGTTAGGAGAGATCGAAACAAAGGTCAAGTTCACCTCATAACTCTAATAAGATTTAAGGCTGCAAATTACTTTTAACAGCCGCCTAAAAACAATGATTATCCTGCCGTCTTAGTTAATACATGACCCTGCAGCACAAAAGCCAGTGTTAAGTCGCTCTGGGGAATTTGTAGCAATAGCAACAATACATTGTATGGGTCAAAAATTATACATTTTTCCTTTTATGCCAAAAATCATTAGGATTAAGTAAAGATCATGTCCATGAAGATATTTAGTTAAAGATCGCATACCGTAAATATATCAAAACTTAAAGTTTGATTAGTAATATGCATTGCTAAAACTTCATTTGAACAACTTTTAAAGTTGATTTTCTTAATATTTAGATTTTTTTTTTTGCACCTCAGATTCCAGATTTTCAAATCTTGTGTATCCTAACAAAACACATACATCATGGAAAGATATTATTCAGCGTCAGATGCTGCATAATCTCAATTCACAAAATTGACACTTTATGACTGGGTTTGTGCTCCAGGGTCACATATTATCAATAAATATCAATAAAACCCAACCTTCTCCAAGTATCCTTCCCACAGTTTGAGCTCGGCGATTAAACTCTCTTTATTCCTCTTCAGAGCCGATTCATGCCTCTCTCCTTCAGGAACGTACCACCCATAGAAAGCCACGTCATCTGAAAAAATAAATAAATAAAAAATTCCTTGGTGTTTTTTAATTAATATCTGATCCATCAGGCTTTAGGGTCATATAGTCTGATAGAGCGAGAATATGTAGTAAAAACAGCTCAGTTTTATTCAGAGACTCAAACTGAGCAAATATATGAATTTGTATCAGATGCTGATATTAATATGATGAAATTCCGATGCTTTTAATGTAAATCAGTGAGATCTTCATAACATAAAATGATATAAATCTCAGTCGTCGCTCTATATCTCCAATAATAAGATGAGATTGAAATGATCCAAACACATAATGCAGTGATTGAGAGCTGAAGAAATAAAAGCTCCTCAGAAGATGTGAGATGTTCTGGAGGCTTGTGAAGATCATTCCTCCGCTGCGGAACAGTGAAAGTAAAGCTTCTGGAAAACAAACGCTCCTCAAAAGATCCCGATGATCAGATTTGAGACATCTAAAACATGATTGATAGGAAATCAAGCTAAAGCTGAGCTGTTTCAGTCCAGTAAGTGTTCATCTTGAGATATTACTGCAGTTATTCTGACCTTTACTTGATCAAAACCAGTCAAGATTTGACAGCAGAAAGACACGTGAAGCAGCAGCTGAAGCTGGACGTTTGCATGTTTTTAGAGCTGAAGTGTGTTGACTGTTGAGGGCACTTACACATTTTCTGCTGCAGGTTGTTGGTCTCAAACACTCGCTGGTAGACGAGCGCTTGTTCAACCGGGTCATCTGGGATCAGACGGGTGCCTTGAGACTTAAACGCGCTCTAAAAAACCAAAAACACACTCGTTATTCATCAGTCTGGGACGTGAGGCTCCACTTAAGAGTCTGGATCTAGTACTTTATTACAAAAAATCTATTATTAGTGGTGCTACGAAGCAAAGCATCACTATTACTATCACACTTGTCTATTATTATTAGTAGTAGTAGTAGTAGTATCATGTGATATGAATAATTCATAGCAAGCTGCCAAACCATGCTAACAACAAACACAATACCCTAGAACCATTTACTACGACCTATATTCTCTGCATCCGAAACACGATAGACAGGCCTGGCTCTTTTGAATAAAGCTAGCACCAGGATTCCACATGCTAGGCACAGACTAGCTACATGCATAATAGCGATATAGCTAGGAGTAGCTAGCATGTAAAAATACAAACAAATATTTTCTTCAGAAAATGTACATGTCTAGTTATTACTACTCTTTCATGATAAACATGTTTTCAAAGTTACTTTGATATTTTTATTGACGCTTAAAGTAAACAATTTCCATGTGTGACTGAACTAAATCTTTCCACATCAAGCAATATAAATTCTAAATACATAACATCAGAATTGATAATAAATTAAGACGGGAACAGATTAAAATTAATATCTACTTTTATCTGGGATAAAATATTTAATTAGACGCTCTTACCTTTGCTAGTACAAAGTGATTATTTGTAACTCAATCCAAGTTTGATAGACGATACTTTATTATTTCCACTGTAATCCATTGGGCTGTTAATTATGGAAGCTCGTTTCTGACATAGAATTAAAAGAAAATGTCTAAAGGTTTTTATCTCGCAATTCTGAGTTTTTATTTCATGATTCTGAATTGTGTGAAAAAGTCAGAATTGTGAGATAAGTGGCAATACTTAAATTTGATTTTTTCGTACAAAAAATGAAATAAAATCTATGGTGGTGGAAAAAAAAATAATTTTTCATCATCGTGTATGTAAACAGAGACCCTATACATAGACTAGTAATGAAAAAATACGGACGAGTTAAAATAATTTCAATGTTTTACGGTTCTTTCCAAAACGGTTTCAACGAGAGATGTGAATTCAGTCGTAACACCGTTGTCTTGTTTTTTTTTTTTAAACAGCACAAGATCTTTTTTTCATTTTGTCACGCAATAAGGACATAATTGCACATTGATAAACATGTCACAACACAACATTTATGGTACGAGATCTTAAGTCTTGTCGAATGACGCTGACATGCGACTCGTATGCGTTGTTGATGCGTCAGCGTTTCTGTAAAGAGAGCAGGACGACTTTAGCTGGAGAAAGACTTTCGTTTTTAGGTTCTTCTGGAATTATGATGAACTGTGTTCTGTCTTGACTCCATGTGAAGCTGCTTTGAAACGATCTGTGTTGTATAAAGCGCTTTAGAAATAAAGGTGACTGATAGTTACGCAATGCTTTGAATCTGCTCGGACCTGATTCACACGAACTTTCCCAGAACGTTCTTTACGCGTTACAATAGTAATGTGTCGGTATGTTAACAGAGCTTATTTCCGCCGTGGAATATAAAACATTTAAAAAGTTAACTGCGACTTTTAATTCAATTCGGACTTTGTTTCTCGCAATTCTGAGTTTACGCCTCGTAATTCTGACCTTTTTGTTCCGCCATGGAATTAAAAATAAAAAGGGTACTTGTGACTTCTTATCTCACGATTATGACTTTTCTTCTCGTAATTTGAGTTTATATCTCGCGACTCTTTATCTAGAGGATAAAGTCAAATTTTTATAATTTAATAAAGAAAAAAATCAAATGTTTCTTGGGGAACCAGTTTTGCGAAAGAACATAAAAGCACTTAAATATAATTTTAACTCTCATCTCATATATTTCCATTACGATGTCCGTTTAGAATTTCTGTTATAATATGGACGAAAAAAAATCTGGGATTACTGTTTTTTTTTGTTTCCACCACAGAATAAAAAAAACGTTAAAAAGTAAACTGCGACACTTTCGCTCACAATTCTGACTTTTTTCTCGCAACTCAGAATCGTGAGACATAAACTCTGAATTGCGAGAAAAAAGTCTAAATTGTGAGATTAAAAAGTCGCAATTAACTTTTTAATTTTATTTTATTCCGTGTCCGAAACGGGCTTCCATAATATTCAGATGTAACAGAACGTCCATCATAACTAGACTAACGAGTAATTTCACCCTCTCTGGCAGGCGATTACAGCTGCATTGATCGTATTTTCTGATTTATAAGAATTATAACAAGTTTGAATTGTGTGCGATCAACTGGACACTGAATAAGGGTTTATAAATATTTGAATCCCGTAACGCCACGCCCCTCTGTCACACGCCACGCCCATCTGTCGCACGCCACGCCCCTCTGTCGCACGCCACGCCCCTCTGTCGCACGCCACGCCCCTCTGTCGCACGCCACGCCCCTCTGTCACACGCCACGCCCATCTGTCGCACGCCACGCCCCTCTGTCACACGCCACGCCCATCTGTCGCACGCCACGCCCCTCTGTCACACGCCACGCCCATCTGTCGCACGCCACGCCCCTCTGTCACACGCCACGCCCATCTGTCGCACGCCACGCCCCTCTGTCACACGCCACGCCCCTCTGTCACACGCCACGCCCCTCTGTCACACGCCACGCCCCTCTGTCGCATGCCACGCCCCTCGTGTGTTTTACCTCCAGATACAGACACGCTGCAAACGACTCGTTCACGACGATGTCTCCGTGCTTGAAAGTCGGAAGCTGCAAATAAAACGAAAAAGAAAAAAGTGCAATATTAAAACAAGAGTCTGGGAACTGCTCCGTCGCTGAATTACAGCTGCACAGAAAGTAAAAGCCCAATGCAATCTTAAGAAATCATACACGACACGAGTCCGTCATGCATGTGAACGCACCTGAGCTCTGGGATTGAGAGCTTGCACTTCTTCACACTTGTGTTCGTTCTTGTCAAACGACAGGTGTTTGTGTTTGTATCCCTGCAGCTGCTTCTCCTCCAGCGCGAGCATGATTCTCCAGCACGGCGGAGAGCCGGAGCCCCAGTACAGCAGCATGCTCTGCGCCATGCTGTCGCGTTTAATCAGGAAAAGAGCTGTTTTTACTGTGCAAAACACCCCAGATTTACTGCGTCACGCTGACTCTGACACGTGCCTGTAAGAGGGGCGGGGCCTCCTGCCGGCCGGAAGTGGAACTGCAGCTCGTGTTTTGAACTACTCTACTTTTCTGTTTCTTATATAACTTGCTTTAAAAACAAAAAACAAACGAGAGCTTCATATCCTTTGTAAGAACTGTTAAGTATATTCTGCAAAGTTAAAGAATTTATGCCAACAGAAATTAAATCGTCCTTTAAATGTAATTCTTTCCCTTTCATATGCCACACAATTGAGGATTAGTTACATGCTCCACAGTTTCTGCAAGTCCTCATTTATTTATATTCTAACTAAACCAACTTGTTTTTGTATATTATAAAGATGACAACCTTTATTTCCTTTTGGCCCAACTATCCTTGTAGAACAAATATCCTTAGAGGAAGAACAATAATACAACGTAAAAAAAATCAATTATAATAGAATAAAGAAAATAATTAGAATAAAAAATGACCACCACAAAATAAAGAATCAATAAACATACACAAACAATAATAATTTAAAAATGTATACAGTAAAAAAATGTATATATATATATATATATATATATATAAAACAAAAATATAATAAAATGAATGAAAACAAACAAATCCAATGAAAACAGTGTACTCGACAGACTTTAGCTGTTGCGGCGCAGACACGGTGTTACTCACTGATCGAGAAGAAACAAAGCAACCTCGCCGTCTGGTTCCTTGAGTTCTCTCCAGCGTGGAAAGCGAAGCGATAATTGACAAGGGGTCCTACTTCTTGCTTACGCTTTCTTTTGTTCCGCAGCTGTTTCTATTTTGTTTTTTATCAGCCAGCTCTATCTTTTGTTCATCAGACAAAGCCATTAAAATATTAGGGATGGTGTGGTGTAGAGATATGGAAGAAAGGAATTGGAATTCTAGGATACAACAAATAGAGTGGAAAATAAAACAGTGGGAGGAAAGAAATCTTAGTTTTAGGGATAAAGTGTTAATAATTAATGCAGAGATTATAGCATCTCTTACTTTTGTAGCGGCAGCATTCCAGTCTGTATGTCTTAAATCAACGAACGTATATTTACTGTACAAAAAAATGATTTGGCTTATTCAAAAAGGGTGCCTCATCTAGGCCTAATCATCATAAAATAAGTCTAAATAAGGGTTCAGATGAGCAAATAGCACAAGGTTTCTTGCATAATTAACCTTTTAATTGTTTTGGTCAGAATTTACACATTCAGAAATATGGGATTCAACGTGAGTTATGTCTGTTGCTAAATATAAAACAACGTGTAGTGTGCAACAGTCTTAACTGCGCTTGCATCGCTTTCTGCTGATTGCTGAACGGAGATCGACTCATGCTAAAATGGCCGACCTACCTGGTTAAGACTAGATGGCATTACAGCAAAAAACTACTGGGCATGGCGCACATATCAATACCGCAATTTTTCTTACACTGTACAACAATGATATTTTTGATTATTGTAAGGGGTAGTTTTAGGGTGGGGTAGGGTAGACGTTAATAAAACACACTATAATAGGTAGAAGAAAAATTCAATTTATTGTGAGCTTCCGGGTTTTGCGTGTCCCTAGAGCCACAACCGCTGGGAAGGCCACTGTCCTGCAGAAGCTCAGCCTCCAAACCCTAATCAAACACACCGAGCAAGTTAATCGATTTCTCAAGATCACTAAAGATACAGGAAGGGTGGTTTAACAGGTGGAGATGGATCTGCGGACCGAGGTTGTTCCAGCCCTGCCTATAAGATTATAACAACTGGCATAGATATTAAATATCAATTCAGTCCGAGTATGATATGGAGGCAGTCGCTTAACCCGGACTCCATCGCAGAATGACTTGATCAGGACTTCCCGTTCTCGGGTGGTAATTCAACTTTGTATGTGGTACTTACGTGATAGAGGGGGGGGGGGGGGGGGGGGGGGGGGGGGGGGGGGGGGGGGGGGGGGGGGGGGGGGGGGGGGAGGGGGGGGGGGGGGGGGGGGGGGGGGGGGGGGGGGGGGGGGGGGGTGGGGGGGGGGAGGGGGGGGGGGGGGGGGGGGGGGGGGGGGGGCGGGGGGGGGGGGGGGGGGGGGGGTGGGGGGGGGGGGGGGGGGGGGCGGGGGGGGGGGGGCGGGGGGGGGGGTCAGCAGTTTGTGCATTAATGATTATATTTATTATTGAGGTGCACGAGAACCTTTAGTTAGGACATGATGTAAACACATAAAATAGCGGAAGTGTTATGTGTGAGTATTTGGCAGGCGGGGATTATGCCAAGATGTTACCGGCATTGTAGTCTACTTTTCCAGGATCAGGAAACAGTCCTCCATGAAAATGTGCTGCACACATCTGAATATTTGGGTGATGTCAAGTCAAGTCAAGTCAAGTCTGCGTTATTGTCAATTCTTCCACATGTACAACACATACACACAGAGAATTGAAATTGCGATACTCTCAGACCCTTGGGTGCATACAGATAACATAAAAAACAGATTAAATACAAAATACAAAATACAACTATACAAATATAAAAATAAGGTAAAATGTAAAAATATATATATAAAACACAAGGCATATGGCAGATAGAGTGCAAACCAGTAAGTAAACAACAGTGCAGATATAGTGATGTAGTGCAAAAAAAAATGATTTGTAGTGCAAAAGAACTTATTCAGACTGATTAAAGTGACAATGTGTGTGTGTATTTGGGAGGGGGGAGTGGGAGAGTCCATCAGAGGGTCAGAGTTCAGTGGGTGCGTGGGGCAAAAGAGGGGAGGGGGGGCAAGGTCGGGAGGGAGGTCAGCTTCCTGACAGCCTGATGGATGAATCTGTCCTTCAGTCTGCTGGTCCTGGCATGGAGACTCCGCAGTCTCCTCCCTGATGGCAGCAGACTGAAGAAGCTGTGTGTCGGGTGGGTGGGATCACCTGCAATGCAGAAGGCTTTGCGGGTGAGACGGGTGTTGTAGATGTCCTGAAGGGAGGGGAGAGAGACACCAACGATCTTCTCAACTGCTCTCACTATGCGTTGAATGGTCTTGCGGCAGGACGCGTTGCAGGCAACATACCACACAGTGATGCAGCTGGTCAGAATGCTCTCGATGGAGCCTCTGTAGAAGGTGCACATGATGGAGGCCGAGGCTCTGGCTCTTCTCAGTTTGAGGAGGAAGTAGAGACGCTGCTGTGCTATCTTGGCCAGTGCTGCGGTGTTGTCAATCCAGGAGAGATCCTCTGTGATGTGCACACCCAGGAACTTGGTGCTGCTCACCCTCTCCACAGTCACACCATTGACGGTCAAAGGAGCATGCTGAGTGCGCACTCTCCTGAAGTCAACAACAATCTCCTTCGTCTACTCCACATTCAGAGAGAGATTGTTGTAACTGCACCACCCGGCCAGGCGGCTCACCTCACTCCTATAGTTTGTCTCATCTCTGTTGCTAATGAGACCCACTACAGTCGTGTCATCCGCAAACTTGATAAGGAGGTTGGAGTTGTGTGATGGTGTGCAGTAGTGGGTCAGCAGAGTGAAGAGGAGGGGGGCTCAGCACACATCCTTGGGGGACCCAGTGTTCAGTGTGATGGTGCTGGAAGTGTTGCTGCCGACCCGTACTGCCTGAAGTCTTCCAGTCAAGAAGTCCAATAGCCAGTTGCACAGCGAAGTGTTGAGACCCAGCTGGACCAGTTTGTGAATGAGATGTTGAGGGATGATTGTGTTGAATGCAGAACTAAATTCTATGAACAGTCCAGGTGTGTGAGTGCTGAGTGGAAGGTAGTGGCGATGGCATCATCGGTTAAGCGGTTGGACCGATATGCAAACTGGAAAGGGTCCAAGGAGGGGGGGAGGGCAGACTTGATGTGGTGCATGACTAGCCGTTCAAAGCACTTCATGAGGATGGGGGTAAGTGCAACTGGACGGTAGTCATTGAAGCAGGATGGAGACGACTTCTTCGGGACTGGAATTATGGTGGTAGCTTTGAAGCATGTGGGGGACAACAGCCTGACTTAGCGAGATTTTGAAAATGTCTGTGAAGACATCAGTGAGTTCCACTGCACAGTCTCTCAGTACACGCCAAGGAATGTTGTCAGGACCCGGAGCTTTAAGTGCATTGATCCTGCTGAGGGATCCGGGGACAGCGTCATCACCTGGTCACCAGGAGGAGGTGGAGTCTTCTGTGCAGTAGTGCTGTTTTTTGCCTCAAAGCGAGCGAAGAAGACGTTAAGCTCGTTCAGCTGGGAGATGGTGCTGTCACAGGTGCGTGGTGGGGGCTTGTAGTCCGTAATGGTCTGTATCCCCTGCAACAGGCTACGAGTGTCTCTGCTGTCACTGAAATGATGGACTATCCTCCTGGAGTACTGTCTCTTAGCCTCTCTGACGCCGCGGGATAGGTTGGCCCTAGAGTCTTCAGCGCCCACCTATCTCCAGCTCGAAGGCAGCGTTGGTCTTACAGATGTCCGTGACCTCCAATGTAGCCACGCTTCTGGTTGGCACGGACAGTGATGGTCTGTGTGACTGTTACATCATCAATGCACTTGGTGATGTAGGCAGTGACAGTCTCTGAGTACTCCTGGAGGTCTGTGGTGTTATTGTATGTGGCAGCCTGCTTAAACATATTCCAGTCAGTGGTGTTAAAACAGTCTTGAAGAGCCTCTGACGACCCTTCCGGCCACACTTGTATCCTATCCGTTTGTGAACTGGTTTGGTGACTTTAAAGAGCAGTCTGTATGCAGGCATTAGCATGACAATGATGTGGTCTGAGGCACAGAGGTGGGGGAGGGGAAGGGCCTTGTAAACTCCTCTCTGTGTGGTGTAAACAAAGTCCAGAGTGTTGTTTCCCCGTGTTGGAAAGTCTATGTGTTGGTGTATTTTGGGGAACACACTCTTTAGGTCTGCATGGTTGAAATCACCAGCCAAGATGAGAAAAGCATCAGGGTGGGCTGTCTGCTGCTCACTGATGTGCTGGTACAGTTCATTTAGTGCCTCGCTCCTGTTGCTGTTGTTGGAGCTGGGAGGGATGTATACAGCAACGAGCATTATGGCTGTATATTCTCTCGGTAGATAGAACGGCCGGCACTTAATAATCATAAACTCCACCAGGGGTGAGCGTGTTTGCAGACCACAACAGCATCGCAGCACCACGCATCATTGATGTAAACACAAAACCCTCCGCCGTGGGTCTTACCTCCCTCGACGCGAGCTCTGTACGCTCGATAGCATGTCAGCTGATCGAGATGAATAGCGCAGTCCGGAACGCTGTTGTTGATCCATGTTTCCGTGAACACAAAAACACAACAGTCTCTTACAGTCCTCTGAGTTGAGCGTAGTAGTCGGATGTAGTCCAGTTTATTGTCCAAAGAGCGTACGTTAGCCAGTACGATGGTGGGGTTAGCTGGCTTGTTCTTTTTTTTTTGTTTAGGGGGTGGGTTTTTAACGCTAGCCTAGCCCGGATACATCCACGCTTACCCTCTTTGTTCCTCTCGCGCGATTGGGCGCCTCCGCTGTGGGCGAGATGCAGTAGTGGGGGTCGGTGATGGTGTAGGCCTCCGGAGCAGACCGAGGTCCTGCAGCTCTTCGGCGTGCGCGGAGTTTAGCTCTAAAAATGTGGTTCTACCTACATCGAGCAGAAACTCACGACTGTAGGCACGCTTAGAGATGGATAGACGCGACGAATACGTACAAAAACACTGCGACTCACAAGACAAACAAACACGACAAACACCTTGGCTGTCGGGAAGGAGAGAGAGAAGCCGCAGAGTTTTGTGAACGCGCCGCCATCTTGGTTATCAGTCATCATCAGAAGTGTTCTGGATAGTGTTGTAACTCAACTTAACCCTCTGAGGTCGATGAACGCGGATACGCGTTTTGAGGCATCTTTTCCTGATAACACCGAAAATAACTTAAATTACACTTTCAATTTTGATCTTACAGATAAGAGCAATACATAAATCAAATCTGTAAAGGGTCTACTTTTATTTATGTACACTCACAATAACAACAAAACTTTGTGCATGTATAAAATAAAGAAAACAAACAGGGTGCGCTGTCTGCCGCCTTGGTCTGTGTGATCTTTATTTAGAGACGCGTCATTAAAATGAACTGAAACTCAGTGAATACTCAACAAAGAGACATGAGAGATATGTTTATAGAAAGCTTGACATGTCTACTTTAAACTAAGCAAGTCTTAGCGAAAGCAAATATTCTGTGATAAAGTAAACCATATGAAACCAACGCGATGTCCAGATTTTCACATCTACCTTCATTATCTCTAATACGACCACGCCCACGCGCTGAGCGCTATTGATATTATAATCATCCACGTGAAGCGCGCGGCGTGTAAACACCCACATCACAGCAAACACAGCAGCAAGACCTCGAGTTTTACTGTTCGCGTCGCGCTGAGAGGAATAGGAAAAAACAATGCAGCGGCTTGATCCATCAGTGATCATAAACACGAGTAAGTCTTTTTTTTTATTAACCTACTTGTATTAGTTTCACATAACTTGTACACATCTTACTAGTTAGACTTTCTCCAAACTATAATTCATGACTAAATGTATAATCAAGTGAAACATTATGAAGTTTCATTCACAGCATCTAAATGTCACGCTGCCAGGATGTTTTTTGGTTCTATAGCAGAAGAAATATGATAAAGTAATATGAGTTATAATGTTATTAGCCTAATGTCAGTAAGAATGATTAGTCAAAACTTTAATGTGATAGGATATTCTCTGTTCACGAATATAGCCACATATGTTTATAACTATAATTTTTGGATTGTATAGGCCTACATACAAAAAATGCTTGTGTTTATGAATGTAACTATGCTTATGTTCATGAATATCTGCTCTGGTGTAAATATTCTGAATGTGTTATACCCATGTCTTATGGAGTAATGACGCTGAAATGTTTGAAAATGTTTCAATTTTCGTTTAGGACTGTGGCAGCATCACCGGCATCTTGCACAAGAAAAGCACACGCACGTCGTTCAGTTTTGAGCTTGCTGGAAAATCATACTGAGTAAGTAGAGTAAGTGCACAGTATAGTAATTGTAAATATATTATTCCTAGAATATGTGGTAATAATATTTGTGGTTGATAGTGTTAAAATGAAAGAATTGGCATTGTTTTCTCATGAAGTATGCATACTATACTAAGGTACTGTGGGGAGTACACCACTCTTGCCTCCACCTGCATCTCTCATAGGAAGGGGGAACTCGTTCAGTTTTCAACTCCATTCAGAATCTTAGAGTTAAGTGTGCATTCACTATTTTACAGACGTTACTTTCATTTTATTTATTTGCTGTATGGTCAACTATTTTTGCTATCTGGTAATTGTGTTCTTTGTATCGATAAATTAGTACTAGTATCAGTGAAAATCACAATAATGTTAATAATGTAGTTTGTGTAAACAGCATGCTTACTTTTTATTTCAGATGTGAGAATAACAGTGCAAAAGAAACTGTTGCAAAGAGAGCCAAAGCAAATAAGCAGCCCACTTGGTCATGGAAACCAGAGAATGACGTTGACATGTTCCACAGGCTCTACAATTCCTGCCTGCACAAGAACCTGGACCAAAGCTAAGACCATGTGATGCACACACTCCCAAAATGATGTGATAGTTATATATATTATAAATAAACTACAAACAAAAAAATAGATACATTTTCTTTTTCCTCATTATTTCTTGTATCAATTCCCTCTCAGTCACACACCTGAAAGCTCATTATGCAGCTCATTATGCAGGACTTTGTCTTCTCAGGTGTGAATCACTCATTATACATGACCATTCACGCCCCCCCGCATATTCCTTTTCTACACAAAAAGTGTCTTAGAAATTTTAAATCAATATATTGTTTTCTGTGAAAGAGTAAACAAGATGATTTTCACATCATTATGATGCAAAAACTCTAGACTTCAAGATATGTTCTCAATAGTCCTGTGAACAAATATTCTGTATGTGTTTATGGCCTTATTTCAGTGACTTTAAAATTTTAGTTTTTCACAAGCACGCATAAACGGTTGTTTCTAAAAAACACAAGACCATCACATCCTGATGCTAACATACCACTAATTGTAAAAAGCCCAGTTTTGTGCTGATTATGGTGCTACTAACTTAGTCATAAAATGTGTGATAGCAAACTGAAAAAAAGCACAAATGTCCGGACAAGTCAAACTTCTCCAGGTCCAAAACACCCTCAGACCCAGAGGGTAACCATGAGTTCTAGTAGAGTCCATTTTGGAAGACCAAACAAAAAGTAGTTGTTGGCGGCCGCGCCACAATAATACAGCAAGAATAAAAGTTACGCCACCTTTTTGTATAAATTTGGGTGGTGTTATGCAAATCTTTCCACATCGTGGCGTAGACATGTGGGGGCGTGTTTGAATGAGGCGTCTTAGGTAGGCGCGGCTGACTCTGTACTTTAATAAAGAACGCCTCTTTGGATTTGAGACTTTAGTCTTTGCAATTTTACAGATCTTATTTATGCACCAAGAGCGTGTAACACTTCAAAGAGAAAGGAAAATTGAAATCGCATCATATGACTTCTTTAAAATATCCTTCTGTCTGTCACCAGAGTATTCGGGGAGAGCGCGAACGCAGTCCCCAGCAGCAGAAATTGTGCAGTTGAGATTCTCGCATGTGGAGAATTCATAGAGGTCAGAGCGCCGCAGTGCAATGGCTGCTCCTCACTCTAGGCGATCCACCTGCTTGATCATGGAGTCACCCCTGCCAGGTAAGTATGCCTGAACACGGCTCCGATCAGAGACTCACTCCGCTGCACACCACTCACAGCGACGGTGACCAACACACAGCGACGCGCTTCTCACGAATAACACGCTCAGCTCACAACGACTTGCCTTTAAACGCGAGCGTGAGCCACATGAAGCGCGGGAACGATCTGAGCTTTATTAAAAACACAAAGAACCGTCGCGCCTCACGCAAACGGAAACACGTCACGCGTGATGTCAGCGGCGCGTCTTCATAGTTCAGTGTCACGGGCTTCCTGCCACGCCTCTCTAGTCTCTACTGAGCCGTCGGTCTCGCTGATCCGCCATGTTTGTAGTTTTTTAAAACACTTTTTATTCATGTTTGTAGTTCTAATAGAAGGTTCAGTTGGCGTTGTGGACTAGGTTAGGCGTTCGAGGTGCGTGGATCTGCCCTATTGTTTACGGTCCGGAGAGTGCAAGGGACAATGGGTGTTAAAAGCAAAAAATAGGAGTATAATTAACAGTC
Organism: Sinocyclocheilus anophthalmus; assembly: GCA_018155175.1. Taxonomy (NCBI): domain Eukaryota; kingdom Metazoa; phylum Chordata; class Actinopteri; order Cypriniformes; family Cyprinidae; genus Sinocyclocheilus; species Sinocyclocheilus anophthalmus. Next base: position 18,594 of record JADLZN010009824.1, read on the forward strand.
TATCACAGAGCGTATGGGGGCCATTCTAGATGGCTGAAGCTGCTGTCCACAAAACAACCACACATTAAAGGGGCGGTTGACTGGATTTTTTAGGCTTGATTGTGTTTATGGACGTGTGTTTAGTCTAACATGTGTTAATGCTTAGTTTGTTAAAAAACGCATTATTTTTCACATAATTGACCTTTATTCCACACCGCTCTGTCCCTTCTCCTCTGAACGCGCTGATCACTTCCTGCTTTTATGAAGCCCCGCCCTCAGATATAGGCGATGGGCTCTGATTGGTTAGGTAGCCCAGTGTGTCGTGATTGGCTAAACCGCCTCTAGTGAGCGTCTAAACGTCCCGCCCCCACCATGTGCTCCGGTTGTATTGTAAACAATGGCGTGGTCTATTAGTCATAGTTTGAGATGGATTGAGAAGCAGAGGATGTTATTGAAGATGATCGTGCAGAACCTGTGCAAGCACGCTTTTAATGGTAGGCCTAAGATTGGTTTGTTGTCGTCTCCAACTTTTAGATACGCGGTTATAGGTAAATGCTACGCTTCTGGGAAGCTTAGAATATACAGTTGATTTGATAAAGCGTTAAAAGTTCGGCAACAGCACGGGGTCTAGTTTTATTTCCTCTTCTCCCTACGCAGCGCAGCCATGGCCAAGCCCCCTTTGCTGCGTGGTCCGGAGGCGGGGTATGTAAAATTCGGGGTTCTGACGTAACGGGACGGGAAGTAACTGTTGTAGGCCCTTAACCAGTCGTTTGTAGGCATTAAATGCGAATTTTAAAAGACGATATCTTCCGTTTGCAGTGAACTTTCAGCTTCGAACTTTGCAGAGATTGTTGGCTCTACACTAACTACCGTTAAAAGTGACAATCACAATCAAACACCGCTTCTTTAAGGACGCGTTCCTTAGAATGCAAGATACCAAGATCCTTCTATTATCTATTGAAACTCACAATAATATTTAAAATATTAGTAAGCGTAATATAAGTAAAATCATAATTTATTGGGTACTTTTAATTGGGAGGTGGCTGTCCCGAACCCGAACCGCTATATTTCAGCTTATGAACACGATACTGAAAAACTGTTTGCATTTTATTACATTGTTGCTTTTAGAAATATCTTTTAGATTTTTTTTAAAGGTGAAGTTAAAAAAAATTATGTATTTTTTATTTTACTTTTAAATTGTTTTATTAGTGGGTGTTATTCCATAACATTTGGTTTGTATTTGTTTACAGCTGTTCAGAACTGTGCTGCTAACATGAGCTGATTAGCTGGGCTTGTCTCTACTGAAGTAACCACGATCCTGTCATCACTGTTTCAGTAGTGACTAAAGAGAACACAATCCTTTATTTTGAGGAAATATGCACATTTTTAGTATTTTAGTATGTTTTAGTTTGCAAGTTACAATTCTGTGTGATGTGGTCTCTACCAAAACATTGTCACGACCGAAACATGGGATGTTTTGTTGAAAATAAAGTATACTGAATTATCAACTAAGATGTTACGCTAGTGTTTGGTTTAATATATATTCAGTATGATCAACTTTATGCCTTTTACAAAGAAAAATTGGATTCAAAATACAAAAAATCTCATAAATTACACTTGAAATAATATTAAAAATGTATTGTATGATTGACTCTGAAAACTTGTTAATAAAATAGCAAAAATATATAGTTACAAGCTAGATATGTATCTATAATTATAAACCTAACCTCATATTAAATTATATATACTGTGTTCGTATGACAATTTGAGGCTGAGAGGAAACTATTTCAAAACTTTCTGCAAAATACCAATGAGAATTACTTGCACAATACTAACCCTTTTTCCCCAAGACGTTTCAAACTATGTATACTTATTTAACATAAAGGTTTTCTACAACACATGCTAACAAAATCCAAAAAATATGAATCACTTTTTCTGTCATTTTTTTCGGCATTAGTTAATGGGACAAGCACCTGCATTATGCACCGGCAGCATTTTGCGGTGCTGTTTTTCGGTCCACATATGATGCATTAAACTGGACAAAAAGCCTTTATACTGAAGGTATACGGCCCTAACGGAATCCAAATTTTGAGCATTTTTCACTGTACCAGTTTTGTTTAATTGGCCTTTGAATTTAGCATATGGGACAACGCACACTGGCCAATATTGTGCCATCAGCCCAATTCACAGCGCTGTTTCTCATCCGCCACAGATGATGCATTAAAGTGGACAAAAGACCTTTATACTAGAGGTGCTGCTCTAACAAAATCCATATTTTAAGAACTTTTTACTATACCAGTTTTGTTTTTTTTGCCTTTGAATTTGGCATGTGAACTACGTACAATGCACACCGAGCCATATTGCACCATCAGCCCAATTCACAGTGCTGTTTCTCGGCCAGCGTACAGGATACATTAACACGGACATACTATCTTTATACTAGAGCTACTGCTTTAGCAAAATACAAACTTTGAACACTTTTCCATTTTCTAATTTCTTTTAATCGGTCTTTGAACTTGGCATATAGGACAATGCACACTGAGCCATACTGCGCCATCAGCCCATTTTGCGGTGCTGTTTCTTGGCAGCATAGATCAGGGATCCTCAAATCTGGCCCACGAGATCCAGTGTCCTGCAGAGTTTAGCTCTAACCCTAATCAAACACACCTGAGCATGCTAATCAATGTCTGCAGGATCATTAGAAAACCACAGCTAGGTGAGTTTGATCAGGGTTGGAGCAAAACTCTGCAGTGCATTGGACCTCCAGGGCAATACTTGAGGAACCCTGCCCTAGATGATTCTTTAAAACAGACATAAGACCTTTATACTAGAGCTACTGCTCTGACAAAACCAGATTGTAGCACTTTTAATTTTACTGGCTTTTGAACTGGAATATCTTCTGGAACCAGAAAAAAGGAATTTGGTGTTGTCATTGCATTGGTTGGAGCAAAGAAACAAATGGAGAAAAGAAACGTTTGAAACATATTCATATTTTATAGTATGTCCTTTGTAGAGGATGCCACGACTAAGTTATTACATGTCAAGAAAAGTCATGTATGGGCAAAATGGGGGGTTTGAACAATTCGTAGACATTTTTAACGAGACATCTGTGTAATTGTAATTATGAGTAGTTAATAGTCTCTTATTGCCCTGTTTAGACAAGCTCTCCATAAAACTAACAAAACAAGCCCTGCAAATTAAGCATTTAAAAACCACATATCATACAGACACTTCACATTTAATGGTATTTTATTATGTATATGTATTATACTTTCAATAAAACATTTGCAATGAGTTTGTAAAAGCTGTTTCAATCCTGTTTTGGCCTGAGTTTTTATTGCATTGTACACAGCGCGTGCGGTTTCGACACAATGAGTAATCTAGCGACGCTTCAGGTTTCACTGATTCAATGCTTCTGAAAGATCTGTTTCTCACTGAGTCACGTGTAACACTCTGTATAAGCAGCACCTTTCAAAGCTCGAACTCGAAGTTTCAACTCTATTTACATTCTTCTATTATTAACCTCATTAGTTCCCCGGATGGGGGTGCACCGCTCTCGGAAGTACTGCAATACCGAGTCGATGCGTGGAGTGGATGGAGCAAGCCCCTATTCCATCTCCTGTATCCAAAAATCAATTTAATATATAGTCCCCGGATAGAGGACGTATCAGATATTAAACTGATAAGAACAGATTTTTTTTTTTTCACCAAATCCATATTTTACAACAATTCACTGTACAAAGATACAACATAAATCCTTTTTCAGCATTCCATCATAAAAAACAAAAACTAAAAGTCAAAAATACATTAAGTTTCAAAGTCAAACACCCAGTCACAAAATCAGTCACTCCCTCTACCCCACCCCAACCTTGTGCAGCCCTCTCCATACCCTTCTGGTCACCTCATCCCCAAAGCACACTCTAAACGCTTTAACCTCTGCCGACATTTTCCCCAGCAGTTGTAAAAATAATCTTTCAGGTTCCAAACAAGGAATCTGTTTTCTCAAACACATTGTTCTCCATTCCCACAGAACATGCTTCCCCTCTGAGATCGTACACCAAATTATTCTCCTTCGTTGTGCTTCAAAACCGTCTAAACCCACCCCGTACAACACTAAGTCCCTTGTAATATTTGGCCCCCTCCACCTCTCCCACCACTGCATGACTGACCTCCAGAGCTCTGCTGCTCCCGGACACGACCATAAGGCGTGTTCTATTGTCTCCTCTTTGCCACAACCTGTCGGGCACCTTGGAGACCTGCCAGAGCCATGTCTATGCAACCTCTCTCTCACTGGTAACCGACCCAAGGCAGCTAACCAGTTGAGATCTTTGCAAAAGCCTGTTAAATACGATGGCTGCAACATTACCCAACTCACTTCATATGGCAATACCACTTTTTCTACCCCTTCCACTAGCTCCTCACTCAGTTTGTGGTACAGTTTTCTTTGCTCTAAAATCAGGGACTGCTCTAAACACCAAGGCTTCCGAGCAATAAAGTCCACCGCCCTGCAATAATGCTCTGGCCTATTTGCAGACCAGGGCCTCGTTCCCCTCCAATTACCCAAAGACCTCAAAGGAAAAGCCAGCCAAAACTGGGCTAAAAACCTAGCCTTGTGCTCCCTCTCTTGTGATGCTAAGCGAGCTACCCAGGAGCAGAAAATAGCCTCCATCTTCAACGGAATGCAAGGGACCCCCCTCCCACCATCCCTAACCAGCCTGTACACCTGCCCCCTAGCAACCATTTCGGTGCTATTCTTCCACAAAAAGGAGAAAACGAGCTTTTCTAACTTTCTCCCAAACCAAAAAGGAACTAGAAACACATAAGCTAAGTAATTTAGGCTTGGGAGCAGATCAGCCTTTACCACCTCTAACCTTCCCCACAAAGACAGACCCCTAGAATTCCACCGTACTATCTTCCCCTGCACTACCTTCAATCTTGCCTCCCAGTTCTCCTTAGCGCTGTCTCCTCTAAAAAATCTGACTCCAAGAATTTTCAACCCATCTGCACAAATACTAAACCCTCCTCTTACCTCTGCTCTTTCAGCCCACTGACCAAAGAACATAACTGATGACTTACCCACATTAACTCGTGCCCCAGACACCTGACCAAACTCCTCCAGTATTCTACCAACCACCTCAAAGTCACGCTCCAAAGTCAAAAACAAGGTTGTGTCATCTGCATAAGCAGCCACTTTGGCACAAATGCCTCCACCTCCAGGCAAGTGCACACCCCTAAGAGAAGGCGCCACCCTCAAAGCCCCCAACAGAGGTTCTAAAGATAAAACATAGAGAAGGGGGGACAAAGGACACCCCTGCCGGACTCCCCCTAACTGTTCCACCTTTTCGGTAAAATGGCCATTTATCCCTATTCTACTGAATACCTTTCTATAGAGCAATCTAACCCACGCCCTGAACACTGGACCAAAACCCATACGCCTCAAAGTTGCCTCCAGATAGGAATGGCTCACCCTGTCAAAGGCCTTCTCCTGATCTAAGCTCAAGATTGCTAAAGGAAGCTGCCTTTGCTCTGCCCAGCTGATTAGATCTCTAACTAGAGCCAAGTTCATAGACACTGATCTACCAGGCACCCCGCACGTCTGGTCTGCCTGGACAACTGCTCCAATGACCTTCTTAAGTCTTTCTGTCAAGACTTTTGCCAACACTTTGTAATCCGTGGTCAACAAAGTAATTGGCCTCCAATTCCCTAACTCTTCCTTCTCCCCTTTCTTATGCAGTAATGTTACCAAACCTGTTCTCATCGTCTCTACCAACTCCCCCCTTCTAAAGCATTCCTGATACACTCCCACCAGATCCCTTCCTACCCACGGCAAAACCACCTCATAAAAGGCTGCTGGAAGGCCATCACATCCTGGAGCTGTGCCTTTTTTCAAGGAAGCCACTGCAGAACTAACCTCTTGCAAGGTCAAGGCCCCTTCTAGTGCTCTCCTTTCCCCCTCCCCTAATCCCCCTTCCAGACCCTCCAAAAACTCCCCATCTGCAGTAACTGAAGGAGTTCTATCACTGAATAACTCTCTATAAAACCCTTCAGCGACCTCCAGCATCCCCTTCACTGAGGTCTGCACCTCCCCTTCGCCCCTCAAACCCTCTATATAACTTTTCCTTTGCCTACCCCGCACTGTTGCAAAGAAAAACCTAGTTGGCTTTTCATCATAGAGCCGCTTCCGGATGCTTGAACCTTGTAAAAAAGACTTAGCTTCTTCCCAGTAATGATCCTTCATTGCCTCCTGCAGATACCTAGCCCTAGACCATCCCTCGGCTGTCCCCAAAGCTCCATCTGCCCATAGAGCCTGCAGCTCCTTTGACCACTTACTAGCTTTTTCCCGCTTAATTCTTGCCTTCTCGATGCCCCAATTACGGCAGAAAACCGCTACCCTCTCCTTGAACCCCTCCCACCACTCCCCTTGTGACTGAAACAAACCTTGCAGATTTTTCCCTCCGGCTACCAAATTAAAAAGCGCTATACAAAAAACCCTGTCCTTCAGAAAGGAAGTATTGAACCTCCACACCCCCTCCCCCGCCTCACACCTCCCACCTCCACCCATACCCCCACCAAACAGTGATCTGAACACCACATAGGAACCTGAGTATAATTAAACACCTTAACATATGACGGCAAAAAAAGATAGTCCAAACGCGCCACCTCCTGCCTACTGTTTCGCCAAGTGAATGAGGGCACCCTCCCTCCTGCCCCCCGAAAGGAATCACAGAGTGAGAAACCTGTCACTAGTTGAGCCAGCGCACTACCAGAAGCATTATCCAAAGACACATTAAAATCCCCTCCCAGCACTAGCAGTCTAGTTGTATACAAAATTGCATTCAAACTATCCAAAAACCCCTCCCTATCACCCAATTTACTTGGGGCGTAAACATTTACAAAGCGAAAAGCTATCCCCCTCCACCTCACATCCACAACCACTACCCTCCCTGGGATGATAACAAAAGCAGACTCAATAACAAAGTCCCATGAATAAAATAAGATACCCACCCCATCTGCATTGACATTCCCCACACCCCAAAAAGAAGGCCCCATTTCCCACCCGGCAGAAAAAACAGAGACATCTTTTTTATCCTTCAAATGGCATTCTTGCAAAAAACAAACATCCAAAGGTGACATTTTTAAGGACAGAAATATTGCAGTCCTTCTTTGTATCATTTTTAGTCCTCTTGCATTCAGTGTTGCCACCTTCAAACACACCATTTAAACAAAAACCCTTTTAACAGGGAAAAGAAAAACCCAGACAGAGGCCCACAAAACCTTTACATGCTCGCTTTTTGCTCTAAACATTTTTTCCCTTCCCCTTCCCCATAACTTCAGTCCATTCCTCCCCTTCCCCATCTTCACCTCCTTCACTCCCCTTCTCTCCTCCCTCTTTATCCTCCCGCAAAATTGATTTGACCTTTTCCAAAACCCCTCCACCCCCCACTCTCCCTTTGATCTCACTTTCCCCACCACACTCTTCCCAGTGTCCATCTCACCCACAGCCTCTTTGCTATGGACCGGCCTGAGTACAGGTTCTTGGACTTTACTGCACTTCCTTTCCCGATCTCCAGTGACATCCTCACAAAGCTTCCTTCTCCTTAGGCCTTGGCTTGTGTCAGGCCCCATTGTGTCCTGCTCCGTTTCCATTGCAGAGGGAAACTCCCCTTCACCTCCTGTAGACTCTGCCTTCCCCAGCTCCGTCTCCTCGTAAATTCCACACAGTACCTCTGCAACATCGAGCTCTGACCATTGCTGCGAAGGACTCATCTGAGGCTCCTGCACACCTCCTTCGTTTCCGTTGCTTGTTTCCGCCGCCTGCCCTCTCACCGTTCCACCACCTGCACCCACTCCTGAAGGGCCTGCCTCTTGACTCTCCCCTCCACCCGGAACACTCATCAATAGTCCTTCAAAATCAGCCTGCAGACCTTGTCCCTCCTTAAACAGGCTGGCATATGTTTTCTGTCTGCTGGGACATGCCCGGAACAGATGATCTCCTCCTCCACATAAACTGCAGGTTTTTGGTTCTGGACAAGACGTCGCCATGTGCTCTGCAGATCCACAAAAGCGGCATCTCTGTCCTGTGCAGTCTGCTTTCACATGCCCCTGCGCACCGCACCTCCTGCAGTACACCGGTTGACCTGGATAGTGCAAAAACGCCCTGTTTGATCCAATGAAAAAAGACCCAGGTGGATGTACCAAACCACCTGGCGCCGCTGTGTCTGCACGCAACTTAACCAGGTATCTTCTCTTTCCAGTCCATATACCAAACCGGTCCTTCAAACGTTCACCTCCTCTCACCGTCTCACAATACCTGGCCAAGAATGTTAAGACGTCCCCATCCTCCACAAAAGGATTGTACAGGTGGATCGTTAGTGGCAGAAAATCCTGAACAAAGGCAGGGTAGAGATGCAGGCCTGTTAACCGCTGGTGTTCTTTCTTCTTCACCCATGCTTCATAGAATGCAACACAGTCTCTTAGTTGAAAAAAAGTCAAATCCATATAACCAGACGCTGAAAAATCTTGTAAACAAAGAATTAAAGATGCCGAAACACCAAAAACTTCTCTCAACACCTCAGTCACCACGAACTCTCTTCCAAATCTTCTTTTAACATAAGCAGCCGCATCCACCTTTACTTGTAAACGAACCGTATTCTTCAGCCGCACCACCATGGCCGGCAAAGGTGCATCTTTTCTCAATGAATCCATTTGGGTCGATCACACTTGATCTTAGCCAAAAGGCCGAGAAGCGATACCTGCAGACTATCAGCGCTGATGGCGTGATTCAGGCGTAAAAATCTGAGTACGGTTTTTGACACTACGAAGCTCCTAGAAACACCTCAGACGACACAACACCACACTCTCAGAAAACAAACATCACACCACACACACACACACACACTCTCAGAAACACACGCACACACACTCTCAGAAATCACGCTCACACACACACACACACACACACACACACACACACTCTCGCGCACACACACACACACACAAACAAAAACACAAACACACACACACACCCACACACAACACACACACAACAATTCACTCAGCTCACTCTCAGAAAACACTCACACACACACAGAAACACTCAAAACACACACACCACATGAAACAATCACACACACTCTAACAGAAACCCTCATCACACGCTCCACACACCCAACAACACACACTCACGAAAACACTTACACACCAAACCCCCCCCACACACACACAGAACAACCACACACACACACTCACACTCACACAGAGACACACACTCACACACACTCACAGAAACACACTCACAGACACACACAGACACACCACACCCCCCACACACACACACACACAAACAAAACAACACACACACACACACACACAGAACACTCACACGCTCTACAAACAGCAGAAACAACTCTCTCACAAACACACAGAAAAACACTCTCACTCACACCAACACACACACACACACTCACAGAAAAACAACACACACACTCACAGAGACACACACACACACAAAGACACACACAAACACACACACACACACACACACGGAGACACACACACACACTCACAGAGAACACACCAACAACACACCACCACTCACAGAAAACCTTTACAACACACGTTACACACAAAAAACACACACACACACACACACACAACAAAAGAAACACACTCACAGAAACACACACCACCACAGAGACACCACACACACACACCACACTCACAGGAGACACTCACACACACACACACATACACAACAACAAGAGACACAAACCACACACTCACAGAGACAAACCACACACACACACAACAACGCACACCTACAGAAAACCACTTACACACACTTACACCACAAACACACACACACACCACACACACACACACAGAGAAACACTCACACACACACACACACACACAACCTGAGACACCACACACACACACACACACACACACAGAAACACACACACCACACACACACACACAAAACACACAAAACACACACACACACACAAAAAAAAAACACACACACACACACACACTCACAGAGACACACACAACACACACACACACACACACACTCACGAGACACACACACACACACACACACACCACAACACACACACACACACAAACACTCTCACAAACACACACAAACACACACAACACACACACTCATCACAATCACTCAATCACTCCTCACTCTCAGAAACACAAACACACCCCACAAGAAAACAATTCTAACCACATCACACACACACTCTATGGAAAGCGTTTTAACATTTAACCTATAAGCTGTACTAGTATCTATTTTCATGGTACTAGTACTTATTTTTTAGATACTAGTATTTTTCCATTAAGTACTAGTACTTATTAACTACTAGTGCTTATTCTTTAGATACTAGTGCTTATTCTTTAGGTACTATTGTCTTTTGTAAAGTTACTAGTACTTATTCATTAGATACTAGTACTTATTTATTAGATACTAGTACATTATGTACTAGTGCTTATTCAATAGTGGATAGTACATTATATTGTTACTAGTTAAAAAACAAATGGCTTTTTGCCCATTGAATTCTATGGGGATACGTCATAGAGATATAATAGGTATCAGTTGTGACTAGATGTAATCATAGAGATAGTACTTAATTTTTAGCCTAGTAGTTATCAGTAGGTACTAGTACTATTTTTAGATACTGTCCGTGTCCATTAGATACTAGTACCGATTAAATAGACAATATACTATTTAGATACTAGTACACACTTATTAGATACTAGTGCACATTTATTAGATACTAGTACACATTTATTAGTACTTATTTGGAATGTTAGTAGTAAGATTTTTTATTTTACTAGTACATTTTTTAATTGAACTCTACTGTAGCCATTTGGACTAGTCATAACATAAGACGAGTAAAAAAGCAGATCTGACTAGTAAGATAAGAAGGACTAGTATAATTACAAAAGATACTAGCGTCTAATTAATAACTACTAGTATATATTAAATAGGTACTAGTATCTAATGAAAAAGTACCAATATCTAAAAAATAAGTACTAGTTTCTAATGAATGCTTACTAGTAATATTTAAACAGATACTAGTCACTATTGCAGTAATTACTAGTCTGAAATTAAAAGATGATATCAAAAACAAAATAACTACTTCTCCTTGTTCATTTGGAGATATATTCAACCTCATAAAGAACTAGTGAGAATGTATTTGGAGATATCTTCATTTAAACAGATCATTACATAAACACGAGTACCTCTCAACCGTCCAATCAGAGTCCACATGGTAATACAAAACATTAATATGCAGAATTAATTTGATTGTTAAAGTGAAGGTAACTGGCTTTGAATGTTCAGCCTATCTTGCTAATGGTTCCATGAAAAACCAAGGAAAGCTTACACGTTTTCCAACAAACGTTATAATGATATGTTTTAGTCCAAATCACATACCACATCGAGTCTTTGAAATAACTATTATTTGTAATCTGAAAGGGTTTCATTAAAAGAATGAGGCAGAAATCAGACATTTATATAAAGCTATCCAGTGATACAAGGCTATCATTGTTTATTTTCTTTCTGTATCATCAGTAAACGTCTATCTGCATGTTCTCCGTACTAGGCGACATCTTTACAGCGAAAAGCGGATTCCTTGAACATCATACGGAGTTCACTTGTGGAGTTTCTGCGCGGAGGGCCCCTCCGGCGACGCGATGATGAAAAAGAAATTACCAATTAATTGAGTACACAGTATTGCTCACAAAAACCATAATTTGCGTAAAACTGCAAAATTAATTACGAACTTGATGGTAAACATTTGCAGATATAGTTAGTATTAGTTTGTATAGATGGTGAATAGTGTTATTACAAAAGTAATATTCTTTATTTTGTTTAATGTTTTTATTTAGAAATAATAACCATAATCATTATTAGTTTTATTGATATATAAAAACAACATTTTTGGCCAAATTGTGCGGCCCTACAAGTACAGCAAACCTGGTGTTTCTTTTTTAATTTATTAATAATTATTGGCCTTTTTTCCAAATAAAGAAAATGTTTGTCTGAAAACCACAAGGTTTGGATTTTGTGTGCCCTGTACAGAGCATTAATGTAAAAACATTCAGTGTCTGCAGCATCAGTGTGACCTGTACAGAGCATTAATGTAAAAGCATTCACTGTCTGCAGCATCAGTGTGCCCTGTACAGAATATTAATGTAAACACATTCACTGTCTGCAGCATCAGTGTGACTGTACACGAACAATAAGGAAAAACATTCAGTGTCGCGGCACCAGTGTGACCTGTAAAGAACATTATGTAAATACCATTTCACTGTCTGCAGCTCCGTGTGACCTGTACAGAAGCATTAATGTAAAACATGACTGTATGCCGCTATACAGTGTGACCTGTACAGAGCATAATGTAAAAACATTCAGTGTCTGCGGGCACCGTTGTGACCTGTACAGAGCATTAATGTAAAAACATTCAGTGTCTGCAGCACCAGTGTGCCCTGTACAGAATATTAATGTAGAAACATTCAGTGTCTGCAGCACCAGTGTGACCTGTACAGAGCTTTAATGTAAAAACATTCAGTGTCTGCAGCGTCAGTGTGACCTGTACAGAGCATTAATGTAAAAGCATTCACTGTCTGCAGCATCAGTGTGCCCTGTACAGAACATTAATGTAAACACTTTCACTGTCTGCAGCATCAGTGTGACCTGTACAAAGCATTAATGTAAAAACATTCACTGTCAGCAGCATCAGTGTGACCTGTACAGAACATTAATGTAAAAACATTCAGTGTCTGCAGCACCAGTGTGACCTGTACAGAACATTAATGTAAACACATTCAGTGTCTGCAGCACCAGTGTGACCTGTACAGAACATTAATGTAAAAACATTCACTGTCTGCAGCATCAGTGTGACCTGTACAGAGCATTAATGTAAACACATTCACTGTCTGCAACACCAGTGTGACCTGTACAGAACATTAATATAAAAACATTCACTGTCTGCAGCATCAGTGTGACCTGTACAAAGCATTAATGTAAAAACATTCACTGTCTGCAGCATCAGTGTGCCCTGTACAGAACATTAATGTAAACACATTCACTGTCTGCAACACCGGTGTGACCTGTACAGAACATTAATGTAAACGCATTCAGTGTCTGCAGCGCCAGTGTGACCTGTACAGAGCATTAATGTAAAAACATTCAGTGTCTGCAGCATCAGTGTGCCCTGTACAGAACATTAATGTAAAAACATTCACTGTCTGCAGCATCAGTGTGACCTGTACAGAGCTTTAATGTAAAAACATTCAGTGTCTGCAGCATCAGTGTGACCTGTACAGAACATTAATGTAAAAACATTCAATGTCTGCAGCACCAGTGTGACCTGTACAGAACATTAATGTAAAAACATTCACTGTCTGCAGCATCAGTGTGCCCTGTACAGAGCATTAATGTAAAAACATTCAGTGTCTGCAGCATCAGTGTGACCTGTACAAAGCATTAATGTAAAAACATTCACTGTCAGCAGCACCAGTGTGACCTGTACAGAACATTAATATAAAAACATTCACTGTCTGCAGCATCAGTATGACCTGTACAGAACATTAATGTAAAAACATTCAATGTCTGCAGCACCAGTGTGACCTGTACAGAACATTAATATAAAACATTCACTGTCTGCAGCATCAGTGTGCCCTGTACAGAGCATTAATGTAAAAACAATCATTGTCTGCAGCATCAGTGTGACCTGTACAAAGCATTAATGTAAAAACATTCACTGTCAGCAGCACCAGTGTGACCTGTACAGAACATTAATATAAAAACATTCACTGTCTGCAGCATCAGTGTGAACTGTACAGAACATTAATGTAAAAACATTCAATGTCTGCAGCACCAGTGTGACCTGTACAGAGCATTAATGTAAAAACATCCGTGTCTGCAGCATCAGTGTGCCCTGACAGAATTAATGTAAAAACATGCCTGTCTGCGCATCGTGTGACATGTACAGAGCCATTAAGGTAAAAACATTCACATTTCCGACAGCACCAGTGTGACTGTACAGAACATTATGTAAAAAACATTCCCTGTTGCAGCATCGTGTGCCCTGTTAAGAACATTAATGTAAAAACAAATTCACTGTATGCAGAATCAGTGTGACCGTAAAGAACATTAATGTTAAAAAAACATCCAATGTCTGCAGCAATCAGTGTGACATGTACAGAGCATTTAATGTCAAACACATTCACTGCTGCAGCATCGTGTGACATGTACAGATAAATTAAGGTAAAACCCATTCAATGTTCTGCACATCAGTGTGCCCTGTACAGGCATTAATGTAAACACACAATTCACGGTCGGCAGCATCCGTTGACCTGTACCAGAAATTAATGTAAAAAATCACTGCTGCAAGCACTACAAGTGGCCCTGTAAGAACATTAAATTGTTAAAAAATTCCCAGGTCTGCAGCTCAGTGTGAACTGTACTGAATTAATGTAAAAACATTCAGTGTTGCGGCACCAGTGTGACCTGTACAGGAGTATCGTAAAACCAACATCACTGTCTGCAGCATCAAGTGTGCCCCTGTAAGAGCCATTAATGTAAAATCATGTCAGTGTCTGGCGCGCACAAGTGTGACCTGTACAGACATTAAGGTAAAAACATTCATGTCCTGCAGCATCAGTGCTGCCCTGTACAGAACCATTAATGTAAAACGTCAGTGCTTCGGCGGCAACAGTGTGACCTGTACAGAGCATTAATGTAAAAGCATTCACTGTCTGCAGCATCAGTGTGCCCTGTACAGAACATTAATGTAAAAACATTCACTGTCTGCAACACCAGTGTGACCTGTACAGAACATTAATATAAAAACATTCAGTGTCTGCAGCATCAGTGTGACCTGTACAGAACATTAATGTAAAACATTCAGTGCCTGCAGCACCAGTGTGCCCTGTACAGAACATTAATGTAAAAACATTCAATGTCTGCAGCACCAGTGTGACCTGTACAGAACGTTAATGTAAACACATTCACTGTCTGCAGCACCAGTGTGACCTGTACAGAGCTTTAATGTAAAAACATTCAGTGTCTGCAGCGTCAGTGTGACCTGTACAGAACATTAATATAAAACATTCACTGTCTGCAGCATCAGTGTGCCTTGTACAGAACATTATGTAAAAACATTCACTGTCAGCAGCACCAGTGTGACCTGTACAGAACATTAATGTAAAAACATTCAGTGTCTGCAGCACCAGTGTGACCTGTACAGAGCTTTAATGTAAAAACATTCAGTGTCTGCAGCGTCAGTGTGCCCTGTACAGAACATTAATGTAAAAACATTCAATGTCTGCAGCATCAGTGTGACCTGTACAGAGCATTAATGTAAAAACATTCACTGTCTGCAGCACCAGTGTGACCTGTACAGAACATTAATGTAAAAACATTCACTGTCTGCAGCATCAGTGTGCCCTGTACAGAACATTAATGTAAAAACATTCAGTGTCTGCAGCATCAGTGACCTGTACAGAGCATTAATGTAAACACATTCACTGTCTGCAACACCAGTGTGACCTGTACAGAACATTAATATAAAAACATTCACTGTCTGCAGCATCAGTATGACCTGTACAGAACATTAATGTAAAAACATTCAATGTCTGCAGCATCAGTGTGACCTGTACAGAACATTAATGTAAAAACATTCACTGTCTGCAGCATCAGTGTGACCTGTACAGAACATTAATGTAAAACATTCAGTGTCTGCAGCACCAGTGTGCCCTGTACAGAATATTATTGTAAAAACATTCAGTGTCTGCAGCATCAGTGTGACTTGTACAGAACATTAATGTAAAAACATTCACTGTCTGCAGCATCAGTGTGCCCTGTACAGAACATTAATGTAAAAACATTCACTGTCAGCAGCATCAGTGTGACCTGTACAGAACCTTAATGTAACAACATTCAGTGTCTGCAGCACCAGTGTGACCTGTACAGAGCTTTAATGTAAAAACATTCAGTGTCTGCAGCATCAGTGTGACCTGTACAGAACATTAATGTAAAAACATTCAATGTCTGCAGCATCAGTGTGACCTGTACAGAGCATTAATGTAAAAACATTCACTGTCAGCAGCACCAGTGTGACCTGTACAGAACATTAATATAAAAACATTCACTGTCTGCAGCATCAGTATGACCTGTACAGAACATTAATGTAAAAACATTCACTGTCTGCAGCATCAGTGTGACCTGTACAGAACATTAATGTAAACACATTCACTGTCTGCAGCACCAGTGTGACCTGTACAGAGCATTAATGTAAACACATTCACTGTCTGCAGCATCAGTGTGACGTGTACAGAGCATTAATGTAAAAACATTCGGTGTCTGCAGCGTCTGTGTGCCCTGTACAGAGCATTAATGTAAAAACATTCACTGTCTGCAGCACCAGTGTGCCCTGTACAGAATATTATTGTAAAAACATTCAGTGTCTGCAGCATCAGTGTGACTTGTACAGAACATTAATGTAAAAACATTCACTGTCTGCAACACCAGTGTGACCTGTACAGAACATTAATATAAAAACATTCACTGTCTGCAGCATCAGTATGACCTGTACAGAACATTAATGTAAACACATTCACTGTCTGCAGCACCAGTGTGCCCTGTACAGAATATTAATGTAAAAACATTCAGTGTCTGCAGCACCAGTGTGACCTGTACAGAGCTTTAATGTAAAAACATTCAGTGTCTGCAGTGTCAGTGTGACCTGTATAGAACATTAATGTAAAAACATTCAGTGTCTGCAGCATCAGTGACCTGTACAGAACATTAATGTAAAAAAAGGAAAACTGTACCCTGACTAAGGGGGGGGGGGGGGCCCCCATCAGTGTGACCTGTAAACGAACATTAATGTAAAAACATTCACTGTCTGCAGCACCAGTGTGCCCTGTACAGAATATTACTGTAAAAACATTCAGTGTCTGCAGCATCAGTGTGACCTGTACAAAGCATTAATGTAAAAACATTCACTGTCAGCAGCACCAGTGTGACCTGTACAGAACATTAATATAAAAACATTCACTGTCTGCAGCATCAGTGTGACCTGTACAGAATATTAATGTAAAAACATTCAGTGTCTGCAGCATCAGTGTGACCTGTACAGAGCATTAATGTAAACACATTCACTGTCTGCAGCATCAGTGTGACCTGTACAGAACATTAATGTAAAACATTCAGTGTCTGCAGCACCAGTGTGACCTGTACAGAGCTTTAATGTAAAAACATTCAGTGTCTGCAGCGTCAGTGTGACCTGTACAGAGCATTAATGTAAAAGCATTCACTGTCTGCAGCATCAGTGTGCCCTGTACAGAATATTAATGTAAACACATTCACTGTCTGCAGCACCAGTGTGACCTGTACAGAGCATTAATGTAAAAACAATCATTGTCTGCAGCATCAGTGTGACCTGTACAGAACATTAATGTAAAAAACATAAGGTTTGGATTTTGTGTGCCTTGTAAAGAACATTAATGTAAAAACATTCACTGTCAGCAGCACCAGTGTGACCTGNAGCCCTCCCTGCCACTTTAAAGAATCACGAAAAGAAAAACTCTTAAGGATATGTGCCAAATCCCACTTTGGTTCTTTATCCACTGAAACATTAAAATCCCCTCCCAACACAACCTTCCGATTCGTATAGAACAAAGGTTTCAAAAAATTAAAGAAGCCCACCCTCTCTTCCCTCTTACTAGGAGCATATACATTAATTAGTCTGATGCTTACACCTCTCCATCTTACATCAACGTACAACACCCTCCCTGGAACTACCATTGAATTCCCTTCAATAATGAACTCCTGAGATTTAAAAAGTATACCCACCCCATCCGCCTTAACATTCCCAGTGCCCCAGACAGATGGGCCTCTTTCCCACTCTTTTGCAAAAATAATCTCATCTCTGCTACTCTCTAGATGACATTCCTGTAAAAACATAACATCAAAAGGAACAAACCTCAAAGACTCAAAAAAAGCTATCCTTCGTTTTGCCATCTTCAGGCCTCTTACATTGAGAGAGGCTACCCTCAATCCACCCATTTAACACAGGAAGACAAGTTCCCGCCAAAAAGGTCTTTCCATCTCCGCAAAATTTAAATGCTCCCCTTCCTGCCTGAAAACCCCTTTCCTCTCCCCTTCCCCTTTCTTGTGAGCACCTCAACCCAATCTCCCCCCTCACTTCCCCTATCCCCTTCCTCATCCTGCCCTTCTACCCCACCCCTCTCCTGATTTTCCTCCAACTCACCATTTTCGTTGTCCCAAACCCTTCCTTCTTTATCCCCCCTTTCTTTGCTCCCTTTCATCTCAAACTCCCCCTCAGAAAACCCTTCTTTCTCACCCCCCTTATCCCAAACCTGCACAGGATCAAACTCTAGCAAATTCGGCAAACTGGAAAGTCCAACCCTACTGCACTTGCTCTCCCTCTCCTGATCTTCAACATCCTTAGCGAGCCGACGTCGACGTAGTCCTTGTCCCACCTCCATTGCTGCACTCATTGAGACATCCTGCTGCAGCTGGGTCTCTCCACCCTCAGAAGGGGTCTGCCTCTCCCTGTTGTCTATCGGTCTGGCAGCCGGCAGTTTTTGCTCCTCGAAAATTCCTGAAAACACTTCAGACACATCTATCTCCGACCATTCCTGAGATGGAGCCAGCTGTTGCCCTCCCTCTTCACCTCGTGCCTCTTCCCTGGAGCTCTCCAACACCTCATTCACCTGGCCTTTTGGATCCTCCGCCTCTCGATTTATATTCGACGGTCCTGCTTCCTGGCTCTCCATTACCACTGGTAAGCTTGTAAGCAAAGCTTCGAAATCCACCTGCAGCTCATGACCTTCTCTGAGGATATTGGAATAAGACTTTTTCCGGGTTGGGCAAGCACGGAACAAATGGTCAGCCTCCCCACATAAGCTGCATCTTTTAGGTTCTGGACAATCTGAAGCTACATGCTCTGTTGACTCACAAAAGCGACAACGTTGGCCAGCACAATCTGCCTTAATATGACCTTGGGCTCCACACCTTCGGCAATACAATGGCTGCCCTGGATAATGAAGGAAACCTCGGTTGGACCCGATAAAAAAGGACCCTGGCGGATGAATGAGGCTCCTCAATGACCCTGGTGATTTGATGCAAAGGGTGTCAGTCCTTCAAACTTACCAGATATGGCCCTTTTAGCCGGTCACAGATAACCATAAGCGGGGTCTTTAAGCCGTCACCCCTTTCCGCTGACTCATCCCAATACTATTGCCAAAAGTTCAAAACATCGCGGCATCCTCCTATCAAAGGGAGTGTTTGTAGAGCGCTGGATGACGTAGCCAGCAAGAGTACAACAGTAATTCCTGTTGAGCGAAAAAGCTGTGGAGACAGCGCAGTCCCGCCACCGTCAGCATTGATGGTCTCTTTCTTCACCCAGTCCCTCAAAAAAGCAACGCAGTCCTTCAACTGGAAAAAAGGTCACGTCCATAAACAGCAGACGCAAAATCTTGAAGGCAAAGAACAACAAGGGAGAAGCGGTTGGTCGCCAGGTGGTGGGTTGGGGGAGACGCCAAGAATCTCTTCAAAACCTGTCAAGACCTACCAAACAAAACTCTTCCAAACCCTACCCTTTGGTTGTCATGCTTGCATTCTTGCTTTACTTGAGGCCTGAGAGTTATTTCTCAGCCGACCATTAGTTGGCTGACTTGTGCAATAGGCACACAGTCATCCTCTCGTTAGTTGACATCGTCATGGAACATGACTTAGCCAAAAGGATCAAACACCGGAGAGCGATGCCGTTAGACGCGCGGAGGGAGTTGGTTGTGAGGGGGGGATTAAAAAAAACGATGTTTTTATAGCCAGTATAACGGCAGACGGCCCAATAGGCGGGGGGGTTTTGGCGAGGACTATACCAGGGTGGTTGCTTTAAAGTTATTTTAAGCCGCATAAGTCAAGGGAGCTGAAACGCTGGGGATGGAAGCGAAACCCACCACCCGGTCTGCAACGGTCAGACCAAGCGCCCCCGGACTGCGTTGTGCTCGGCCCTGAAGGTTGGGGCTCGGGCAGTTACGGGAAAAGAGTCACGCTCATAATCCAATGGTTTGTCGCAGCGCACGTGTCCTTAGTCATCAGAATTCTTGGCTCGAGGCCGTACGTAGAGGGACATTCTCAGATATTGCTCGTCGGTTTATGACGAAATTTTCGGCTATTTTGGGTTTTGTCCAAAACCAACTTTTGCAAACTAGCACCAGGTATTTGGCCCAGTCTGACCCAAAGCAGCGCAGAAAGATTCTTTGGAGTCTAACGGTCAATAATCATCCATAAAAAGTGGAAACTTCGATTCACCTTGGCGAGGGGACCTCAAAACATTCGAAGGTCGAGTGGCGGAGGTTGCAAAAATGGCTATAACTCCAGAAAGGAATGAAATGACTTCACCCAAATCGGCACACCTATGCACGGGCTCAGTTTGTGGTCATCTGAAAAAGGGCGTTGTGACTGGCCACGTGGTGGCGCTGTAAGGTGAAAAAAAAGAAAAAGGAAATGAAAAAGGACCACCAAACAAACATGAAAACACCTGAAAAGCTGGGGGATGGAAGTACCCACCCCCATCTGCAACGTCAGCCAGCGTCGACCCGATCGGCCTGAAGGTGGCTCTGCACCGACGGAAAGTATGTCATCGCTCATAACTCCCAAATGGTTTATCGCAGAGGCACGTGCCTTACGTCACCAGAATCCTTGGCTCAAGCCAAACGAGAGAAAAACATCAGAGATGAGATCTCAATAAACGGCAGCTGCTGCATCTGTGAGTGAAATCTTCCTTGAGAGTCGAGAAAGTGTCTCTCACTTCTTTTTCTGCTATTTTTCACAATAAGCAGCAATCCCCATAAAGGGGAAGCACACCGTTTCTGGAGATACTGCAATACCAGACCGATGCATGGAGTGGGCAGAGCAAGCCCCGGCTCCAGCTCCATGATCCAAAAATCCATTTAATATGCAGTCCCCGGATAGGGGACGTATCAGATATTAAACTGATAAGAACAGATACTACACTTGATCTTAGCCAAAAGGCCAAGAAGCGATGCCGTTATGACGCAGTGGGGAGGAAGCCAGAAACGGCGACGCCCATATAGGCGGCGGTAAGTCAAGGAGACCTGAAACGCTGGGGGATGGAAGAACCCACCCCCGTCTGCAACGTCAGCCAGCGTCGACGCGATCGGCCTGAAGGTGGCTCTGCAGTTACGGAAAGTACGTCATCGCTCATAACTCCCAAATGGTTTGTCGCAGAGCCACGTGCCTTATGTCATCAGAATCCTTGGCTCGAGCCGAACGAGAGACAGTTCTCAGAATTGCTCGTCGAATTCCGACGAAATTTTCGGCTATTTTGGGTTTTGTCCAAAACCAACTTTTGCAAACTAGCACCAGGTATTTGGCCCAGTCTGACCCAAAGCAGCGCAGAAAGATTCTTTGGAGTCTAACGGTCAATAATCATCCATAAAAAGTGGAAATTTCGATTCACCTTGGCGAGGGGACCTCAAAACGTCCGAAGGTCGGGTGGCAGAGGTTGCTAAAATGGCTATAACTCCAGAAAGGAATGAGATCACTTCCCCCAAATCGGCACACCTATGCACGGGCTCAGTTTGTGGTCATCTGAAAAAGGGCGTTGTGACTGGCCACGTGGTGGCGCTGTAAGGTGAAAAAAAAGAAAAAGGAAATGAAAAAGGACCACCAAACAAACATGAAAACACCTGAAAAGCTGGGGGATGGAAGTACCCACCCCCATCTGCAACATCACCGAGCCTCGCCCCGATCGGCCTGAAGGTGGCTCTGCAGCGACAGACAGTACGGCATCGCTCATAACTCCCAAAATGGTTTGTCGCAGAGGCACGTGCCTTACGTCACCAGAATCCTTGGCTCAAGCCAAACGAGAGAAAAACATCAGAGATGAGATCTCAATAAACGGCAGCTGCTGCATCTGTGAGTGAAATCTTCCTTGAGAGTCGAGAAAGTGTCTCTCACTTCTTTTTCTGCTATTTTTCACAATAAGCAGCAATCCCCATAAAGGGGAAGCACACCGTTTCTGGAGATACTGCAATACCAGACCGATGCATGGAGTGGGCAGAGCAAGCCCCGGCTCCAGCTCCATGATCCAAAAATCCATTTAATATGCAGTCCCCGGATAGGGGACGTATCAGATATTAAACTGATAAACTGAAAAAAAATGATTTTTTTTTTCTTTCGAAAATTATTTATTGTCACAATTCCTTCATTCATTCACGCCACACATTTTTAAATGTTTTCTGTTGATTTTGAAAAATTACAGACAATAAAACAAATGTACAAAAGTATTACATTTTTGGTAAAATCATAATGTAATGTGATGTGTAAAAGTCCATTTGTGTCCTTTTTTTTTTTTTTTCCTTAAACGCAGTTGTGGTATTCATTGAAACTAAAATGAAATAAATAATAAATAATAAGAGGTAGAAAAAACAGGAAAAAAAAGGTAAAAAACAATGGCCACTAAACAGTCATCTGTGGTGCAGGATCGGGGTGAGTCCCTGTCAACATTTTCCATTCACTCCAGGTCTCCAGAACAGGCCCCGACCTTCCTGATTCAGGGGTCCAGCGGAGATCCCCTCTCCTCCGGCCCGCTGGCCCGCTGTTCCCGTAGCCAGAGTGGTGAGGGTGCATCTACGGGCGGTCAGGGTCGGTGGCGGCCGGGACCTTTCCCTTATGACCCCAGCCCCCCCGTCTGAATATCGTCGCATGGTACCCCTGCAGCATTGTTGTTACCATTAGCTCACATGCATGGAGGGTTACCGTGACGCGCTTCCCCACCAGCAGGTTTCTGTTGGCCCAGATGGCATCCTTGATGACGTTGAGGGTGAGCCAGAGCGAGGTGAATTCCTGTTCTTTCATGTCCTTCAAGCCCCGGCCCACCCCAAAGATGGCGATCTGGTACCCTATCTGGGCCCCACCTGCTGGTAGGCACGGGAAATACAGGGGCCGGTCTTGGCCCACAGGTCCCGCGCAGCGCCGCACTCCCAGAGCAGATGACGAACGGTCTCCGGTGAACCACATCCGGGCCGTGGACAGGTTGGGTCTTTTGCCATGCCTCTGGAGTGCATTACCGCCCTGACCGGGAGGATCTCATGGGCCACCATCCACGCCAAGTCTTTGTGCCTGTTCTGGAGAGCTGGGTGGGCAACGTTCCGCCAAACTTGTTTGGCCTCACTTGGCGTGAGGCCTGGAACTGGACTCACCATTTCTCGATCCTGCACCAGAGAGATAAGAGAATTGTGCTTAGTTAAAACCGTGGCATCGTTTCCTTCTAAAAGGTATTTCTTTAAAAAGATCTTTATAAAATTGTATTCTTTTGGCAGATTAAAAGATACTGGACTTTTAAGATCAATTGATAAAACTCTCAGTGATCTCAGGTATGACCCCATCCAGAACCGGACCATTGCCGCTGTCTTGTTTTCTCTGGAGGGGGTCAATGCATATTGGATATGGAGGGCGGCGAAACGGCTTCCTAAAAACAGGTGGGGGTCTGGGAGGCCTTTTCCACCATTTTCTCTTCTTTTTTTAACGACCTCTCTCTTTATTCGTTCCCACTTGGACCCCCACAAGAAGTAAAAAACCGCCCTCTCCAGGTTGACCAGGAATCTTCTTGGTGGACTAAAAACAGAACAGACAAGTAAAATTAAAGGTAAAATCACGGCTTTAAAGATTAAAATCTTGCCTTCAATCGTCATCTGTCTTAGTCCCCAAAACCCCAGCCTTTGCCTAACTTTCCCTAACATGTCAGTCCAGTTTCCCCGTCCTCCACCCTCTTTGTCAAATTTTACTCCTAAAATTTTTAAATCATTGTCTTTAAAAGCCAAATCGAATCCACCTGTGTCCACGTCTCCCCACGGCCCGAAGAGCTGGGCCTCGGACTTGCTTCTGTTGAGCTTAGCACCCGAGGCCCGACCGTACCAGTCAGTCAAGTCCATTGCTCTCCGTATTGATAAAACGTCCGTAGCTAAAAGGGTTACATCGTCCATGTATAAAACACAGGTCGCTGTCAGTCCACCCGTCCCAGGAACGTCCAGTCCTTTGATCCATTTGTCCCTTCTCAAGATCTGTGCCAGTGGCTCGATACAAGCCACATAAAAAAGAGGAGATAAAGGACATCCCTGACGGACGCCACTGTAGATATTCACAGTTTTGGAAAGATGCCCATTTACAAGGATTTTGCTGACTAGACCCTTGTACAGCAGTCCCACCCAGGCTATAAACCTTTCTGGAAACCCCATTTTTTGCAGTACCCGAAAGAGGTACTGGTGCGAGACTCGGTCAAACGCTTTTTCAAAATCTAAATTGAGGACTACTAACCGAATGTTTCTGTCTCTCGCATAACAGATGGCGTCTCTAATCAGCACTAGGCTGTCTGTTATCTTTCTTCCGGGCACAGCACAAGCTTGATCCGGGTGGATCACGTCCTCTAAAACAGTCGACATGCGTGTCGCTAAAATCTTACTAAAAAGTTTACAGTCAAAATTTAAAAGCGTAATTGGTCGCCAGTTCGTCAAGTCAGTCTTGTCTCCTTTTTTGTGTAACAGTGAAACTATCCCTACTCTAAAGCTGTCAGGAAGTCTGTCAAGAGTCTCAAATTCTTTAAAAACTGTCAACAATTCATGAGCTAAAATGTCCCAGAAAGTCAGATAAAACTCAAGGGGAAGTCCGTCCATGCCGGGGGACTTCCCCTTTTTAAAACCTTTTAAAGCTTTTTGCATTTCTAAAAGTGTCAAATCCTGGGATAAAAGCGCATCTGGGCTCTTAACCTTTTTGTCTAAAAAGGTTAAAACTTCCCCTAAAACACCATCGTGAACTTTTTTTGAACTATATAAGTTATTATAAAAGTTTTCAGTTTCACTTAAAATCTCTTCTGTGCTACTTGCTTCCCTCCCACTAAAAGTCTTCAGAGTAATGATTGACCCACCCTGCGATATAATTTTAAAAAAAAAGTATCTGGTACATTTCTCCCCTTCTTCTATTGCTCTTTCCTTACATCTTAAAATTACACCTCTACTCTGGGCTTCAGACAAAACTGACATTTCTTTCTTGACTTCTTTTATCTCTTCTGTAAATTCCAATCCGCTGTTTAAAAGGTTAAAATATCTCTGCAGTCTTTTCTGCAGCCCCATCATGCATCTTCTTTCCTTAATCTTTTTCCTTTTTCCTATTTTTTTAAAAAACTGTCCTGTCCTTTGTTTAACCATTTCCCACCACTGTGCTCGTGAGTCATAGAAGTCTTGGAGGGTCTGCCATTGGCTGAACTGCTCCCTATACTCTCTAACCACTTCTTCGTCCTCTAATAGGGAGCAGTTCAGCTTCCACAGCCCTCCCCCTACAGTCACACCCGTTGGAAGTGAAAGGGTGCAAGACAGCATCATGTGATCTGAAAAAAAGAGTGGGGTCAATGTTGCATAGGTTGGCGGCAGTCCCTTGAAAAAACATAGTCAATTCGAGAGCCTCTGGTGCTATCACCGCTGAACCAGGTGAAGCCCTCCTCTCTTTGATGCATTTGTTTAAAACAGTCAACTAACTTAAAATCCTTGACTAAATTTTGCAATAAAACCGATGTTTTGTCAACCTTAAAATCATCTGTTGCCCTCTTCCTATCTTTTCTGGATAAAACACAATTAAAATCCCCTGCTACAACTAGGGGCACCCTACCTAACATGTGGGGCTGCAGATCCTCTAAAAGCTCATGTCTCTCATTTTTATCTGTAAAACCATACACGTTCAGAATATTAAGATCTTTACCTAAAAAAGTCAGATTCACTAAAATTGCCCGCCCACCCCTCACCACAGTGCTACCCTTCACCGCAATGTTAGAATTGTTGATTAAAACAGCAACACCATCATTCTTGTTAAAGTTGGAGCCACTCCATATTGAGGGCCCCGTGGTCCACATCTGCTCCCACCTCCTATAACTACTAAAAAAGGGCAGAGCACACTCTTGCAATAAAAAAATATCTGACTTGAAATTTTTTAAACATGATAAAACACTCTGTGCTCTCAGGGTGGACCTCACACTCCTCACATTAATTGTAGAGATAGTGAGGGCCATGAGCAGTATGGTTAAAATGCGAGCATTTAAAAGAGGAACAAAAAGATAAAAAGACCGCAGAGAGATTTTAAAATCACGTCACCTCATGTTGCATTTGCCTCTCCTTTTCCCCAGAGACACTGGGATCAGGGGGGCAAGTGCTCGTCGCCTCAGGGTCCACAGAGAAAAACTCTTGTGGTTCCTTCGGCGACGATGTTCTCAGCTTTATGTGCAGAAAAGAGACTTCATTTGGAGATTCTGCGGGCCACATAAGGTCTAGATCTTCTGATGAGGAACTATTTAGCCGATGCGATGCCCTCAGCCTTTTCTCCTCTATTAGAATTAGAGGAGATCTCGCAGACCTTTTCTGCACTTGAGCATTGGGGAGGGAACAATCCGTTTCACTCCCACTGTCCACCACACTAATCTCTGACACAGTTTTTAGGGAGGAAGCCGTCTCCTCCTCTTTATCCTCCATTTTGTCTTCATCTTGTTGGGGAGTGGCTTCCTCCCCCTGTCCACCCGCTAAACTTGACTCCGCCCCTGTGGCCGCCCCACTTTCTCTTCCATGTCCAATGCCTGAGGATGGCGGGATATTTGAATTTCCCGCCAAAACCTCAGGCTCCGCCTCCTCCCTTTCTTCCTCAGCTTGCTCCTTTAGTGGGGCGGCCATCTTTTTACTTTTCAACTTGTTGGCAAAGCTTTTTGGGCAGTCTCTGTAGAGATGGTCAGTTTCGCCACAGAGATTACACCGCCTGCCATTGGTACACTCTTCAAAACTGTGACCAATTTCTCTACACTTTCCACACACGATTTCTTGGCATGCTTCCGCAAGATGCCCCATTCTCCCGCACTTTCTGCACAATTTGGGCATTCCTTGATAATGAATGTAGCCGCGGTTCTCTCCCAACACAATCATTGAAGGTATCTGACTTAGACCCTGGAATCCGCTTGGATCTTCCCATTGTTTGATGGGAACTCTCCAAGCGCAATTCCAGATGCCGTCTTTGTCTATTACCTTAACTGGTTGGCTGCGAACTGTGCAAAATCTACCCAGCCATATAACAATATCGTCTCCACTCACTGTTTCATTAAACATTCTAACAATCACTGTTTTAAGAGAATTGTCAGACAGCTTCTCAACAGAAAACATGGAGAACTGGGTCTTACAAACATCAAACCTTTGCCAGAAATCTTACAAGCAGATCTAAAACTTATATCAAAGCCTTTGTTCAAGGGCAGAGTCATTAAACAGTTCAGTTCTGTAGGTTTAAAACTGAGGGTTTTCTGGATTAGCTTCCTGGAGAAGTCAAGACGTGACATCCCCAGGAACTTACCATTCACCTCTTTAAAAAGAAAGCGCATGCTGTGGTGCCGACATGGTGGAGGCACCAACAGCCTAAACCTCTTTAAAAAGAAAACGCACGCTGTGGTGCCTCCGCACGCCAGCACGAGCAGCCGACATGGTGGAGGCACCAACAGCCTAAAAACCTTAAAACAACAATAAATACAAACGCAAATAAATAGTAAAAACCTTACCTTAAAACTGCAAAGCCTAAAGCCGCAAAAACAATGTACCTCTTAAAAGTTGTGTGACTCAGGATACTAAAAAATCTCGAGCCAAGAAACCTCCAAGAGGCGATCGCAACTCTTCCCTGTGACCAGACACTTGATCTTAGCCAAAAGGCCGAGAAGCGATGCCGTTATGACGCAGTGGGGAGGAAGCCAGAAACGGCGACGCCCATATAGGCGGCGGTAAGTCAAGGAGACCTGAAACGCTGGGGGATGGAAGAACCCACCCCCGTCTGCAACGTCAGCCAGCGTCGACGCGATCGGCCTGAAGGTGGCTCTGCAGTTACGGAAAGTACGTCATCGCTCATAACTCCCAAATGGTTTGTCGCAGAGCCACGTGCCTTATGTCATCAGAATCCTTGGCTCGAGCCGAACGAGAGACAGTTCTCAGAATTGCTCGTCGATCCGACGAAATTTTCGGCTATTTTGGGTTTTGTCCAAAACCAACTTTTGCAAACTAGCACCAGGTATTTGGCCCAGTCTGACCCAAAGCAGCGCAGAAAGATTCTTTGGAGTCTAACGGTCAATAATCATCCATAAAAAGTGGAAATTTCGATTCACCTTGGCGAGGGGACCTCAAAACGTCCGAAGGTCGGGTGGCAGAGGTTGCTAAAATGGCTATAACTCCAGAAAGGAATGAGATCACTTCCCCCAAATCGGCACACCTATGCACGGGCTCAGTTTGTGGTCATCTGAAAAAGGGCGTTGTGACTGGCCACGTGGTGGCGCTGTAAGGTGAAAAAAAAGAAAAAGGAAATGAAAAAGGACCACCAAACAAACATGAAAACACCTGAAACGCTGGGGGATGGAAGTACCCACCCCCGTCTGCAACGTCAGCCAGCGTCGACCCGATCGGCCTGAAGGTGGCTCTGCAGTTACGGAAAGTACGTCATCGCTCATATCTCCCAAATGATTTGTCGCAGAGCCACGTTCCTTATGTCATCAGAATCTTTGGCTCAAGCCAAACGAGAGAAAAACATCAGAGATGAGATCTCAATAAACGGCAGCTGCTGCATCTGTGAGTGAAATCTTCCTTGAGAGTCGAGAAAGTGTCTCTCACTTCTTTTTCTGCTATTTTTCACAATAAGCAGCAATCCCCATAAAGGGGAAGCACACGTTTCTGGAGATACTGCAATACCAGACCGATGCATGGAGTGGGCAGAGCAAGCCCCGGCTCCAGCTCCATGATCCAAAAATCCATTTAATATGCAGTCCCCGGATAGGGGACGTATCAGATATTAAACTGATAAGAACAGATTTTTCTTTCTTTCGAAAATTATTTATTGTCACAATTCCTTTATTCATTCACGCCACACATTTTTAAATGTTTTCTGTTGATTTTGAAAAATTACAGACAATAAACCAAATGTACAAAAGTATTACATTTTTGGTAAAATCATAATGTAATGTGATGTGTAAAAGTCCATTTGTGTCCTTTTTTTTTTTTTTTCCTTAAAAGCAGTGTGGTATTCAAGGAATAAATTTAAATAAATAAATAAATAAATAAGAGGTAGAAACAGACAAAAGGTAAAAAACAATGGCCACTAAACAGTCATCTGTGGTGCAGGATCAGGGGTGAGTCCCTGTCAACAATTTCCATTCACTCCAGGTCTCCAGAACAGGCCCCGACCTTCCTGATTCAGGGGTCCAGCGGAGATCCCCTCTCCTCCGGCCCGCTGGCCCGCTGTTCCCGTAGCCAGAGTGGTGAGGGTGCATCTACGGGCGGTCAGGGTCGGTGGCGGCCGGGACCTTTCCCTTGTGACCCCGGCCCCCCCGTCCGAATATCGTCGCCCGGTACCCCTGCAGCATTGTTGTTACCATTAGCTCGCATGCATGGAGGGTTACCGTGACGCGCTTCCCCACCAGCAGGTTTCTGGTGGCCCAGATGGCATCTTTGATGACGTTAAGGGTGAGCCAGAGCGAGGTGAATTCCTGTTCTTTCATGTCCTTCAAGCCCCGGCCCACCCCAAAGATGGCGATCTGGTACCCTATCTGGGCCCCACCTGCTGGTAGGCACGGGAAATACAGGGGGCCGGTCTTGGCCCACAGGTCCCGCGCAGCGCCGCACTCCCAGAGCAGATGACGAACGGTCTCCGGTGAACCACATCCGGGCCGTGGACAGGTTGGGTCTTTTGCCATGCCTCTGGAGTGCATTACCGCCCTGACCGGGAGGATCTCATGGGCCACCATCCACGCCAAGTCTTTGTGCCTGTTCTGGAGAGCTGGGTGGGCAACGTTCCGCCAAACTTGTTTGGCCTCACTTGGCGTGAGGCCTGGAACTGGACTCACCATTTCTCGATCCTGCACCAGAGAGATAAGAGAATTGTGATTAGTTAAAACCGTGGCATCGTTTCCTTCTAAAAGGTATTTCTTTAAAAAGATCTTTATAAAATTGTATTCTTTTGGCAGATTAAAAGATACTGGACTTTTAAGATCAATTGATAAAACTCTCAGTGATCTCAGGTATGACCCCATCCAGAACCGGACCATTGCCGCTGTCTTGTTTTCTCTGGAGGGGGTCAATGCATATTGGATATGGAGGGCGGCGAAACGGCTTCCTAAAAACAGGTGGGGGTCTGGGAGGCCTTTTCCACCATTTTCTCTTCTTTTTTTAACGACCTCTCTCTTTATTCGTTCCCACTTGGACCCCCACAAGAAGTAAAAAACCGCCCTCTCCAGGTTGACCAGGAATCTTCTTGGTGGACTAAAAACAGAACAGACAAGTAAAATTAAAGGTAAAATCATGGCTTTAAAGATTAAAATCTTGCCTTCAATCTTCATCTGTCTTAGTCCCCAGAACCCTAGTCTTTGCCTAACTTTCCCTAACATGTCAGTCCAGTTTCCCCGTCCTCCACCCTCTTTGTCAAATTTTACTCCTAAAATTTTTAAATCATTGTCTTTAAAAGCCAAATCGAATCCACCTGTGTCCACGTCTCCCCACGGCCCGAAGAGCTGGGCCTCGGACTTGCTTCTGTTGAGCTTAGCACCCGAGGCCCGACCGTACCAGTCAGTCAAGTCCATTGCTCTCCGTATTGATAAAACGTCTGTAGCTAAAAGAGTTATATCATCCATGTTTAAAACACAGGTCGCTGTCAGTCCACCTGTCCCAGGAACGTCCAGTCCTTTGATCCATTTGTCCCTTCTCAAGATCTGTGCCAGTGGTTCGATACAAGCCACATACAGAAGAGGAGATAAAGGACATCCCTGACGGACGCCACTGTAGATATTCACAGTTTTGGAAAGATGCCCATTTACAAGGATTTTGCTGACTAGACCCTTGTACAGCAGTCCCACCCAGGCTATAAACCTTTCTGGAAACCCCATTTTTTGCAGTACCCGAAAGAGGTACTGGTGCGAGACTCGGTCAAACGCTTTTTCAAAATCTAAATTGAGGACTACTAACCGAATGTTTCTGTCTCTCGCATAACAGATGGCGTCTCTAATCAGCACTAGGCTGTCTGTTATCTTTCTTCTGGGCACAGCACAAGCTTGATCCGGGTGGATCACGTCCTCTAAAACAGTCGACATGCGTGTCGCTAAAATTTTTTCAGTCAAAATTTAAAAGCGTAATTGGTCGCCAGTTCTTCAAGTCAGTCTTGTCTCCTTTTTTGTGTAATAGTGAAACTATCCCTACTCTAAAGCTGTCAGGAAGTCTGTCAAGAGTCTCAAATTCTTTAAAAACTGTCAACAATTCATGAGCTATAATGTCCCAGAAAGTCAGATAAAACTCAAGGGGAAGTCCGTCCATGCCGGGGGACTTCCCCTTTTTAAAACCTTTTAAAGCTCTTTGCATTTCTAAAACTGTCAAATCCTGGGATAAAAGCGCATCTGGGCTCTTAACCTTTTTGTCTAAAAAGGTTAAAACTTCCCCTAAAACACCATCGTGAACTTTTTTTGAACTATATAAGTTATTATAAAAGTTTTCAGTTTCACTTAAAATCTCTTCTGTGCTACTTGCTTCCCTCCCACTAAAAGTCTTCAGAGTAGTGATTGACCCACCCTGCGATATAATTTTTTTTAAAAAGTATCTGGTACATTTCTCTCCTTCTTCTATTTCTCTTTCCTTACATCTTAAAATGACACCTCTACTCTGGGCTTCAGACAAAACTGACATTTCTTTCTTGACTTCTTTTATCTCTTCTGTAAATTCCAATCCGCTGTTTAAAAGGTTAAAATATCTCTGCAGTCTTTTCTGCAGCCCCATCATGCGTCTTCTTTCCTTAATCTTTTTCCTTTTTCCTATTTTTTTAAAAAACTGTCCTGTCCTTTGTTTAACCATTTCCCACCACTGTGCTCGTGAGTCATAGAAGTCTTGGAGGGTCTGCCATTGGCTGAACTGCTCCCTATACTCTCTAACCACTTCTTCGTCCTCTAATAGGGAGCAGTTCAGCTTCCACAGCCCTGAAAAAAAGAGGGGGGTTAATGTTGCATCGGTTGGCGGGCAGTCCCTTGTAAAAACATAGTCAATTCGAGAGGCTCTGGTGCTATCACCACTGAACCAGGTGAAGCCCTCCTCTCTTTGATGCATTTGTTTAAAACAGTCAACTAACTTAAAACCCTTAACTAAGTTTTGCAATAAAACCGATGTTTTGTCAACCTTAAAATCATCTGTTGCCCTCTTCCTATCTTTTCTGGATAAAACACAATTAAAATCCCCTGCTACAACTAAGGGCACCCTACCTAACATGTGGGGCTGCAGATCCTCTAAAAGCTCATGTCTCTCATTTTTATCTGTAAAACCAAACACGTTCAGAATATTAAGATCTTTACCTAAAAAAGTCAGATTCACTAAAATT
>JADLZN010009824.1:52444-71339 GCA_018155175.1 Sinocyclocheilus anophthalmus
ATGTACCCCATAAACACAATCAAGCCTATAAAAAACCAGTCAACCACCCCTTTAAATGCTTTATTCTAGATCTACAGAAGACCACTCTTCTCTTGTTCAGGACTTGATTGTCTTAAGATTGTAGTTCAGTCAGTTCCCTCAGAGATTTAGAGTACCTTATAGAATGTTATGTTATAATTACATTAAATTAGCAATGCATCAACCATACCTTCCAACCATTTATTTATATATATAAAAAAATTGCATTAATTATTAAGTAATTAAATGAATTAATTATTTCATTTATTTCCTTCATCAGGGATGCCTAGTATGGGGGCAATGCCAGGCCTGCCAGCAGTGCCGCCCATGCCCCTGCCCCCTCTGCCTCCAGGAGTGCCAGGAGTAGGTGTGTCTCCACCTCTGGTAGCATCAGTGACCCCAGCCTTACCATCCCTTGCTAACGGAGCACCCGCTATGATACAACCCATGAGTGGATTCTCGCATCCAGGTAATGTAAACAAGCACTCACACTACCTAGACCAGCTTATAAAAGTTTGTTTACTTTGGCAGGATAATTTATGGGTGTTTGTCTCTGTCTCTCAGCTGCTGCGCTCAACAAAACCCCTTCGTTCAATCGTTCCAGTATCAAGCTACAGAAGGGCCAGTCAGTTGAGGCACCCAGGTACACACACACACACACATTTACACTGTATTCACAGAAATGTTATAGATGTTAAAAGCACATATTATGAATTTACCTTTCCTTTAGCGTGTAATATAGCTGTTTGTGCATTTAAGCAATCTGTAGAAAACACTTGCCTGAAATGCCTCGTTTATAGTCCTGCCATTATTTCCATAATTTTGCGACATCAAAAAGGAACTAAAACAGAGTGTTTCAGCTGAAAAGAGGTGCTGAACCAATGTACCATTTGAAAAAAAAAAAATTTTTTTACGTAGATCATGTTATGTACTGCGTTCGCATTTTAATGTGATTAAAAATTATTTAAGTGCAGGAACGGAAAGAACTTGGAATGTAAACAGATGAGAAAGAAAACACGTGTACAGTATTTTTAGATCTGCATGCGTTTGGTGTTAAAGAGACAGCAGCCTAATAAACGCACTGCTTGTCATTAATGTTAATCAAAGAACAAAAAAATCATTCACTGATCTTGACTGAATATCTTTAATAACTTGAATAATTTATATTTTATTTATGAAAAAAATATGCAGTGTTTTTAAACTTTTAAATACAGTTTCTGTACCTGAAATTTGGTACAGTTGTATTTATTTATGCTACTGCTAATTGATTTTTGTTCCTATTTTATTACAGACTGTTTACTTGTCTTTAACACTTTAATATTTGAAAATTATATTTTGTCTAGTATTTTTTTTTTAAAAGCATAGGCAAAATTCCTCTTGCAGTGTTCTGTATGTAGGCTGCTGATTTTTGCTTGTGTTTTCAGCTGCAACAGAATGCTTTGTAAAAAGACAGAATAAATGTTTGATATCTAAATGTTTGACTTTTTTTTATATATATATATTGGATTTTTTTGTCTTATTGGAATCGAAACTAGGAATCAATCGATAAATTCAACGATACCCATCCTACCCAAAATAACATAATAAACATGTAAATGGAGCATAATGGAGCCACTTTAACACACACAATGTCTCTTTAGTGCTCCGGCTGCTCCTCCACCCATTGACTGGGCCGTGCCTCAGTCCTCTCGGCTCAAATACCGCCAACTCTTCAACAGCCATGACAAAATGATGAGTGGTTTTCTCACAGGTATGGTGTCCTTCACACAAAGCATGACACAAAATAATCATCATGCGGTGAAACACTTTGTATTTTGTTTTGTTGTTCAGCTAATTTATATCTCAAATTTAATTGCTGCATAGCTGTAAATTTTAACAAGGTTATTATTAGTTTTGTATTTTAACATTTTATTTAATACTATTTTCATATGCCTATGCCACCATTCACATTTTCTGTGTAATAATCTAGTTTTTAATTCAATGCATTTGCGGAGCTCAAAGCTCATGTGATAAGTGACAGTGGTTACTCAGTACAGCTTAGCGGAAGCAGAGGTTGCTGACTCAACATACTCAGCTCTTTCTTTCACTTCTCTTTCCCCTCTCTCTCTTTCTCTTTCTTTTCTGCTTCAGGTCCACAAGCCAGAACTATTCTAATGCAGTCCAGTCTACCGCAGGCCCAGCTGGCCACCATCTGGTGCAGATCCAACACATTTTTCTTATTGTGTCTCTGTCTCGCATTTAAAACTCAAACAAATCTCAGAGTTCAGAGATCTGTATCAGCGTAAACATGAAGATTGGTATCTGGTTATTGTTATAAGTACATCCGACTGGTGTTTTGATTTCTTTTAACATGCTGTTCTTGGGATTTTTGTATTGCCTATGGTCCTGCTCTGCCTTCCCCAGCTCCGTCTCCTCGTAAATTCCACACAGTACCTCTGCAACATCGAGCTCTGACCATTGCTGCGAAGGACTCATCTGAGGCTCCTGCACACCTCCTTCGTTTCCGTTGCTTGTTTCCGCCGCCTGCCCTCTCACCGTTCCACCACCTGCACCCACTCCTGAAGGGCCTGCCTCTTGACTCTCCCCTCCACCCGGAACACTCATCAATAGTCCTTCAAAATCAGCCTGCAGACCTTGTCCCTCCTTAAACAGACTGGCATATGTTTTCTGTCTGCTAGGACATGCCCGGAACAGATGATCTCCTCCTCCACATAAACTGCAGGTTTTTGGTTCTGGACAAGACGTCGCCATGTGCTCTGCAGATCCACAAAAGCGGCATCTCTGTCCTGTGCAGTCCGCTTTCACATGCCCCTGCGCACCGCACCTCCTGCAGTACACCGGTTGACCTGGATAGTGCAAAAAGCCCCTGTTTGATCCAATGAAAAAAGACCCAGGTGGATGTACTAAACCACCTGGCGACGCGCTGTCTGCACGCAACTTAACCAGATATCTTCTCTTTCCAGTCCATATACCAAACCGGTCCTTCAAACGTTCACCTCCTCTCACCGTCTCACAATACCTGGCCAAGAATGTTAAGACGTCCCCATCCTCCACAAAAGGATTGTACAGGTGGATCGTTAGTGGCAGAAAATCCTGAGCAAAGGCAGGGTAGAGATGCAGGCCTGTTAACCGCTGGTGTTCTTTCTTCTTCACCCATGCTTCATAGAATGCAACACAGTCTCTTAGTTGAAAAAAAGTCAAATCCATAAAACCAGACGCTGAAAAATCTTGTAAGCAAAAAATTAAAGATGCCGAAACACCAAAAACTTCTCTCAACACCTCAGTCACCACGAACTCTCTTCCAAATCTTCTTTTAACATCAGCAGCCGCATCCACCTTTACTTGTAAACGAACCGTATTCTTCAGCCGCACCACCATGGTCGGCAAAGGTGGATTCTCACTCAATGTATCCATTTGGGTTGATCACACTTGATCTTAGCCAAAAGGCCGAGAAGCGATGCCGTTATGACGCAGTGGGGAGGAAGCCAGAAACGGCGACGCCCATATAGGCGGCGGTAAGTCAAGGAGACCTGAAACGCTGGGGGATGGAAGAACCCACCCCCGTCTGCAACGTCAGCCAGCGTCGACGCGATCGGCCTGAAGGTGGCTCTGCAGTTACGGAAAGTACGTCATCGCTCATAACTCCCAAATGGTTTGTCGCAGAGCCACGTGCCTTATGTCATCAGAATCCTTGGCTCGAGCCGAACGAGAGACAGTTCTCAGAATTGCTCGTCGATCTGAAGAAATTTTCGGCTATTTTGGGTTTTGTCCAAAACCAACTTTTGCAAACTAGCACCAGGTATTTGGCCCAGTCTGACCCAAAGCAGCGCAGAAAGATTCTTTGGAGTCTAACGGTCAATAATCATCCATAAAAAGTGGAAATTTCGATTCACCTTGGCGAGGGGACCTCAAAACGTCCGAAGGTCGGGTGGCAGAGGTTGCTAAAATGGCTATAACTCCAGAAAGGAATGAGATCACTTCCCCCAAATCGGCACACCTATGCACGGGCTCAGTTTGTGGTCATCTGAAAAAGGGCGTTGTGACTGGCCACGTGGTGGCGCTGTAAGGTGAAAAAAAAGAAAAAGGAAATGAAAAAGGACCACCAAACAAACATGAAAACACCTGAAACGCTGGGGGATGGAAGTACCCAACCCCGTCTGCAATGTCAGCGAGCGTCGACCCGATCGGCCTGAAGGTGGCTCTGCAGCGACGGACAGTACGGCATCGCTCATAACTCCCAAATGGTTTGTCGCAGAGGCACGTGCCTTACGTCACCAGAATCCTTGGCTCAAGCCAAACGAGAGAAAAACATCAGAGATGAGATCTCAATAAACGGCAGCTGCTGCATCTGTGAGTGAAATCTTCCTTGAGAGTCGAGAAAGTGTCTCTCACTTCTTTTTCTGCTATTTTTCACAATAAGCAGCAATCCCCATAAAGGGGAAGCACACCGTTTCTGGAGATACTGCAATACCAGACCGATGCATGGAGTGGGCAGAGCAAGCCCCGGCTCCAGCTCCATGATCCAAAAATCCATTTAATATGCAGTCCCCGGATAGGGGACGTATCAGATATTAAACTGATAAGAACAGATACTACACTTGATCTTAGCCAAAAGGCCGAGAAGCGATGCCGTTATGACGCAGTGGGGAGGAAGCCAGAAACGGCGACGCCCATATAGGCGGCGGTAAGTCAAGGAGACCTGAAACGCTGGGGGATGGAAGAACCCACCCCCGTCTGCAACGTCAGCCAGCGTCGACGCGATCGGCCTGAAGGTGGCTCTGCAGTTACGGAAAGTACGTCATCGCTCATAACTCCCAAATGGTTTGTCGCAGAGCCACGTGCCTTATGTCATCAGAATCCTTGGCTCGAGCCGAACGAGAGACACTTCTCAGAATTGCTCGTCGATCTAACGAAATTTCGGCTTAAGTTTGGGTTGGGTCCAAAACCAACTTTTGCAAACTAGCACCAGGTATTTGGCCCAGTCTGACCCAAAGCAGCGCAGAAAGATTCTTTGGAGTCTAACGGTCAATAATCATCCATAAAAAGTGGAAATTTCGATTCACCTTGGCGAGGGGACCTCAAAACGTCCGAAGGTCGGGTGGCAGAGGTTGCTAAAATGGCTATAACTCCAGAAAGGAATGAGATCACTTCCCCCAAATTGGCACACCTATGCACGGGCTCAGTTTGTGGTCATCTGAAAAAGGGCGTTGTGACTGGCCACGTGGTGGCGCTGTAAGGTGAAAAAAAAGAAAAAGGAAATGAAAAAGGACCACCAAACAAACATGAAAACACCTGAAAAGCTGGGGGATGGAAGTACCCACCCCCGTCTGCAACATCACCGAGCCTCGCCCCGATCGGCCTGAAGGTGGCTCTGCAGCGACGGACAGTACGGCATAGCTCATAACTCCCAAAATGGTTTGTCGCAGAGGCACGTGCCTTACGTCACCAGAATCCTTGGCTCAAGCCAAACGAGAGAAAAACATCAGAGATGAGATCTCAATAAACGGCAGCTGCTGCATCTGTGAGTGAAATCTTCCTTGAGAGTCGAGAAAGTGTCTCTCACTTCTTTTTCTGCTATTTTTCACAATAAGCAGCAACCCCCATAAAGGGGAAGCACACCGTTTCTGGAGATACTGCAATACCAGACCGATGCATGGAGTGGGCAGAGCAAGCCCCGGCTCCAGCTCCATGATCCAAAAATCCATTTAATATGCAGTCCCCGGATAGGGGACGTATCAGATATTAAACTGATAAGAACAGATACTACACTTGATCTTAGCCAAAAGGCCGAGAAGCGATGCCGTTATGACGCAGTGGGGAGGAAGCCAGAAACGGCGACGCCCATATAGGCGGCGGTAAGTCAAGGAGACCTGAAACGCTGGGGGATGGAAGAACCCACCCCCGTCTGCAACGTCAGCCAGCGTCGACCCGATCGGCCTGAAGGTGGCTCTGCACCGACGGAAAGTATGTCATCGCTCATAACTCCCAAATGGTTTATCGCAGAGCCACGTGCCTTATGTCATCAGAATCCTTGGCTCGAGCCGAACGAGAGACACTTCTAAGAATTGCTCGTCGATCTGACGAAATTTTCGGCTATTTTGGGTTTTGTCCAAAACCAACTTTTGCAAACTAGCACCAGGTATTTGGCCCAGTCTGACCCAAAGCAGCGCAGAAAGATTCTTTGGAGTCTAACGGTCAATAATCATCCATAAAAAGTGGAAATTTCGATTCACCTTGGCGAGGGGACCTCAAAACGTCCGAAGGTCGGGTGGCAGAGGATGCTAAAATGGCTATAACTCCAGAAAGGAATGAAATGAATTCACCCAAATTGGCACACCTATGCACGGGCTCAGTCTGAGGTCAGGTCAAAAAGGGCGCTGCGACTGGCCACTTGGTGGCACTGTAAGATGAAAAAAAAGGAAATGAAAAAGGACCACCAAACAAACATGAAAACACCTGAAAAGCTGGGGGATGGAAGTACCCACCCCCGTCTGCAACATCACTGAGCCTCGCCCCGATCGGCCTGAAGGTGGCTCTGCAGCGACGGACAGTACGGCATCGCTCATAACTCCCAAATGGTTTGTCGCAGAGGCACGTGCCTTACGTCACCAGAATCCTTGGCTCAAGCCAAACGAGAGAAAAACATCAGAGATGAGATCTCAATAAACGGCAGCTGCTGCATCTGTGAGTGAAATCTTCCTTGAGAGTCGAGAAAGTGTCTCTCACTTCTTTTTCTGCTATTTTTCACAATAAGCAGCAATCCCCATAAAGGGGAAGCACACCGTTTCTGGAGATACTGCATACCAGACCGATGCATGGAGTGGGCAGAGCAAGCCCCGGCTCCAGCTCCATGATCCAAAAATCCATTTAATATGCAGTCCCCGGATAGGGGACGTATCAGATATTAAACTGATAAGAACAGATTTTTTCTTTCGAAAATTATTTATTGTCACAATTCCTTCATTCATTCACGCCACACATTTTTAAATGTTTTCTGTTGATTTTGAAAAATTACAGACAATAAAACAAATGTACAAAAGTATTACATTTTTGGTAAAATCATAATGTAATGTGATGTGTAAAAGTCCATTTGTTGTCCTTTTTTTTTTTTTTTTTTTCCTAAAGCAGGGTGGTATTCAAGGACAATAAAAGGATAATACAAATAATAAATAAAATAAGAGGTAGAACAGACAAAAGGTAAAAAACAATGGCCACTAAACAGTAATCTGTGGTGCAGGATCAGGGGTGAGTCCCTGTCAACATTTTCCATTCACTCCAGGTCTCCAGAACAGGCCCCGACCTTCCCGATTCAGGGGTCCAGCGGAGATCCCCTCTCCTCCGGCCTGCTGGCCCGCTGTTCCCGTAGCCAGAGTGGTGAGGGTGCATCTACGGGCGGCCAGGGTCGGTGGCGGCCGGGACCCTTTCCGTGCTACCCCGGCCCCCCCGTCCGAATATCGTCGTCCGGTACCCCTGCAGCATTGATGTTACCATTAGCTCGCATGCATGGAGGGTTACCGTGACGCGCTTCCCCACCAGCAGGTTTCTGGTGGCCCAGATGGCATCTTTGATGACGTTAAGGGTGAGCCAGAGCGAGGTGAATTCCTGTTCTTTCATGTCCCTCAAGCCCCGGCCCACCCCAAAGATGGCGAGCTGGTACCCTATCTGGGCCCCACCTGCTGGTAGGCACGGGAAATACAGGGGCCGGTCTTGGCCCACAGGTCCCGCACAGCGCCGCACTCCCAGAGCAGATGTCGAACAGTCTCTGGGGAATTGCAGCCGGACCGTGGGCAGATAGCATTTTTGGCCATGCCTCTGGAGTGCATAACCGCCCTGACCGGGAGGATCTCATGGGCCACCATCCACGCCAAGTCTTTGTGCCTGTTCTGGAGAGCTAGGTGGGCAACGTTCCGCCAAACTTGTTTGGCCTCACTTGGCGTGAGGCCTGGAACTGGACTCACCATTTCTCGATCCTGCACCAGAGAGATAAGAGAATTGTGATTAGTTAAAACCGTGGCATCGTTTCCTTCTAAAAGGTATTTCTTTAAAAAGATCTTTATAAAATTGTATTCTTTTGGCAGATTAAAAGATACTGGACTTTTAAGATCAATTGATAAAACTCTCAGTGATCTCAGGTATGACCCCATCCAGAACCGGACCATTGCCGCTGTCTTGTTTTCTCTGGAGGGGGTCAATGCATATTGGATATGGAGGGTGGCGAAACGGCTTCCTAAAAACAGGTGGGGGTCTGGGAGGCCTTTTCCACCATTTTCTCTTCTTTTTTTAACGACCTCTCTCTTTATTCGTTCCCACTTGGACCCCCACAAGAAGTAAAAAACCGCCCTCTCCAGGTTGACCAGGAATCTTCTTGGTGGACTAAAAACAGAACAGACAAGTAAAATTAAAGGTAAAATCACGGCTTTAAAGATTAAAATCTTGCCTTCAATCGTCATCTGTCTTAGTCCCCAAAACCCCAGCCTTTGCCTAACTTTCCCTAACATGTCAGTCCAGTTTCCCCGTCCTCCACCCTCTTTGTCAAATTTTACTCCTAAAATTTTTAAATCATTGTCTTTAAAAGCCAAATCGAATCCACCTGTGTCCACGTCTCCCCACGGCCCGAAGAGCTGGGCCTCGGACTTGCTTCTGTTGAGCTTAGCACCCGAGGCCCGACCGTACCAGTCAGTCAAGTCCATTGCTCTCCGTATTGATAAAACGTCTGTAGCTAAAAGGGTTACATCGTCCATGTATAAAACACAGGTCGCTGTCAGTCCACCCGTCCCAGGAACGTCCAGTCCTTTGATCCATTTGTCCCTTCTCAAGATCTGTGCCAGTGGCTCGATACAAGCCACATAAAAAAGAGGAGATAAAGGACATCCCTGACGGACGCCACTGTAGATATTCACAGTTTTGGAAAGATGCCCATTTACAAGGATTTTGCTGACTATGCCCTTGTACAGCAGTCCCACCCAGGCTATAAACCTTTCTGGAAACCCCATTTTTTGCAGTACCCGAAAGAGGTACTGGTGCGAGACTCGGTCAAACGCTTTTTCAAAATCTAAATTGAGGACTACTAACCGAATGTTTCTGTCTCTCGCATAACAGATGGCGTCTCTAATCAGCACTAGGCTGTCTGTTATCTTTCTTCCGGGCACAGCACAAGCTTGATCCGGGTGGATCACGTCCTCTAAAACAGTCGACATGCGTGTCGCTAAAATCTTACTAAAAAGTTTACAGTCAAAATTTAAAAGCGTAATTGGTCGCCAGTTCGTCAAGTCAGTCTTGTCTCCTTTTTTGTGTAACAGTGAAACTATCCCTACTCTAAAGCTGTCAGGAAGTCTGTCAAGAGTCTCAAATTCTTTAAAAACTGTCAACAATTCATGAGCTAAAATGTCCCAGAAAGTCAGATAAAACTCAAGGGGAAGTCCGTCCATGCCGGGGGACTTCCCCTTTTTAAAACCTTTTAAAGCTCTTTGCATTTCTAAAACTGTCAAATCCTGGG
Organism: Sinocyclocheilus anophthalmus; assembly: GCA_018155175.1. NCBI lineage: Eukaryota > Metazoa > Chordata > Actinopteri > Cypriniformes > Cyprinidae > Sinocyclocheilus > Sinocyclocheilus anophthalmus. The sequence continues at coordinate 61,959 of JADLZN010009824.1, forward strand.
ATAAAAGCGCATCTGGGCTCTTAACCTTTTTGTCTAAAAAGGTTAAAACTTCCCCTAAAACACCATCGTGAACTTTTTTTGAACTATATAAGTTATTATAAAAGTTTTCAGTTTCACTTAAAATCTCTTCTGTGCTACTTGCTTCCCTCCCACTAAAAGTCTTCAGAGTAATGATTGACCCACCCTGCGATATAATTTTAAAAAAAAAGTATCTGGTACATTTCTCCCCTTCTTCTATTTCTCTTACCTTACATCTTAAAATTACACCTCTACTCTGAGCTTCAGACAAAACTGACATTTCTTTCTTGACTTCTTTTATCTCTTCTGTAAATTCCAATCCGCTGTTTAAAAGGTTAAAATATCTCTGCAGTCTTTTCTGCAGCCCCATCATGCATCTTCTTTCCTTAATCTTTTTCCTTTTTCCTATTTTTAAAAAAAACGGTCCTGTTCTTTGTTTAACCATTTCCCACCACTGTGCTCGTGAGTTATAAAAGTCTTGGAGGGTCTGCCATTGGCTAAACTGCTCCTTATACTCTCTAACCACTTCTTCGTCCTCTAATAGGGAGCAGTTCAGCTTCCACAGCCCTGAAAAAAAGAGGGGGGTTAATGTTGCATCGGTTGGCGGGCAGTCCCTTGTAAAAACATAGTCAATTCGAGAGGCTCTGGTGCTATCATCACTGAACCAGGTAAAGCCCTCCTCTCTTTGATGCAGTTGTTTAAAACAGTCAAATAACTTAAAATCCTTGACTAAATTTTGCTATGTTTTGTCAACCTTAAAATCATATTTTGCCCTCTTCCTATCTTTTCTGGATAAAACACAATTAAAATCCCCTGCTACAACTAGGGGCACCCTACCTAACATGTGGGGCTGCAGATCCTCTAAAAGCTCATGTCTCTCATTTTTATCTGTAAAACCAAACACGTTCAGAATATTAAGATCTTTACCTAAAAAAGTCAGATTCACTAAAATTGCCCGCCCACCCCTCACCACAGTGCTACCCTTCACCGCAATGTTAGAATTGTTGATTAAAATAGCAACACCATCATTCTTGTTAAAGTTGGAGCCACTCCATATTGAGGGCCCCGTGGTCCACATCTGCTCCCACCTCCTGTAACTACTAAAAAAGGGCAGAGCACACTCTTGCAATAAAAAAATATCTGACTTAAAATTTTTTAAACATGATAAAACACTCTGTGCTCTCAGGGTGGACCTTACACTTCTCACATTAATTGTAGAGATAGTGAGGGCCATGAGCAGTATGGTTAAAATGCGAGCATTTAAAAGAGGAACAAAAAGATAAAAAGACCGCAGAGAGTTTTTAAAATCACGTCACCTCATGTTGCATTTGCCTCTCCTTTTCCCCAGAGATACTGGGATCAGGGGGGCAAGTGCTCGTCGCCTCAGGGTCCACAGAGAAAAACTCTTGTGGTTCCTTCGGCGACGATGTTCTCAGCTTGATGTGCAGAAAAGAGACTTCATTTGGAGATTCTGCGGGCCACATACGGTTTAGATCTTCTGATGAGAAACTATCTAGCCGATGCGATGCCCTCAGCCTTTTCTCCTTTATTGGAATTAGAGGAGATCTCGCAGACCTTTTCTGCACTTGAGCATTGGGGAGGGAACAATCCGTTTCACTCCCACTGTCCACCACACTAATCTCTGACACAGTTTTTAGGGAGGAAGCCGTCTCCTCCTCTTTATCCTCCATTTTGTCTTCATCTTGTTGGGGAGTGGCTTCCTCCCCCTGTCCACCCACTAAACTAGACTCCGCCCCTGTGGCCGCCCCACTTTCTCTTCCATGTCCAATGCCTGAGGATGGCGGGATATTTGAATTTCCCGCCAAAACCTCAGGCTCCACCTCCTCCCTTTCTTCCTCAGCTTGCTCATTTACTGGGGCGGCCATCTTTTTACTTTTCAGCTTGTTGGCAAAGCTTTTTGGGCAGTCTCTGTAGAGATGGTCAGTTTCGCCACAGAGATTACACCGCCTGCCATTGGTACACTCCTCAAAACTGTGACCAATTTCTCTACACTTTCCACACACGATTTCTTGGCATGCTTCCGCAAGATGCCCCATTCTCCCGCACTTTCTGCACAATTTGGGCATTCCTTGAAAATGAATGTAGCCGCGGTTCTCTCCCAACACAATCATTGAAGGTATCTGACTTAGACCCTGGAATCCGCTTGGATCTTCCCATTGTTTGATGGGAACTCTCCAAGCGCAATTCCAGATGCCGTCTTCGTCTATTACCTTAACTGGTTGGCTGCGAACCGTGCAAAATCTACCCAGCCATATAACAATATCGTCTCCACTCACTGTTTCATTAAACATTCTAACAATCACTGTTTTAAGAGAATTGTCAGACAGCTTCTCAACAGAAAACATGGAGAACTGGGTCTTACAAACATCAAACCTTTGCCAGAAATCTTGTAGCAAGGAAGCAGATCTAAAACTTACATCAAAACCTTTGTTCAAGGGCAGAGTCATTAAGCAGTTCAGCTCTGTGGGTTTAAAACTAAGGATTTTCTGTATTAGCTTCCTGGAGAAGTCAAGGCGTGACATCCCCAGGAACTTGCCATTCACCTCTTTAAAAAGAAAACGCACACTGTGGTGCCTCCGCACGCCAGCACGAGCAGCCGACATGGTGGAGGCACCAACAGCCTAAAAACCTTAAAACAACAATAAATACAAACGCAAATAAATAGTAAAAACCTTACCTTAAAACTGCAAAGCCTAAAGCCGCAAAAAACAATGTACCTCTTAAAAGTTGTGTGACTCAGAATACTAAAAAATCTCGAGCCAAGAAACCTCCAAGAGGCGATCGCAACTCTTCCCTGTGACCAGACACTTGATCTTAGCCAAAAGGCCGAGAAGCGATGCCGTTATGACGCAGTGGGGAGGAAGCCAGAAACGGCGACGCCCATATAGGCGGCGGTAAGTCAAGGAGACCTGAAACGCTGGGGGATGGAAGAACCCACCCCCGTCTGCAACGTCAGCCAGCGTCGACGCGATCGGCCTGAAGGTGGCTCTGCAGTTACGGAAAGTACGTCATCGCTCATAACTCCCAAATGGTTTGTCACAGAGCCACGTGCCTTATGTCATCAGAATCCTTGGCTCGAGCCGAACGAGAGACACTTCTAAGAATTGCTCGTCGATCTAACGAAATTTTCGGCTATTTTGGGTTTTGTCCAAAACCAACTTTTGCAAACTAGCACCAGGTATTTGGCCCAGTCTGACCCAAAGCAGCGCAGAAAGATTCTTTGGAGTCTAAAGGTCAATAATCATCCATAAAAAGTGGAAACTTCGATTCACCTTGGCGAGGGGACCTCAAAACATTCGAAGGTCGAGTGGCGGAGGTTGCAAAAATGGCTATAACTCCAGAAAGGAATGAAATGAATTCACCCAAATCGGCACACCTATGCACGGGCTCAGTTTGTGGTCATCTGAAAAAGGGCGTTGTGACTGGCCACGTGGTGGCGCTGTAAGGTGAAAAAAAAGAAAAAGGAAATGAAAAAGGACCACCAAACAAACATGAAAACACCTGAAAAGCTGGGGGATGGAAGTACCCACCCCCGTCTGCAACATCACCGAGCCTCGCCCCGATCGGCCTGAAGGTGGCTCTGCAGCGACGGACAGTACGGCATAGCTCATAACTCCCAAAATGGTTTGTCGCAGAGGCACGTGCCTTACGTCACCAGAATCCTTGGCTCAAGCCAAACGAGAGAAAAACATCAGAGATGAGATCTCAATAAACGGCAGCTGCTGCATCTGTGAGTGAAATCTTCCTTGAGAGTCGAGAAAGTGTCTCTCACTTCTTTTTCTGCTATTTTTCACAATAAGCAGCAATCCCCATAAAGGGGAAGCACACCGTTTCTGGAGATACTGCAATACCAGACCGATGCATGGAGTGGGCCACAGAGCAAGCACGGGCTACAGATCCCACTGATCCAAAATACATTTAAATAGCAGTCCCAGGATAGGGGGGGACGTAATATTCAGATAGTAAACTGAAAAAAAGCTGTTTTTTTTTTTTTTTTTTTTTTTTTTTTTTTATTAACACCAAATCCATATTTTACAACAATTCACTGTACAAAGATACAACATAAATCCTTTTTCAGCATTCCATCATAAAACCAAAAACTAAAAGTCAAAAATACATTAAGTTTCAAAATCAAACACCCTGTCACAAAAACAGACACTCCCTCTACCCCACCCCAACCTTCTGCAGCCCTCTCCATACCCTTCTGGTCACCTCATCCCCAAAGCACACTCTAAACGCTTTAACCTCTGCAGACATTTTCCCCAGCAGTTGTAAAAATAATCTTTCAGGTTCCAAACAAGGAATCTGTTTTCTCAAACACATTGTTCTCCATTCCCACAGAACATGCTTCCCCTCTGAGATCGTACCCCAAATTATTCTCCTTCGTTGTGCTTCAAAACCGTCTAAACCCACCCCGTACAACACTAAGTCCCTTGTAATAATTGGCCCCCTCCACCTCTCCCACCACAGCATGACTGACCTCCAGAGCTCTGCTGCTCCCGGACACGACCATAAGGCGTGCTCTATTGTCTCCTCTTTGCCACAACCTGTCGGGCACCTTGGAGACCTGCCAGAGCCATGTCTATGCAACCTCTCTCTCACTGGTAACCGACCCAAGGCAGCTAACCAGTTGAGATCTTTGCAAAAGCCTGTTAAATACGATGGCTGCAACATTACCCAACTCACTTCATATGGCAATACCACTTTTTCTACCCCTTCCACTAGCTCCTCACTCAGTTTGTGGTACAGTTTTCTTTGCTCTAAAATCAGGGACTGCTCTAAACACCAAGGCTTCCGAGCAATAAAGTCCACCGCCCTGCAATAATGCTCTGGCCTATTTGCAGACCAGGGCCTCGTTCCCCTCCAATTACCCAAAGACCTCAAAGGAAAAGCCAGCCAAAACTGGGCTAAAAACCTAGCCTTGTGCTCCCTCTCTTGTGATGCTAAGCGAGCTACCCAGGAGCAGAAAATAGCCTCCATCTTCAACGGAATGCAAGGGACCCCCCTCCCACCATCCTTAACCAGCCTGTACACCTGCCCCCTAGCAACCATTTCGGTGCTATTCTTCCACAAAAAGGAGAAAACGAGCTTTTCTAACTTTCTCCCAAACCAAAAAGGGACTGGAAACACATAAGCTAAGTAATTTAGGCTTGGGAGCAGATCAGCCTTTACCACCTCTAACCTTCCCCACAAAGACAGACCCCTAGAATTCCACCGTACTATCTTCCCCTGCACTACCTTCAATCTTGCCTCCCAGTTCTCCTTAGCGCTGTCTCCTCTAAAAAATCTGACTCCAAGAATTTTCAACCCATCTGCACAAATACTAAACCCTCCTCTTGCCTCTGCTCTTTCAGCCCACTGACCAAAGAACATAACTGATGACTTACCCACATTAACTCGTGCCCCAGACACCTGACCAAACTCCTCCAGTATTCTACCAACCACTTCAAAGTCACGCTCCGAAGTCAAAAATACGGTTGTGTCATCTGCATAAGCAGCCACTTTGGCACAAATGCCTCCACCTCCAGGCAAGTGCACACCCCTAAGAGAAGGCGCCACCCTCAAAGCCCCCAACAGAGGTTCTAAAGATAAAACATAGAGAAGGGGGGACAAAGGACACCCCTGCCGGACTCCCCCTAACTGTTCCACCTTTTCGGTAAAATGGCCATTTACCCCTATTCTACTGAATACCTTTCTATAGAGCAATCTAACCCACGCCCTGAACACTGGACCAAAACCCATACGCCTCAAAGTTGCCTCCAGATAGGAATGGCTCACCCTGTCAAAGGCCTTCTCCTGATCTAAGCTCAAGATGGCTAAAGGAAGCTGCCTTTGCTCTGCCCAGCTGATTAAATCTCTAACTAGAGCCAAGTTCATTGACACTGACCTACCAGGCACCCCACACGTCTGGTCTGCCTGGACAACTGCTCCAATGACCTTCTTAAGTCTTTCTGTCAAGACTTTTGCCAACACTTTGTAATCCGTGGTCAACAAAGTAATTGGCCTCCAATTCCCTAACTCTTCCTTCTCCCCTTTCTTATGCAGTAATGTTACCAAACCTGTTCTCATCGTCTCTACCAACTCCCCCCTTCTAAAGCATTCCTGATACACTCCCACCAGATCCCTTCCTACCCACGGCAAAACCACCTCATAAAAGGCTGCTGGAAGGCCATCACATCCTGGAGCTGTGCCTTTTTTCAAGGAAGCCACTGCAGAACTAACCTCTTGCAAGGTCAAGGCCCCTTCTAGTGCTCTCCTTTCCCCCTCCCCTAATCCCCCTTCCAGACCCTCCAAAAACTTCCCATCTGCAGTAACTGAAGGAGTTCTATCACTGAATAACTCTCTATAAAACCCTTCAGCGACCTCCAGCATCCCCTTCACTGAGGTCTGCACCTCCCCTTCGCCCCTCAAACCCTCTATATAACTTTTCCTTTGCCTACCCCGCACTGTTGCAAAGAAAAACCTAGTTGGCTTTTCATCATAGAGCCGCTTCCGGATGCTTGAACCTTGTAAAAAAGACTTAGCTTCTTCCCAGTAATGATCCTTCATTGCCTCCTGCAGATACCTAGCCCTAGACCATCCCTCGGCTGTCCCCAAAGCTCCATCTGCCCATAGAGCCTGCAGCTCCTTTGACCACTTACTAGCTTTTTCCCGCTTAATTCTTGCCTTCTCGATGCCCCAATTACGGCAGAAAACCGCTACCCTCTCCTTGAACCCCTCCCACCACTCCCCTTGTGACTGAAACAAACCTTGCAGATTTTTCCAACCGGCTACCAAATTAAAAAGCGCTATACAAAAAACCCTGTCCTTCAGAAAGGAAGTATTGAACCTCCACACCCCCCTCCCCCGCCTCATACCTCCCACCTCCACCCATACTCCCACCAAACAGTGATCTGAACACCACATAGGAACCTGAGTATAATTAAACACCTTAACATATGACGGCAAAAAAAGATAGTCCAAACGCGCCACCTCCTGCCTACTGTTTCGCCAAGTGAATGAGGGCACCCTCCCTCCTGCCCCCCGAAAGGAATCACAGAGTGAGAAACCTGTCACTAGTTGAGCCAGCGCACTACCAGAAGCATTATCCAAAGACACATTAAAATCCCCTCCCAGCACTAGCAGTCTATTGGTATACAAAATTGCATTCAAACTATCCAAAAACCCCTCCCTATCACCCAATTTACTTGGGGCGTAAACATTTACAAAGCGAAAAGCTATACCCCTCCACCTCACATCCACAACCACTACCCTCCCTGGGATGATAACAAAAGCAGACTCAATAACAAAGTCCCATGAATAAAATAAGATACCCACCCCATCTGCATTGACATTCCCCACACCCCAAAAAGAAGGCCCCATTTCCCACCCGGCAGAAAAAACAGAGACATCTTTTTTATCCTTCAAATGGCATTCTTGCAAAAAACAAACATCCAAAGGTGACATTTTTAAGGACAGAAAAATTGCAGTCCTTCTTTGTATCATTTTTAGTCCTCTTGCATTCAGTGTTGCCACCTTTAAACACACCATTTAAACAAAAACCCTTTTAACAGGAAAAAGAAAAAACCCAGGAAGCAGGCCAACAAAAAACAAAAAAAAAAAAAAAAAAAAAAACTTCAAATGCTCCCTTTTTGCTTAAAATTTTTTTCCATTCCCGTTCCAATTACTTTTCAGTCCATTCCTCCCCTTCCCCAACCTTCCCCTCCCTCCTTATCCTCCCGCAAAATTGATTTGACCTTTTCCAAAACCCCTCCACCCCCCACTCTCCCTTTGATCTCACTTTCCCCCACCACACTCTTCCCAGTGTCCATCTCACCCACAGCCTCTTTGCTCTGGACCGGCCTGAGTACAGGTTCTTGGACTTTACTGCACTTCCTTCCCCGATCTCCAGTAACATCCTCACAAAGCTTTCTTCTCCTTAGGCCTTGGCCCGTGTCAGGCCCCATTGTCTCCTGCTCCATTTCCATTGCAGAAGAAGACTCCACTTCGCCACCTGTAGACTCTGCCTTCCCCAGCTCCGTCTCCTCGTAAATTCCACACAGTACCTCTGCAACATCGAGCTCTGACCATTGCTGCGAAGGACTCATCTGAGGCTCCTGCACACCTCCTTCGTTTCCGTTGCTTGTTTCCGCCGCCTGCCCTCTCACCGTTCCACCACCTGCACCCACTCCTGAAGGGCCTGCCTCTTGACTCTCCCCTCCACCCGGAACACTCATCAATAGTCCTTCAAAATCAGCCTGCAGACCTTGTCCCTCCTTAAACAGACTGGCATATGTTTTCTGTCTGCTAGGACATGCCCGGAACAGATGATCTCCTCCTCCACATAAACTGCAGGTTTTTGGTTCTGGACAAGACGTTGCCATGTGCTCTGCAGATCCACAAAAGCGGCATCTCTGTCCTGTGCAGTCCGCTTTCACATGCCCCTGCGCACCGCACCTCCTGCAGTACACCGGTTGACCTGGATAGTGCAAAAAGCCCCTGTTTGATCCAATGAAAAAAGACCCAGGTGGATGTACTAAACCACCTGGCGACGCGCTGTCTGCACGCAACTTAACCAGATATCTTCTCTGAGACCATATAGCCTACCTGGAACACCCCCGTTTTTTGTATTGTACTCACAAGAGTTTCGCGCGTCCTTATATCTAATCAGGAGTTCATACCTCCTCTGGACCCGTATCTACAAATAACTTTCTCTGGTACTAGAGATGCTTAACCGATCGAGTGCCCCAGCATCCTCCATAACAAAAGAGGAGTGTACAGATAGTGGATGTAGGGCAAGAGTATAGAAAAAATCTGTAGGGAGCAAAGGCAGGAGTATATTTGATGAATTGCAGGCCATAGTTATATCCTGGATGTTCTTTTTCTTCACCCCAGCGTTTCATAGGAAATGCGTCACACATCAGTCATTGATTGTATGTATGAGTTGAAGAAAAAAGTAAGTCAATCCATTATAGAAAAAAACAAGACCTGAAATAATTTCTTGTTAATGACCAAAAAGTAAAGTTGAATTTGCTCATCTGGATAACACTCAAAATCAAAAATTCTTGAAATTTGCCTACAAACACACTCAGCACCAAGTATCTGAATAGTTAAAACATGCTCTCACCAAATCTTCTTTTAACATAGCCAGCCGCATCCATCATTGACTTGTATGAAAAGCGATATACCGTATTCTTCTCCGCACCAACCAAAATAGAGTACGGCCGTATGCTATATGAAGTAGGATGGTTTTCTCACTGACCAAAAAATGTATCCATTTGGGTTGATCACACTTGATCTTAGCCAAAAGGCCGAGAAACGATGCCGTTATGACGCAGTGGGGAGGCAGACAAAGAAAGAAAC
>JADLZN010009824.1:71375-198080 GCA_018155175.1 Sinocyclocheilus anophthalmus
AAAAGATGGGGGATGGAAGTACCCACCCCCGTCTGCAACATCACTGAGCCTCGCCCCGATCGGCCTGAAGGTGGCTCTGCAGCGACGGACAGTACGGCATAGCTCATAACTCCCAAAATGGTTTGTCGCAGAGGCACTTGCCTTACGTCACCAGAATCCTTGGCTCAAGCCAAACGAGAGAAAAACATCAGAGATGAGATCTCAATAAACGGCAGCTGCTGCATCTGTGAGTGAAATCTTCCTTGAGAGTCGAGAAAGTGTCTCTCACTTCTTTTTCTGCTATTTTTCACAATAAGCAGCAATCCCCATAAAGGGAAAGCACACCGTTTCTGGAGATACTGCAATACCAGACCGATGCATGGAGTGGGCAGAGCAAGCCCCGGCTCCAGCTCCATGATCCAAAAATCCATTTAATATGCAGTCCCCGGATAGGGGACGTATCAGATATTAAACTGATAAGAACAGATACTACACTTGATCTTAGCCAAAAGGCCGAGAAGCGATGCCGTTATGACGCAGTGGGGAGGAAGCCAGAAACGGCGACGCCCATATAGGCGGCGGTAAGTCAAGGAGACCTGAAACGCTGGGGGATGGAAGAACCCACCCCCGTCTGCAACGTCAGCCAGCGTCGACGCGATCGGCCTGAAGGTGGCTCTGCAGTTACGGAAAGTACGTCATCGCTCATAACTCCCAAATGGTTTGTCGCAGAGCCACGTGCCTTATGTCATCAGAATCCTTGGCTCGAGCCGAACGAGAGACACTTCTAAGAATTGCTCGTCGATCTGAAGAAATTTTCGGCTATTTTGGGTTTTGTCCAAAACCAACTTTTGCAAACTAGCACCAGGTATTTGGCCCAGTCTGACCCAAAGCAGCGCAGAAAGATTCTTTGGAGTCTAACGGTCAATAATCATCCATAAAAAGTGGAAATTTCGATTCACCTTGGCGAGGGGACCTCAAAACGTCCGAAGGTCGGGTGGCAGAGGTTGCTAAAATTGCTTTAACTCCAGAAAGGAATGAAATGACTTGACCCAAATCGGCACACCTATGCACGGGCTCAGTTTGTGGTCATCTGAAAAAGGGTGTTGTGACTGGCCACGTGGTGGCGCTGTAAGGTGAAAAAAAAGAAAAAGGAAATGAAAAAGGACCACCAAACAAACATGAAAACACCTGAAAAGCTGGGGATGGAAGTACCCACCCCCGTCTGCAACATCACCCAGCCTCGCCCCGATCGGCCTGAAGGTGACTCTGCAGCGACGGACAGTACGGCATAGCTCATAACCCCCAAAATGGTTTGTCGCAGAGGCACATGCCTTACGTCACCAGAATCCTTGGCTCAAGCCAAACGAGAGAAAAACATCAGAGATGAGATCTCAATAAACGGCAGCTGCTGCATCTGTGAGTGAAATCTTCCTTGAGAGTCGAGAAAGTGTCTCTCACTTCTTTTTCTGCTATTTTTCACAATAAGCAGCAATCCCCATAAAGGGGAAGCACACCGTTTCTGGAGATACTGCAATACCAGACCGATGCAAGGAGTGGGCATAGCAAGCCCCAGCTCCAGCTCCATGATCCAAAAATCCATTTAAAATGCAGTCCCCGGATAGGGGACGTATCAGATATTAAACTGATAAGAACAGATTTATTTATTTATTTTTTATTTAATGTAACACCACATCCATATTTTACAACCAAAATAACGGTACAAAAGATACAACATAATCACTTTTCAGCATTCCATCCTAAACAAAAATAAAGTCAAATAATTAAGTTTCAAACAAAAAAAATCAAAAAACACCCTGCACAAAACAACAACACTCCCTCCTACCCCACCCCAAAACCTTATGCAGCCCTCTCCATTGACCTTTGGTCACTCACCCAAAAGCACCCTCTATTATATGTTTTTTTTGTTTTTGTTTTTTTACCTCTGCCGACATTTCCTCCAGCAGTTGTCAAACTAATCTTTCAGGTTCCAAACAAGGAATCTGTTTTCTCAAACACATTGTTCTCCATTCCCACAGAACATGCTTCCCCTCTGAGATCGTACCCCAAATTATTCTCCTTCGTTGTGCTTCAAAACCGTCTAAACCCACCCCGTACAACACTAAGTCCCTTGCAATAATTGGCCCCCTCCACCTCTCCCACCACAGCATGACTGACCTCCAGAGCTCTGCTGCTCCCGGACACGACCATAAGGCGTGCTCTATTGTCTCCTCTTTGCCACAACCTGTCGGGCACCTTGGAGACCTGCCAGAGCCATGTCTATGCAACCTCTCTCTCACTGGTAACCGACCCAAGGCAGCTAACCAGTTGAGATCTTTGCAAAAGCCTGTTAAATACGATGGCTGCAACATTACCCAACTCACTTCATATGGCAATACCACTTTTTCTACCCCTTCCACTAGCTCCTCACTCAGTTTGTGGTACAGTTTTCTTTGCTCTAAAATCAGGGACTGCTCTAAACACCAAGGCTTCCGAGCAATAAAGTCCACCGCCCTGCAATAATGCTCTGGCCTATTTGCAGACCAGGGCCTCGTTCCCCTCCAATTACCCAAAGACCTCAAAGGAAAAGCCAGCCAAAACTGGGCTAAAAACCTAGCCTTGTGCTCCCTCTCTTGTGATGCTAAGCGAGCTCCCCAGGAGCAGAAAATAGCCTCCATCTTCAACGGAATGCAAGGGACCCCCCTCCCACCATCCTTAACCAGCCTGTACACCTGCCCCCTAGCAACCATTTCGGTGCTATTCTTCCACAAAAAGGAGAAAACGAGCTTTTCTAACTTTCTCCCAAACCAAAAAGGGACTGGAAACACATAAGCTAAGTAATTTAGGCTTGGGAGCAGATCAGCCTTTACCACCTCTACCCTTCCCCACAAAGACAGACCCCTAGAATTCCACCGTACTATCTTCCCCTGCACTACCTTCAATCTTGCCTCCCAGTTCTCCTTAGCGCTGTCTCCTCTAAAAAATCTGACTCCAAGAATTTTCAACCCATCTGCACAAATACTAAACCCTCCTCTTGCCTCTGCTCTTTCAGCCCACTGACCAAAGAACATAACTGATGACTTACCCACATTAACTCGTGCCCCAGACACCTGACCAAACTCCTCCAGTATTCTACCAACCACTTCAAAGTCACGCTCCGAAGTCAAAAATACGGTTGTGTCATCTGCATAAGCAGCCACTTTGGCACAAATGCCTCCACCGCCAGGCAAGTGCACACCCCTAAGGCCACAGGCTCCACCCCAAAAGCCCCCAACGAGGTTCTAAAGATAAAACATAGAGACGGGGGGACAAAGGAAACCTGAGGACTCCCCCTAAAACTGTTTTTTTTTTTTTTTTTTTTTTTTTTTTTTGTTTCTTCCACCTTTTCGGTAAAATGGCCATCCATACCTTACCCCTATTCTACTGAATACCTTTCTATAGAGCAATCTAACCCACGCCCTGAACACTGGACCAAAACCCATACGCCTCAAAGTTGCCTCCAGATAGGAATGGCTCACCCTGTCAAAGGCCTTCTCCTGATCTAAGCTCAAGATGGCTAAAGGAAGCTGCCTTTGCTCTGCCCAGCTGATTAGATCTCTAACTAGAGCCAAGTTCATTGACACTGACCTACCAGGCACCCCACACGTCTGGTCTGCCTGGACAACTGCTCCAATGACCTTCTTAAGTCTTTCTGTTAAGACTTTTGCCAACACTTTGTAATCCGTGGTCAACAAAGTAATTGGCCTCCAATTCCCTAACTCTTCCTTCTCCCCTTTCTTATGCAGTAATGTTACCAAACCTGTTCTCATCGTCTCTACCAACTCCCCCCTTCTAAAGCATTCCTGATACACTCCCACCAGATCCCTTCCTACCCACGGCAAAACCACCTCATAAAAGGCTGCTGGAAGGCCATCACATCCTGGAGCTGTGCCTTTTTTCAAGGAAGCCACTGCAGAACTAACCTCTTGCAAGGTCAAGGCCCCTTCTAGTGCTCTCCTTTCCCCCTCCCCTAATCCCCCTTCCAGACCCTCCAAAAACTTCCCATCTGCAGTAACTGAAGGAGTTCTATCACTGAATAACTCTCTATAAAACCCTTCAGCGACCTCCAGCATCCCCTTCACTGAGGTCTGCACCTCCCCTTCGCCCCTCAAACCCTCTATATAACTTTTCCTTTGCCTACCCCGCACTGTTGCAAAGAAAAACCTAGTTGGCTTTTCATCATAGAGCCGCTTCCGGATGCTTGAACCTTGTAAAAAAGACTTAGCTTCTTCCCAGTAATGATCCTTCATTGCCTCCTGCAGAATCTAGCTAGAACATCCCCCCCCCCCCCCCCCCTCGGCTGTCCCAGCCCATCTACCCATAGAGGCCTGCAGCTCCTTTGACAAACTTACTAGCTCTTTTCACGCTAAATTATTGCCTTCTCGATGCCCCAATTACGGCAGAAAACCGCTACCCTCTCCTTGAACCCCTCCCACCACTCCCCTTGTGACTGAAACAAACCTTGCAGATTTTTCCAACCGGCTACCAAATTAAAAAGCGCTATACAAAAAACCCTGTCCTTCAGAAAGGAAGTATTGAACCTCCACACCCCCCTCCCCCGCCTCATACCTCCCACCTCCACCCATACTCCCACCAAACAGTGATCTGAACACCACATAGGAACCTGAGTATAATTAAACACCTTAACATATGACGGCAAAAAAAGATAGTCCAAACGCGCCACCTCCTGCCTACTGTTTCGCCAAGTGAATGAGGGCACCCTCCCTCCTGCCCCCCGAAAGGAATCACAGAGTGAGAAACCTGTCACTAGTTGAGCCAGCGCACTACCAGAAGCATTATCCAAAGACACATTAAAATCCCCTCCCAGCACTAGCAGTCTATTGGTATACAAAATTGCATTCAAACTATCCAAAAACCCCTCCCTATCACCCAATTTACTTGGGGCGTAAACATTTACAAAGCGAAAAGCTATACCCCTCCACCTCACATCCACAACCACTACCCTCCCTGGGATGATAACAAAAGCAGACTCAATAACAAAGTCCCATGAATAAAATAAGATACCCACCCCATCTGCATTGACATTCCCCACACCCCAAAAAGAAGGCCCCATTTCCCACCCGGCAGAAAAAACAGAGACATCTTTTTTATCCTTCAAATGGCATTCTTGCAAAAAACAAACATCCAAAGGTGACATTTTTAAGGACAGAAAAATTGCAGTCCTTCTTTGTATCATTTTTAGTCCTCTTGCATTCAGTGTTGCCACCTTTAAACACACCATTTAAACAAAAACCCTTTTAACAGGAAAAAGAAAAACCCAGACAGAGGCCCACAAAAACTTCACATGCTCCCTTTTTGCTCTAAACATTTTTTTCCCTTCCCCTTCCCCATTACTTCAGTCCATTCCTCCCCTTCCCCACCTTCCCCTCCTTCACTCCCCTTCTCCCCTCCCTCCTTATCCTCCCGCAAAATTGATTTGACCTTTTCCAAAACCCCTCCACCCCCCACTCTCCCTTTGATCTCACTTTCCCCCACCACACTCTTCCCAGTGTCCATCTCACCCACAGCCTCTTTGCTCTGGACCGGCCTGAGTACAGGTTCTTGGACTTTACTGCACTTCCTTCCCCGATCTCCAGTAACATCCTCACAAAGCTTTCTTCTCCTTAGGCCTTGGCCCGTGTCAGGCCCCATTGTCTCCTGCTCCATTTCCATTGCAGAAGAAGACTCCACTTCGCCACCTGTAGACTCTGCCTTCCCCAGCTCCGTCTCCTCGTAAATTCCACACAGTACCTCTGCAACATCGAGCTCTGACCATTGCTGCGAAGGACTCATCTGAGGCTCCTGCACACCTCCTTCGTTTCCGTTGCTTGTTTCCGCCGCCTGCCCTCTCACCGTTCCACCACCTGCACCCACTCCTGAAGGGCCTGCCTCTTGACTCTCCCCTCCACCCGGAACACTCATCAATAGTCCTTCAAAATCAGCCTGCAGACCTTGTCCCTCCTTAAACAGACTGGCATATGTTTTCTGTCTGCTAGGACATGCCCGGAACAGATGATCTCCTCCTCCACATAAACTGCAGGTTTTTGGTTCTGGACAAGACGTCGCCATGTGCTCTGCAGATCCACAAAAGCGGCATCTCTGTCCTGTGCAGTCCGCTTTCACATGCCCCTGCGCACCGCACCTCCTGCAGTACACCGGTTGACCTGGATAGTGCAAAAAGCCCCTGTTTGATCCAATGAAAAAAGACCCAGGTGGATGTACTAAACCACCTGGCGACGCGCTGTCTGCACGCAACTTAACCAGATATCTTCTCTTTCCAGTCCATATACCAAACCGGTCCTTCAAACGTTCACCTCCTCTCACCGTCTCACAATACCTGGCCAAGAATGTTAAGACGTCCCCATCCTCCACAAAAGGATTGTACAGGTGGATCGTTAGTGGCAGAAAATCCTGAGCAAAGGCAGGGTAGAGATGCAGGCCTTTTAACCGCTGGTGTTCTTTCTTCTTCACCCATGCTTCATAGAATGCAACACAGTCTCTTAGTTGAAAAAAAGTCAAATCCATAAAACCAGACGCTGAAAAATCTTGTAAACAAAAAATTAAAGATGCCGAAACACCAAAAACTTCTCTCAACACCTCAGTCACCACAAACTCTCTTCCAAATCTTCTTTTAACATCAGCAGCCGCATCCATCTTGACTTGTAAACGAACCGTATTCTTCAGCCGCACCACCATGGTCGGCAAAGGTGGATTCTCACTCAATGTATCCATTTGGGTTGATCACACTTGATCTTAGCCAAAAGGCCGAGAAGCGATGCCGTTATGACGCAGTGGGGAGGAAGCCAGAAACGGCGACGCCCATATAGGCAGCGGTAAGTCAAGGAGACCTGAAACGCTGGGGGATGGAAGAACCCACCCCCGTCTGCAACGTCAGCCAGCGTCGACGCGATCGGCCTGAAGGTGGCTCTGCAGTTACGGAAAGTACGTCATCGCTCATAACTCCCAAATGGTTTGTCGCAGAGCCACGTGCCTTATGTCATCAGAATCCTTGGCTCGAGCCGAACGAGAGACAGTTCTCAGAATTGCTCGTCTGATCTGAAGAATTTTCCGCTAGTTGGGTTTTGTCCCAAAAACCAACCTTTGTCAACTAGCACCAGGTTATTTGGCCCAGTCTGACCAAAAGCAGCGCAGAAAGATTCTTTGGAGGCTAACGGTCAATAATCATCCATAAAAAGTGGAAATTTTTCGATTCACCTTGACAAAGAGCAATTCCTCTATTTCTGGGTCCCCCCAGAGGGGACGGGGGTTGTGAACGATCTAGTGCGTATCACACTCACCATCCTCTCTCGCCAGTTGTGCGTATCGGAGACGCAACAACGGACTACCCACGCACCCTCATGCTCTAGCCAGCGGTCATTGTTACACCAACCAGACCCCGCCTCGGAACCGGCCTACGAGACTCCCTAGCTTCGTCCCTGCGTTTTCTCGTGGTCGCTGCCCCACTGCTGGTACGCCTTATTTTCCTTTTGATCCACTAGCGCTTTTCTGGAGCCTGGCTTGAGCTAACCCACCCCGCTCTATGGCTCCTTCGAACACCGTCAGCTCGGCTAGGCGATTCATTCCGCCCGCGTGCCCCCCCCAAGTTCAGTGCATCTGCTTCACACGTGAACGCTGCCGTGTCCCTGTCTTGCGGTCGGAGGTCGCAGTCCACTGGCGAAGGAGCGATAGAGAGCCGGTCCCTCCAGCCGATAAAGATGGGGTGTTTTACAGCGTCCTACCATTTCCCCAATAATTCGGTGTGTTACGACCAATCTTGGAGCCGCGTGCTTGAACCGGGTGCATCCGTCCCCCTAGATTTGTTTGTTCCGGCTTCGACCTGAAGGACGCTGGCTCATGTGTCGACCCTTCCGCACCACAGACCAGTGCTGTGGTTCGCGTCCGAAGGACGAAAATATCAGTATTAGGTCCTGCTCTCCAGGCAGTCCCTGTTGCCCCGTGTCTTCACGTAAATTGCGGAGGCACCCCTTGTTCCCCTGAGAGAACAGGGCATTCGCATTCTCAACTACCTCGACGAAGCAGTCTCGGGATCAGTTGTGCGAACAGAGGGATTTGGTGCTCTCACACCTCAGACTGTTGGGCCTTTGGGTCAACTGGGAAAAGATCAAACTCTCCCCGAGGCAGAGGATCTCTTTTCCCGGTATGGAGGGGACTCGGTAAGAGCAGGTTGGCGGTCCCACTGAAATTGTTTCAGGGGCTCCTGGGGCATATGGCAGCTACGGCGGCCGTCACGCCGCTGGGGCTGCTCCATATAAGACCACTGCAGCACTGGCTCCATTGCCGAGTCCCGAGGTGGGCGTGGCAACGCGGCACCTTCCGGGTCCAAGTTACACCGGCCTGCCGCCAAACCTTCACCCAGTGGTCAGACATTGCGTTCCTCCGGGCAGGAGTGCCCCAGGAGCAGGTCTCCAGGCATTCTGTGGTTTGCACGGATGCCTCAACCACCGCGGGGGGCCACGTACAACGTGCTTTTTCAGTCAGGGGTTTGGACGGGCCCCAACTTGCCCTGGCGGGCCTAGAGTTGCTGGCAGTGCGCCTGGCCTTGATACGTCTCAAAGGGCGCTTACGAGGCAATCATGTACTAGTCCACACGGACAACACAGCGACCGTTGCGTACATCAACCGACAAGGTGGTCTGTGCTCCCGTCGCATGTCGCAACTCGCCCGCCACCTCCTCCTCTGGAGTCAGAAGCATCTGAGGTCGCTTCGTGCTGTTCACATTCCTGGGCTGCTCAACGGTCAGCCGACCGAGCTTGTCCCGAGCGGGTCCGGGGAGAATGGCGAATCCATCCCCCGAACGCTCCATCTTTTGGGGACGTTTCAGAGCCCTCAGGTAAAACATTTGCGTCTCAAAACCCTCATCACTGCCATTGTTCTTCGCCCTGACCGAGGGGGGAACACTCGGCACACGGCACTGGGGCACACAGCGGGCGCTGGCCGCTGGCCTTCGCAGTATGGCATTCCCATTGACCTTCTGGCACAGTCTTTGCAGGTCAGGGAGGACGGGAGCAGGTCGCCTACTGTTGCCCATTTTGGCCTTCCACCCTGACCTAGTCCCAAACAATGCAGCCTCGCGACAGTCCCTCCTTGGTCGATTCCTCTGAGGAAGGATTTACTGACTCAGAGACGGGGCACCCCTTGGCACCCGCGTCCAGACCTCTGAAAACTTCACGTCCGGTCCCTGGACAGGACGCAGAGGTTCTGAGTGGCCTACCCCAAGAGGTATTTGACACCATCACTTCAGCAAGAGAGCTTACGCTTGAAGTGGAACCTGTTCGTCGAGTGGTGTCCTTCTCACTGAGAAGACCCCCGAAGATGCCCGATCGAAGTTGTGCTGTCCTCTTTGCAGCAAAGGTTTGGAGCGAAGGCTGTCTCCCTCCACCCTAAAATTTATTTCGCTGCAATCGATGCTAACCACGACCCCGTAGAAGGAGATCGTGGGGGAAGCATGACCTGGTCGTCAGGTTCCTTAAGGGGGCGAGAAGGTTAAATCCTCCACGGCCCCCCTCTATACCCTCTTGGGACCTGACTCTGGTGCTCACGGCACTACAGCAGGGCCCATTTGAGCCTTTTTGCAGGCGGTTGAGCTGAAGTTCCTTCAATGAAGACTTTGCTCCTGCTAGCATTGGCCTCCATCAAGAGGGTAGGGGACCTGCACGCATTTTCGGTCAACGATTGGTGCCTAGAGTTTGGGCCGGCTGATTCCTAGGTAACCCTGAGGCCCCGGCCTGGCTACGTTCTCAAGGTTCCCGCTACTCCCTTCAGGGTTCAGGTGGTGAGCCTGCAAGCGCTGCCACCGGAGGAGGTAGACCCAGCTCTAGCTTTGCTTTGTCCTGTCCGAGCATTGAGATGCTACGTAGAAAGGACGCTAAGCTTCAGGACCTCAGACCAGCTCTTTGTCTGTCACGGAGGCTGGCAGAAGGGGAATGCCATCTCTAAGCAGAGGTTGGCCCACTGGGTAGTGGATGCTATCACCCTGGTTTATCAGGCACAGGGTGTGCTCTGCCCGCTCAGGTTGCGAGCTCACTTTACTAGGAGTGTTGCATCCTCCTGGGAGCTAGCTTGTGGCGCCTCGCTGACAGATACTTGTAGGGCTGCGGGCTGGGCGACCCCTAACACATTCGCTATATTCTATAGCCTTCGTGTGGAGCCAGTATCCCTCTGTGTTCTCACCTCAAACGGGTAGAAACACTGAGAGGCCCCAGCTTCGGGTCGGCTTGCAAAACCACTCCAGAGAGTCCATACAGTAGACCCTGTTGAGTTCCTCCGTCCCCTTGGCAGTCAGACGTGGCGGAGCGTCCGGCGCCATGCCTTCACTCGTTGAATCCTCGAGAACTGGTAGAAGGCTGGTTCCATATGTAAGACCTAAGTGGATCTCATATGTGTAAAGTCCATGGTATAGCCTTGAGCCTGTGTTTCCCCGGCAGACTTCTGTCATTTCAAGAGGGTTCAATCAACTCCATTCTTCCATATGCACCTAAGGGATGTCCATATGTTTATTGCTTCCGAAACCTCCTTCGGGAAAGATGGAACTTCCGCAACGTTCCTGTCCCAAGTGGAACGGGTACGTTTACCCAGTGTTATCCAGTCCTACTGATTGGATAGTGCCATAGAAGCAGGAGCTGGTCCTCTTGTGGTAAGCACTGGCCTACGCCAAAAAGTAGGGGCGAAGGTGGCTTCCACAGGACACTGGAAGGGGCAGTAGCTGTGTCCCTTTGTAGGATCCCAAATTCGTCAGTCACGACTGACGTAACGTAGATTGTGACTGACTGAAAGGGAACGTCTCGTTTACTTGTGTAACCCTCGTTCCCTGAAGTAGGGAACAGAGACGTCAGGTCCCGTTGCCATAGCTTCTGTACCACCGCTGAGCGGCTGGGTTTCCGGCTCGGCTCCTCAGCGAAAACCTTAATATGCGCTGCACCTGCTGCCTACTAATACTCCCGCTGTGATCAGCAGCAGCTGGATGCCATAATCGCATGCAATTGCATTGGCTCGTTATTTTACCCTCGAAGTAGTTGGTCCCTCTAATCGGATCCCAATTTAGTCGTTCCTCCACGTGATCTCTCCGTTCCCGTCCTCAGGGAACGAGGTTTACATACGGACCGAACGTTTTCTAATTTTTACAGTAGTTAACGACATTAGTTACACTACGCTAACACTACCAGAATATTCACACATAATGTCGAATGTCAACATTTACTTATGCATTACGTGAAAATCCAAAGGTTGCGTCTGTTAATATTATTTAATGACCTGAAGCCTTTTGAGGAGATACGTCCCAAAAAAAAAAAAAAAAAGTATATTAATTTTACTAAAGAAGGAGACAGTTTGTAACTTATCTTATTATTTAATATTTTTAATTAAAGAACAATTTATGATAACAAATTAGCTTTAAGCAAACCAATAACAATTAGTTTGAAACTGATTCGTGAGTCTGACTGATTCACTCTAAAGAATCAGTTCATGAGAGTCTAAGACACTAATCGAACCACAACTGCAACTCTTATGAACTGGAATAATGATTCATGCAATTTTTTGAGAATTTAAATCAGAACCAGAGTTTAATTCTTCATGTTCATGCTATAAGTTGGTATTTAATAAACAGGTGAATAATAATGGATGTGTACAGCCATCCGAACAACATAGATGTGTGGCTGGGAGGCCTGCTGGAGCGTCCGGGGTCCGGAGCCCGCTGTTCGCATGCTTGATTGGGAAACAGATGAAGACGCTAAGAGAAGGTGACAGGTGCGCCGCAGTGACAGCAGAAACGCTGCTCAGATACAGTCACACAGTCCTGCACTCATCACACAGTTACACCTGGAAAACAAGGTTTAGCTTCGGCTAAAAATGGCATGTCCTTTCTGATCTGTACACTGCAGAAAATGACTTTCTTTCTCAGTATCTTGTTTTCCAGTGCAAAGTCGGAACATTCTTAATTCAAGATCCACTTCACTCCATTTGAAGTCTAGTTTTTGTGACTCTCGTGAACTGGATCTTTTGAGTGAATCAGTCAAAAAGGCTCACAAGTCAATTTCAAACGAAAGAGTTATTGGTTTGCTTACGGCTCATTCGGATCAGAGTTTTGTTATCAGAAATGGTTCTTTAATAAAAAATATTAAGGTACTTTTTTTTTGTTTGTTTGTTTAGTAAAATTACTATAAGTCTTTTGACTGATTTTCTCAAAAGAACCAGTTTGTAAGAGTTGTAGATGTAGTTCAATTAGTGCGACTCTCATGAACTGATTCTTTTGAGCGAATCGGTCGGAAAAAAAAGACTCGTGATCAATTTCAAACTCACTGGTTTGCTTAAGCTTCATTCAGATCAGGGTTTTATCATAAATGTTTATTTAATCAAAAGTATTAAACATTAAGTTACAAAAAAAGTATTTTTGTTTAGTAAAATTGCGATAATGACGTCCTTTTGACTGATTGCCTCAAAAGAATCAGTTCATAAGTGTTGCAGTTGTAGTACAATTAGTGTGACTCTCATGAACTGATTCTTTTGAGTGAATTGGCCAAAAAGTAAAAAAAAACAAAAAACTCATGAATCAAATTCAGACTAATGAGTAATTGATTTGCTTAAGGCTCATTCGGATCAGAGTTTGCTATCATAAATGGCTATTTAATTAAAAAAGATTAAACATTAAGATGAATTAAAATTACTAGAAGTCTTTTTAACTGACTGCCTCAAAAGAACCAGTTCATAAGAGTTGCAGTTGTAGTGCGACTCTCGTGAACTGATTCTTTAGAGTGAATCAGTCAAAAAGACTCATGAATCAATTTCAAACAATTTTTCAGAAAATAAATCTTAATATTTTAGAATTTTGCTTTGAATGTTCAGATATTTACACTTGAAAACAAGGCAAAAAAAAATGAATAAGAATGTTATTTTTGCAGCGCAGTTGTATTTTACTTCTATTGAGATCTTTTTTTTTTGTTTAGCCTGAGTTTATGTCAAAATGATAAGAATAAGACATCACATCAGCCAAACTGTTGACATTTCTGGTGTGTGTTTCAGATTCTGGTGGGAACATCCCGGTGTGTTTTCCCCAAAACAAAGACAGGAACTACAAACCCACTCTCTGTCTCGGGGATCGTACAACGCGCCTTCGTGACGGAGGTTCCCCGATCCGTTCAGGATGGGCATCCTTACCAGAGGCCTTTCTTTCTGCGGGAATGTCCATCAATGGACCGGGGATGGCGTGGAGGAGCCACTGATGATGGTACATATATGATCATGATGCTGGGTTTGGGCATTGCGATGGTGTTTTAACACATTTTTGTGTTGTCTGCTCGCCAAGGCTGCATTTATTTGAGTAAAAAAAATGTTGTAAAAACAGAAAGAAAGGGAAATATATGCAATTAAACTAGCTGTTTGAATGTGGAATAATCTGTGGGAAATCTAGTTATTCATGTGATCAACGCTGAATGTCAGCGTCTCAGAAAATATTCGAATATGCTGATTCGATGCGACAGAACCCTTTCAAAAGAAGTTCAATAAGAAACAGCATTTTGAAAATAGAAATCTTTTGTAACATTCTAAAATGTCTTTACTGTCCCACCAACCCTTGTTTTTTGGGAAAATTCAATTGGATGCATCCTTGCTGAATAAAAGTACAAAAAAATCTTCCTGACCCCAAACTTTAGAACAGTAGTGTATTTGCAAAGAAACGTGTATATTAATTGTTATTTTTCGATCCTTCAATGCACTTTCTCCTTTACATAGTGTCGCTTTAAATAGTCCTGAGGGTGTAACGTGAATTTGTAAAAATAAATATTCATGTGTAGCCTCTCCAGTTCATGAACTACAAACACGGCCTCTGCATAGTAAGTATTAGCAATGAAATAGTTTTGCATTTTTAAAACGAAGCAAAGCATGCTAAATGCCTGTGTGTCGCGTCTTCTAAACGGCAGTAAACCCTGCTGTGGACAATTGCGATGATCGCAAAGAGGATCTAATACGTGAGGTAATATCAAAAATCAATACTACTGGAGAAAAGACACAATTAAATATGATTACACCGTCTCTATGAGGGAAAAACACATGCAAATTGACTCAGTAAGTGAATGAGTGAAATGGATTGTGTTTAAAATGGCGGCGCTCAACCATCATCCGGTCCCAGGTAGACGCCGAGTAGCGCTTATATCCCCCAGTGTGGCAAATGATGGTGTAATAACTTCGGTTTCTATGGTGATATGTGTTATGCGTTCATCCACACTCCTCAAACACAGACGGACAACCAATCACTGCTTGAATATCTTAATGAGAAATATGTGACTCTGTTTTGCATAACCCCATACACGCAAACAATTCATAAATGAAAAAAAAAAGCAAAAAAAAAAAGCTAAAATGTTCCAAAAATATTGGAAATATAGTTGTGTACCAAGATACTTTGTTGTTACATATATATATATATATTATTATTTTTGATTATATTATAGAAACAATAGATTTTAACGCATTTAAAATCATTTCAATCCAGATTTCAATATCCAAAATATATACACACACACATTTTTATGTTGTGGTTAGAGAATAAAAGCTGCGAACAATGTGCAGGAACTACGGACGCCTGTACGATCTGATGCCTCACAAGCGGCTCAAGTACCCAAATATAATACACTACACGGCCCAAGTTAGTAGTGAGGGATTCGTTTGTTTGATGTCTTTGCTTTATATACTGTGGTATGTTCTAATTCAGGACGCTTCTTCATATCTACTTTAATACTGTTCAAAAGTTTGGGGAGATATATATTATATATTATATATATATATATATATATACACAGGGGTGTGAAAAAGTGTTGGCCCCCTTCCTGAATTCTTATTTTTTTGCATGTTTGTCACACATTAATGTTTCAGATAATCAAACAAATTTAAATATTAGTCAAAGATAACACAACATGCTGTTTTTAAATGAAGGTTTTTATTATTTAGGGAAAACAAAATCCAAAACTACTTGGCCCTGTGTGAAAAAAGTGTTTGCCCCCTAAATCTAATAACTGGTTGTGCCTCCCTTTGCAGCAACAACTGCAATCAATCGTTTGCAATGAGTCTGTTACAGCGCTGTGTAGGAATTTTGGTCCACTCATCTATGCCGAATTGTTGTAATTCAGCCACATGGAGGGTTTTCGAGCATGAACCGCCTTTTTAAGGTCATGCCACAGCATCTCAATAGGATTCAGGTCAGGACTTTGACTAGGCCACTCCAAAGTCTTCATTCTGTTTTTCTTCAGCCATTCAGAGGTGGACTTGCTGGTGTGTTTTGGATTATTATTGTCCTGCTGCAGAACCCAAGTTCACATCACCTTGAGGTCACGAACAGATAGCCGGACATTCTCCTTCAGGATTTTTGGTAAACAGCAGAATCCATGGTTCCATTTATCACAGCAAGTCCTCCAGGTCCTGAAGCAGCAAAACAGCACCAGACCATCACACTACCACCACCATAATTTACTGTTGTTATGATGTTTTTTTTCTGAAATGCAGTGTTACTTTTAATCAAGACGTAATGGGACACACACCTTCCAAAAAGTTAAATTTGGGTATCGTCAGTCCACAGAGTATTTTCCCAAAATTCTTGGGGATCATCAAGATGTTTTCTTGCAAAACTGAGACGAGCCTTTATGTTTTTTGCTCAGCAGCTGTTTTCGTCTTGGAACTGTGCCATGCAGACCATTTTTGCTCAGTTTTTTTCTTATGGTGGAGTCATGAACACTTACCTTAACTGATGCAAGTGAGGCCTGCAGTTCTTTGGAGGTTGTTGTGGGGTCTTTTGTGACCTCTTGGATGAGTCGTCGCTGTGCTCTTGGGGTAATTTTGGTCGGCCGGCCACTCCTGGGAAGGTTCTCCACTGTTCCATGTTTTTGCCATTTGTGAATAATGGCTTCACTGTGGTTCGCTGGAGTCCCAAAACTTTAGAAATGGCTTTAAAACCTTTTCCAGACTGATAAATCTCAATTACTTTCATTCTCATTTGTTTCTGAATTTCTTCGGATCTCGGCATGATGTCTAGCTTTGAGGATCTTTTGGTCTACTTTGTCAGGCAGGTCCTATTTAAGTGATTTCTTGATTGCGAACAGGTGTGGTAGTAATCAGGCCTGGGTGTGGCTAGATAAATTTAAATCAGGTGTGATAAACCACAGTTTTAACAGCGGGGTCGCAACATCTCACAACCGGCCGACGCCACAGTAGTTTGGATTTTGTTTAATAATTAATAATAAAAACCTTCATTTAAAAACTGCATGCTGTGTTTACTTGTTATCTTTGACTAATATTTAAATTTGTTTGATGATCAGAAACATTAAGTGTGACAAACATGCAAAAAAAAAATAAGAATAGGAGGGGGGCCAACACTTTTTCACACCACACATATATATATATGTGTGACCATGGAACACAAAACCAGTCATAAGGGTTAATTTTTTGAAATTGAGATTTAAACAACATCTGAAAACTGAATAAATAAGTTTTCCATTGATGTATGGTTTGTTAGGATCAGACAATATTTGGCCGAGATACAACTATTTGAAAATCTGGATCTGAAGGTGAAAAAGATCTAAATATGAGCACACTCACTCTTTAAAGTTGACTAAATTAAGTTCTTAGCAATGCATATTGCTAATCAAACATTAAGTTTTGATATTTTTATGGTAGGAAATTTACTAAATATCTTAATGTAACATGATCTTTATTTAATATCCTAAGGATTTTTGGCATAAAAGAAAAATCTATAATTTGACCCATACAATGTATTTTTTGCTATTGCTACAAATATACCCCAGAGACTTTTTAAGACTGCTTTGTGCTCCAAGGTACACACACAAACACACACACCACACACACCAATATATATATATAGTTATATATATATATAATAGAATGATATGTGTGTGGGAATGGATATGAATACATTTATTCAAATAAATGATAAAGTGAAGTAATGGACTTACCTTTTTTTTTTTTTTTTTTTTTTTTTTTTTTTATGTTTTTTTTTTTTATTCCAGGATTTATAGTATTTCAAAAAGATTTCTACTTCATAAATGCTGGGAAAAAATCAAATTCTGCTTTGATCACAGGAATAAATAAAATTTTAAAATCTATTCAAATAGAAAACAGCCTTTTTTTTTTTTTAAATACAAAAAAAATATTTCACAGTTTTTGTAGTATTTTTTGGTAAATAAATGCAGCTTAGTGAGCAGAAGAGACCTTTTTCAAAAATGTGAAACATTTACAACCCAAACTTCCGAACGGTAGTGAGATAGATCCCAATAATAAGGTTTTATGTATTTGAATTTTTTTTTTTTTTTTTTTTTTTTTTTTTTTTCAAATATATCTTGCTATTAGAGAAGATTAGTGGCCGATATAATACATAATATACCGAGCCATATCTAGAGACCAGGATTGTTTTCTACAGTAAAAAGCACCTATAGACCAGCAGAACGTGGCGGATGTTTGTTCTGGTTCAGTAATTGGGGTTTGTTCACACAGACATCACTCGTGCAGCATATTAACAATAATTCTCCATGTGCTGGTGGCTCCTCGGAGCCTGTGATTCTCCCAGCGCTGGAATCCGGCCCAATCACAAATACTGAGCCATTATGAGGCTGCGACGCTGCCAAAACAATTACCGTTAGCAGTCACACCTGTTACGTGCAGGGAAATGAATCTTTCTCATGAATGTTAGGCGAATCCCACGGTACGACCGTGAGTTTCCACAGCGTGCCAGAGATAGAAAGCACGCAGGCTTGCATTAGTTTGGCCTCCCGACCCATTCTCAAGCCGTCTATGGTGCTTCTTCAGTCCTGAAGCTGGAGCTGCTGTCGGCTCAGATAATGTCCTCTGGAGGAGATGGAGTGTGTGTAAATGAATGTCACACGATGCTGGTCCTCAAAAGCATTGACGGCACACGAGTCCCACATTCACCAACAGGATCAGGCTGACGTTCTCCACGGGACGGGTTACTTTAGTACACCTGAGAAGGCCATAACCATGTCTTGAACACTGGGGAGGACCACTTATTCAATTCTTATTTAGAAGACCCCAGGTCTTTTTATTAAAGGAAATTAAAGATTCAGGAAAGTTGATTTTTTTCCTCAGAGTTCATCAGATGCATGATGATTATAAACACAGGGAATTGTGAGATATAAACAGAATTGCAAGATATATAAAAGCAGAATTGTGAGATATAAAGAGAATTGTGAGATATAAACATAGAACTGTAAGATATAAACATATTTGCGAGAATAAATGCAGGTTGCGAGATTATAAAAAGTGCCGAATAAGGATATATATCTAAAACAGAATTGAGAGGTAGGCCTATAAATGCCGAATTGTGAGAAAAAGTAATAGTGACTTGCAAAACAGTATTGCGAGACATATAACACAGAATTGCAGAAAAAGTCAGAATTGCGAGATAAAGAGTTGCATTTACTTTTTTTATTTCATGGTGGAAACAAAACAAAAATGTTTGAGAAACTCAGAATTGCAGGAAAAAGGTCAGAATTGTGAGAAAAATAGTTTGCCTTTGCATCGCAGGAACAAATTACATTTAACATAATTAAAAAAATAAAATAAAAAAAAAAACAGTTCTTTAAATTGGAATAATATTTACAAATTTGTTTACGTATTTTTAATTAAATAAATATAGCCTTAAGCAGAGCATAAGAGACTTCAAAAACTTTTCAAAAAATTCCAAACTTTTGGACAGTGGTAATAATGTTTGTTTTTTTGTTTTCAGTCTTATTCATATGCCTAAGATGTTGAAAACGCACAATGGAAAAGTCGAGCCCTTGTCTCGTCACATTAAATTACATGAATCATGCAAATGTTCAAAGTTATAGTACAAGCAAAAAACGAAAAATAATTTTAGAAGTGTTGATGGCATTTGGCATTAAGAACAAATGGTGCGACCAAATTAAGTCAGCAACTAGTTAGTCACAAACTAGTAGTAGTTACTAATCCCTAAGCATGAACTTTCCCAGTTTAAACCAAACCATAAGAACTGTAGATGAACCGATCATTTAAACTGAAAGCAAATAAAGCAATGCGGTTTATTCCAGTCTTTTCTGTGCTAATAAATGAACCCAAATCTATTCAAGGCCACATTTACATTTTAAGCCTGGAATTAAAGTCTTTGACGAGGACGGACTGCTCCGTTTTGACACAAATAGGCGTCACATTTGCATTCAGTCATATCTCGTCCTGATTTTGTTTTAGATAATGGAATACAAAAGCAATCAGTTCTGGAAAATGAGACGGCTTTTAGGTGATTTCTGATGTGTTGACCAATTACACGTCTGTCCTGTTCAGACTCATTCAAAGCGTGAGGCTCTGCAGTTCTTCATTACAGCAGGTCTGTTATTCACCAGAATCACTATTAAACAGCAGCGCTCGCCTTCACAAAATGCACTATGACAATTACATGTGCACTTACATCAAGGATCTTTCTACCTGATCTGAGCAAAAACACCAGTTTGTTTATCAGTGACCTAATGTAGTCCAGCTCATTTGAGCTTCAAACATGCAAACGCTTCACAAGCATGATTCCATGTGTTTGTGTTGCATTCTGATACAAATGCACACAGTCTGGCAAGAATAGACAAATAGAATAGAACTGTTTCCAAATGTGATAAAAACAACAAAAACAGGATATTCATTGTAAAATAATAATACAAAATGATTGACTTCATTGATTGGATGGTGAGCAGAGACAGGTGAAATTGATGGCTTTCCTAAAAAGGAAAGGTTTTTCAGAAGTTGAACAAGTTACAATTAGATAATTATACGCCAAACCTTAGTTACTGACGTTTTTTTTAGCAATGTGAGGTAACTACAGTGGGGCAAAAAAGTATTTAGTCAGCCACCAATTGTGCAAGTTCTCCCAATTTAAAAAGATGAGAGAGGCCTGTAATTTCATCATAGGTATACCTCAACCATGAGAGACAAAACGAGAAAAGAAAATCCAGAAAATCACACTGTAGGAATTTTAAAGAATTTATTTGAAAATTATAGTGGAAAATAAGTATTTGGTCACCTACAAACAAGCACGATTTCTGGCTCTCACAGACCTGTAACCTTCTTTAAGAGGCTCCTCTGTCCTACACTCGTTACCTGTATTAATGGCATCTGTTTGACCTCGTTATCAGTATAAAAGACACCTGTCACAACCTCAAACAGTCACACTCCAAACTCAACCATGGCCAAGACCAAAGAGCTGTCAAAGGACACCAGAAACAAAATTGTAGACCTGCACCAGGCTGGGAAGACTGAATCTGCAATAGGTAAGCAGCTTGGTGAAGAAATCAACTGTGGGAGCAATTATTAGAAAATGGAAGACATACAAGACCACTGATAATCTCCCTCTATCTGGGGCTCCACGCAAGATCTCACCCCGTGGGGTCAAAATGATCCCAGAACCCCACGGGGGGACCTAGTGAATGACCTGCAGAGAGCTGGGACAAAAAGTAACAAAGGCTACCATCAGTAAAACACTGCGCCGCCAGGGACTCAAATCGTGCAGTGCCAGACGTGTCCCCCTGCTTAAGTCAGTACATGTCCAGGCCCGTCTGAAGGTTGCTAGAGAGCATGTGGATGATCCAGAAGAGGATTGGGAGAATGTCATATGGTCAGATGAAACCAAAATAGAACTTTTTGGTAAAAACTCAACTTGTCGTGTTTGGAGGAGAAAGAATGCTGAGTTAACACCATACCTACTGTGAAGCATGGAGGTGGAAACATCATGCTTTGGGGCTGATTTCTGCAAAGGGACCAGGACGACTGATCCGTGTATAGACAGAACAAACGAAAGAATGAATGGGGCCATGTATCTTGAGATTTTGAGTGAAAACCTCCTTCGATCAGCAAGGGCATTGAAGATGAAATGTGGCTTGGTCTTTCAGCATGACAATGATCCCATACACACCGCCCGGGCAACGAAGGAGTGGCTTCGTAAGAAGCATTTCAAGGTCCTGGAGTGGCCTAGCCAGTCTCCAGATCTCAACCCCATAGAAAATCTTTGGAGGGAGTTGAAAATCCGTGTTGCCCAGCGACAGCCCAAAAACATTACTGCTCTAGAGGATATCTGCATGGAGGAATGGGCCAAAATAACAGCAACAGTGTGTGAAAACCTTGTGAAAAACGTTTGACCTCTGTCATTGCCAACAAAAGGGTATATAACAAAGTATTGAGATGAAATTTTTGTTATTGACCAAATACTTATTTCACCATAATTTGCAAATAAATTCTTTAAAAAATCCTACAATGTGATTTTCTTGATTTTTTTTCTCATTTTGTCTCTCATCGTTGAGGTATACCTATGATGAAAATTAAAGGCCTATCTCATCTTTTTAAGTGGGAGAACTTGCACAATTGGTGACTAAATACTTTTTTTCCCCACTGTATATGAAAACTTGGTATGTAAAAATTATACTGTATATAATAATATATATATAGAGAGAATATATATAAGTACCAATTCACCATAATCATATAAGCTCAAATATATTCAATATAACGTTATTGTGTTAATATTTTGATTAGATTATTATATAAGTTGTTTTCACTTGAATTTGGTATTTTGTAAGTTTCTTAATTTGCGATAAAGTGTGTAATTGTTTTGTGTTCACAAGAATCAAATATATACATTGTATTTAGTATTAGTCATAATACATTGATACAGACAATATAACAATTATACTTTTATTAACTATTTTGAATGACTTATTTTCTGTTTTCACTCTACTTTGTTATTGTCTTTATTATTTTTTTAACTGTTAGATGTTTTTATTAATTACGGACAACCGTCCATACATGTACCATACAATAGATACAAAATTCACAGAATGCATAGTAACATCAACAAGTACACAACTCTACGATAGACTATAGTTGTGTTAATATTTTGTATTAGACTTCTTTAATAGTATATGTTTTCACGTAATGTTAGGTATTTTTTATTCTAATTTTAGATATTAAAATGTTGTTGTCATTTTTACTTCGTATTTTATTAATGTCACAATAGTTTTATTAATTTTATTATTCATTTTTATTATTAGTTTGTTTAGCTTTGTTTTTGTTGTGTGTTGTTTGTTACTAAAAAATGAGAACGTTTGCATTGGCAACTAGCTGAAATAAAATAAGTTAACAAATAACATTAAATGCAAAATGATAAAGTATTGATTAATTACACTCTTAAAAATAAAGGTGCTTTAAAAGGTTCTTCACAGCGATGCCATAGAAGAACCATTTTTGGTTCCACAAAGAACTTTAAAGAACCATCACTTTCTTATCTTTTTGTAATCTGAAGAGCCTTCTTTCGCCACAAAGAAGCTTTTGTGAAACAGAAAGGTTCTTCAGGTGTTAAAGGTTCTTTATGGAACCATTTAGACAAAAAGGTTCTTCTATGGTATCGTGAAGCACCTTTATTTTTAAGTGTATTTGATTGGGGTGAAAAAAAGTGAGCGATGCAATTGATGACTTTCTCGAAAACAAAAGTAGTTTCAGAAGTTAAGCAAGTTACATTTTGATTAGATTTTTTTTAAATGCACAGATGAATCATTCACATCATGACCAAGAAGATGAATTTAAAAACTCTAAATGAATTCTCCAGTATATGCAGCTCAGAAGATCAATGCATGCAGACCTTCGCACACAGATATCAGGGCTGTTTCTGCTGTGAATCCGCCCTCGGGTTCCCACACACTCCCAAACAATTTCTGTGAGGAGCGGAGCGCCTGATGATCGCCGCTGACTCATCGCAGCAAACAACACATGATGATACAGAAAAGAGCTGCACACTCTGACCCAAACACCCACACACGGACAGAAGGAGCGCTTCACGTCACGATCATACTCAATATAGAGTCAGCCACAACAAAATCAACTCTGACTTCTTCACAAGTGTTCATAATATCAACCCAGTACTTTTTAACCCTGTAACGCCTGCTGTCAAACACAGTCTACTCCATGTCTTCTGTCGTCTGGTTGATAGTTTAGACTTATTTTTGCAAATAAAAGGCCTTTTATTATAATTGTACAAATGCCACCTTCAGCTTGTGATTCACATGTCTTTTTGCTGTGAAATCTAATTTTTATAAAGTAAACGTAAGAATAACTTTCATATTATTAGTAATATTTCAAGATGAACACTTACAGGACTGAAGCAGCTCAGCTTTACTTGATTCTCCATCAGTCATGTTTTAGAGTCTCAAATCTGATCCTCAGGATCTTTTGAGGAGCGTTTGTTTCCAGAAGCTTTACTTTCACTGTTCCTCAGCGGAGGAATGATCTTCACAAGCCTCCAGAACATCTCACATCTTCTGAGGAGCCTTTATTTCTTCAGCTCTCAATCACTGCATTATATGTTTAGAGCATTTCAATCTCACTGAGACATATTATTGGAGGTTGACATAGGAGTGCTCGACTGATATTTATATCATTTTATGTAAGTATCTGCTGTACTCTTATAAAGATTCCATTGATTTACATTACAAGCATCAGAATTGCATCTTTATTTTTGGCCATGTCAATATCAGCATCTGCATCAAATTGCATACTGTGTTTAGGTTTATTTAAAGTGTAATTAAAAATTGATTTAAATTAATTTAAAGTGTAATTAAAACTAATATGTTTTAGACTTTTTTGAGATACTATTATAGTTTTTATAAATTTTTTCAAAATATTTTTTAAAGGTTTTATTTTTATTGTTTTCATTTTCATTTTAGTTAGTTTTTCTGTATATGTATTTTTTTGGTTATACATTTTTTTTAAGGGTATAGTTTTTAGTCATTTTTATTTCAGTTTTAGTTAAAAGTTGTTGCATGCAATGTTGCATTGGCATTGCATTGCATTTTTTTATGCATTTTATTTTATTTCTGTTAATGTTTCAAGTAACTAAAATGTTTTCTAGATTTAGTTAACTATATTAGCCATGATTTGCAACATTAAACATCTGCAGTGATCTTTCTTATTGACAAGTGCTAGATAAATTAAACAATAAACAAGATTCATAATCAGTACATTTTACTTTTGATACTTAAATACATAAAAAAGATCAAGTACTTCTGGACCTTTACTCAACAAAAAAATAAAATAAAACTTCTTTTAATGGAGTAATATGTAATTAGGGTATGTGTTCCATTTTAAAATATATATACAGGAGCATCTCAAAAAACTTGAATATCGTGAAAAGGTTCATTTTTTTCTTTTTACTTATTTCAAAAAGTGAAACTTTCAAATATTCGAGATTCATTACATGTAAAGTAAAACATTTCTGTTTTAAAACATTTTTGTTTTAATTTTGATGATTAGAGCTTACAGCTCATGAAAACGAATCAAGATCCACCCAAGTATCAAAATATATAGATAGTTCCTAAGATCAATCAAAAAAGGAGTTGAAAAACAGAAAGTTCAAGTTCTGCTTAAAGTATGTGAGGGAGGGGCATCAAAGACTACGGACTCCGTTAGCACAAACAGCATCAGTGGGTGTGGCATGAAGCGAACAGCACTACGAGCTTCAGCTCGGATCAATGTTTGACTGATCTTTCTCTTGAAAATATCCCATAGATTCCATATGGGCTTCAGGTCAGGCATGTTGGCTGGCCAATCAAGCACAGTCATATCATTGGGAGTGTTTTTTTCACTGTGAGCAGGTGCTGAGTCCTGCTGGAAAATGAAATCAGCATCTCCATAAAGCTTGTCAGCAGAAGGAAGCATAAAGTGCTCCAAAATCTCCTGGTAGACGGCTGCATTTACTTTGGACTTGATAAAACACAATGGACCAACACCAACAGACGTCACGGCACCCAAATCATCACTGACTTCAGAAACATTACACTGGACTTTAAGCAGCTTGGATTCAGTGCCTCTCCAGTCTTCCTCCAGACTCCACACCTTGATTTCCAAATGAAATACAAAACTTGCTCTAATCTGAAAAGAAGAATTTGGACCACTGGGTAACAGTCCAGTTCTTTTTCTCCTTAGCACCAGGTAAGGTGTTTCTGACGTTGTTTCTGTTTCAGAAGTTTTCTGAAGACGTCTGAGTGTGGTGACTCTTGGTGCACTGACTCCAGCTTCAGTCCACTCCTTGTGAAGCTCTCCCAAGTGTTTGAATCGGCTTTGCTTGACAGTATTCTCAAGCTTACGGTCATCCCTTTTGCTTGTGCACCTTTTCCTACCCAATTTCTTCCTTCCAGTCAACTTTGCATTTAATATGCTTTGATACAGCACTCTGTGAAGTAATGAGCTTCTGTGACTTACCCTCTTTGTGGAGTGTCAATTATCATCTTCTGGACCATTGCCAAGGCAGCAGTCTTCCCCATTATTGTGGTTACAAAGAACAAGAGATACCCGGAATTTATACAGTAGGGATGGTCATTTAATTAATCTCAAATGTAAATATTCTAATATTTTGAGATACTGGATTTTTGACTTTCATGAGCTGTACGCTCTAATCATCAAAATTAAAACAAAAAAACTTTTGAAATGTTTTACTATACATATAATGAATCTATAATATATGAAAGTTTCACTTTTTGAAAAAAGTTACAAAAAAATGAACTTTTTCACGATATTAAAATTTGTTGAGATGCACCTGTATATATATATAAAAAAAACATCGGTCAGCTATATAGTATGTCAGGTTACAAGGGTTAAGAGCATTTATTCCCCAGCAGACTGACTCAGATCTTGACTCTCAGAATCTGTGCTGCAATCGATCTGTTATTAAATCAAGTGCTTAATAGTTCTGGATGCAGAATTCATCATCAGGCGGTCAGTGAGTGGACTGAGGGACGGCGGGGCGAGTCCCAGTTCAAAGATCTTTGTTAAAAGCTGTCTGCAATTAAAAACTGACAACATCCAAGATCTGAGTCTGGACGGTTTGGAGCCGCTTCCATTAGACGGATAACATAGGCCTAAATATAACACTTATTATCCAAGTATAGTACCGGTTTCAATTAATTGAGTAAAAGTACAAAAGTACTTGATTTTTGAAATGTACTTAAGTATTAAAAGTCAAATGTACTGATGAATCATTTATTTTAGCTAGCCTATATATAGGTCTATATATTATTAAAAACTAGACAATAAAAAAATAGACACAGACATTAAAAAACAAACACAAAAATAAAAATATTTAAAGAATAATTTTAAATAGTAAAAACTATATCTCAAGCAACTGTTTTATTAAATCAACACACTATCAAAACATTCAACTTAAATGCACTAAAATATAAATAATTTAAGTGTGCAACAAGTAAAAAAAATACCATATAGTATTTAAAAAAAAAAAAGAGGTAAAACTAGATTTGTGTAATGTGGCGACAAGCAGTAAAATGACACTATATAGATGTCACGTGGGACAAAATATGTAAACCGAAATATTAATTTGATATTATTTCAAACTGGCAGCGGGAAAGATGCATGGATATTAATAATTTGTAGATTTGTCATCGCAGACGTGACACGCAAACACATGATTTCAACAGGCTCAAAAAGCTCTTTCCAGCAGATTTAAATAGTTCACAAATAACGGACAGTCATGACCTAAATGTGATTTAATTTACAACAAACAATACTGCAATTAGTCCTAAATAACTTGGGACACTTTTCGTGCTACCAGTCTCGCGCAAGCGCCGATATAGAGTTCTTGGCTTCATTTTTAATCATTCTAATTGAATCACTGAATCAGTGAGTTGTTGACTCGAAAACAGCTGCAAGTGGATCAGTCCAGATCACAAACCGAGTCAGCGGCTTCATTGAAAATAATCAACTCACGGAAATATGTTTTTATAAGACGTAGAGGTAAACGGTACAATATTATGCTTTAAAATGTAGTGTAATTTATTACAGTAAATACAACTACTTGATAAAGCAAAGCTATACTTGAAAAATGTAGCAGCCTACAGTAACGAAGTACTGAAGTGAATCTGGTAATTGAACAATAGACTGCAGCTGAACTGAAGCCCCGGGACAATCCATCTCATGAAGAAGGTAAAAGTGACTCTTGAGCGTGTTTGATCAGTCCGAGGCTGTTTAACATTCTCCTCCAGTCTTACTGATATTCATTCGTGTACCACTGTGAGAAACGCAAATATTGGATTAATAGTCATTGCTGGCAGAGTCTGCTCGAGCTTGTTAAGGTTCAGTCTGGGGACAGGACGCGCTGAAACACAAAACAGAGTCCTGCGCCTGCTGAGCCAGAAATCTGCCTACTTGTTCTTGATCAACCTGAGCCACACAGATTCCCATGCAGTTTACCAAGAATCGACTAGGCCTTTTAAAAAAATAAAGATGTATAAGCAGAAAAGCTCTATTGACAAAACAGATGTAATCATTGTCATCAATGTATTTCTATTGTGTTTGACCCCCGTTTTACGATTTAAAATTAGCTGCTGACACTATAGCTATTCTCACACTTTTTTCTTAGTTTTATTATTTTATTTTATAGCTAAGTATAACTTGTATCTAAGATTTTGTACCTGGTGTCTTTGGTTTTAATAATAAATCCTAAAAATATAATTTCACAGATTTTTGACCAGTATTATTACATCTAACTAAAACTAAACCATAAAAACTGAAGCAAGTGTTTATTACTTGAAATAAAATCAATATAAAATATGAAAAAAAAACCTTGAACTTATGTTATTTCAGGTAGTGCCAAAAGACAAATTTTTACATTTCACATTAGTTTTATATTTATATTATTATTATTTAGTTTAATTTATCTATATATGAAATCAAAATAAAATTAAACGTATTTCTTTTTCGATAGTTGCAAAGACCAATATTTCTCATTTTTGTTTAATTAATGTTCATGTATAAAAAAAAAAAAAAATGTTGAAGTGAAACAAAATATAAACCATAACCTTTTGAACACAATAGTCATGAAAAGTAGTATATCATACTGATATACATAGTAGATAATTTAGTAAGTTTTTTCAATTTTAGTTTTACGTTAACTACAAATATTAGGATTATAAGGCGGATAATAGATGGGCTGTCATGTTATGACCAGTCTTGAAGAAAAATAAATTAGATGACTAACTTTTAAGACTGTCAAAATAGTTTATGCAACCTGCCACAGCTACAAGTTACGTGGTTTAGTTTAACTTGAAATACTAAAATAATTTATAAAAATTTATTAAAACTACACAGATGTTAAAATAATAATAACAAAAAAAACTGCAAAAATACTATAAAATTACCTAAAATCAAGATACGTTTTTCTTTAAAATATATTAAATCATTCAAAATATTTACTAAAAACTAATATTATAGTATACAGAAATAGCACTTGTCACAAATGAAAGCACAAAAAAAGGCAAAAAACACAATTCAAGTGTGTTTGTTTTTACAGATGAGGAGACCTAATAATCATCTTGAGAACGGGCATATGAGATACATTATATCACAAAGCTCCCTATAGCGTCTATCTGACCCATTACAGCTGCAGCGCGATCACTCCACTGTCTCACTGAGGAAGAGTGTGAAAGACCACACACACACACACACACCCCCCACACACACACAGTCTTATCAGCGGCGCTTCACCTCTATGGCCAGCAGTATGTCAGCCATTAAACTCCTGATATCAAAAGAACGGACATCCAGAGCCGTTCAAAGCCAGTCTAACCTAAAGGAGAAGCAGCGAAATTATCCATAAAACTTAATTT
Organism: Sinocyclocheilus anophthalmus; assembly: GCA_018155175.1. Lineage (NCBI taxonomy): Eukaryota > Metazoa > Chordata > Actinopteri > Cypriniformes > Cyprinidae > Sinocyclocheilus > Sinocyclocheilus anophthalmus. The sequence goes on from JADLZN010009824.1 coordinate 100,082, forward strand.
TTTTTTACATCCCCTTGAAAAAACAGTTTTGTGACACACTCTGCTTTTTGCAGTCCTCCTCTCGAGATCAGGCGATGTTGTTTGGTTTGCGGGCGTATCGTTTCTGACCCGCTCTCATCAAAAGTGTGCCAATCTATTAAAGAAAAGGTTCAGTGATCGACGGTGTGAAGTGATAATTGCACGATTGCCTTCTTCCTCTCGCCGAGAATGTGGCAGAATATATATCAGCGTGTTTGCGTGTGTTAAAATGTCAGATGGTAATCATCAGTCGAGTGGAATAATGATGAAGTGCTCGTGTCTTAATTGAAGTTTCACCTCGTGAGTGGCATGCGGCTGTATTTTTAAGCACGCGTCAGCCCCCTCACTGCCCTGGCTGCTTTTTTCTCCAAATCCATCCTTAGAGGACAAGAGAGAGAGAAGAGCTACTGCTTCAGCATGCATCAAATACTTGCACTTTTACTGCATGCGCTAAAATGTGCACAAAGCATGACATACTGGAGCCCACAATGCAATGCACTCGACTTGACCTGCTGCTCACAATGTTGCAAATGAACAAATGTTCCAAAAATCTTTTTTACCCTAGCAACTGCATAGCAACACCACACCAACCATTCAGAACACAGTTGCATCTATCTGTCTGAGAAACTTAAAACCTTCAACTTCATCTATTTCAAATGTCAAACTTTAAACTACTTCACATTTAGAGGCTATCAATTAAAGATGTTAAAAAAGAAACGATGTTAAATCTAGAGGTTGATAGCACTTCCCAGTAATTCCTGATCCTGCAGCGGAAAGGTCAGGTCAATCAGATTGCATCGTGGGATACAGTATTTCACATGTGCTTTATTAAACAATATGAAACGCTCTACATTGGCAGCAACTCTGCAATAGAGCAAAGTAAACAAATTCAAAGAGTTTGACAAAAGATTGCTAAAGTAATGATGAAATATTACAATGCCATAAAATAAATAATGACAAATATTTTGATATTGGATAAAATGGTATATTTGACTAAATAATTGTAATAAATATTTTTAGTATTGAATGAAACATGCATATATTAGTGCAATGTTAAATTTTTTATTTTTTTTTATCTATAATAACTCTGGCCAGCATTTAGAAATGTAGAGAAAAATTAAGAAAAAAATAAAAAAAATGGAAGAAGTTGAGAAAAATATTATGATATAATAGCTGTTAATAATAATAATAATAAAAATGAATGTTGAGAAAATATGGCTGTTAAAAAACAAGTAAATAATGATAATTTAAAAAAAAGATGGAATAAGTTGAGAAAATGTTATTTAATAGATGTTCAAATAATAAAAAAAAACAAAAAAGAAATTCAAAATGAAAGAACTTGAGAAAATAGTATGATATAGCAGATGTTACAAATAATCAAATAAATAAATTCAAGATGGAAGTAGTTGAAAAAATATGATATAATGCTGTTTAAAAATAAAAAATACTTTAATGATAGAAGTTGAGAAAAATAGTGTAATGGCTGGTAAAAAAATAATAAAAATAAATAAGTAAAAAAATGTAAATATAAAAAGCCATTGTGTCATGATATTTTTTACCAGCTTCTTCCATAACAAAACTGTAGCAGCATCTCAATGATACGGAAATAACACTGATGCGGCCAGATGAAGGTGTCTTATTAAAGGCAGGATAATTATGCTTTTTACCTTTTGGAAGTGCTTTAAAGCGCTGAACATGACGGGGTCACACAGTCTATCCGGCTCGCTCTCCTCATCTCTTTATTACGGCCTGTGATTATGTTTCAGACTTGTGAAATATTCCCCCGCAGTCGGGGGGATGTTTAACCTCCAGCGCTGCTCGACAGGCGCACTTAATTCTCCATATTTAACCCAAACTGCTGAATATTCTGAAGAGAAACATCTGGAGAAATCCACCTCAGCTAGATTTCCTAGGAAAATAATCAGCGTTTCATCAGCGCGAGGGGCCAGGCTGCCAAACAATCCTCGGCTCCTCTATTATTTATCACACGTTAGAATTGCAGCATGACCCGGGGCTAAAACCTGTATTATGAAACCTAAGCGAGCTGGATGTGGAACAGAAAACAGTGTTTGTGAGAATCGCAATCAAAACAGGACGCTCTCTCGCTGTGAAGCTCCGGCAAGACTCGACGGCACGTGTAACGTGATTACAACGAGCAAAGAGACGTGACAAACAGAGCTGAACTTCATACAACGCATGTCTGCCAGACCGCACACGCAAACACAGCAAAGCAATTAGAAAAAGATTCCAGGTTCTGTTCAGCTGAATGTAGGCCTATGTGGAGCGCAGGTCTGAGGAACAGACAACAGAGTCAGCTTTCAGCGCTCAGAGTGTTTCAATGCACCAGACGTGTATGAGGGTACATTTGGAGCTTGTGTTTCTGGTAAGGAATGAAAAAATGTTGGCTAGATATAAAGATGTCTAAATGATCTTTTAGGATAGGGCTAGTCTTCTCTGGTGGCAAATTTATTAGGTTCTAAAAACGTTTTCCAGACATTCCATTTTGGTTGTTTTGACGTTTCTAAAATGTTCAAATGTCCTGTTTTCTTGTGATCATATTACAAAAAGATTTCTTACCATGCTCTAATAACTTTATTTTTACCCAACACACAACATTCTTTGAACGTTAATTTTTTTAATATTCTATAGCGTTAAAAAAAGTCCAGTTTTTCTATCATGATTAGAACATTTTTAAAGGTCTTATGTTTGGCTAGATTCTTTTTTTTTTTTAAATCAAAAATGCATTCTTTGAATGTTTATTTTTTTAATGTTCTAAGAGTGTTCAAATGTACTTGTGATTATAACATTATTTAAAAATTACAAAAATGTTTTTCAGCATTCTCCTAACTTTTACACAGAAAACACTTTTTTTTTTTACATTTATTAATATTCTCAGAAAGTTAACATTTTGTATTGTAATTATAATGCTATTTAAAAGGTTACAAAAAAGTTTCTTACGTTCTACTAACGATATCTTCACCCACCATTCATTTTTAATATTCTAAGAACCTTAAAATATGTCCAGTATTTATTGTGATTATAACTTTATTTAAAGGTTACAAAAAGCACTTCTCATAACCTTCTACTAAATTTATTTTGACCTGACATACAGTACAACATGCTTTCGAACATTTCTTTAATATTAAAATGTCCAGTATTTATTTTCATGATTATAGTGTTAATGAAATGTTATAAAAACATTTCTTACAACATTCTTCTAACTTTATTTTCACCAAAAATACATTATATGAACGCTTATTCTTAATATTCTAAGAACATTAAAACGTCCAGTTTTTCTTGTCATGATTATAACATTATTTGAACATTACAACAATCTTTCTAATAATATTCTATTAACTTTTTCAACGCACATACAATGATCTTTGAACATTTATTTGTAATATTCTAAGAATGTTAAAACATCCAGTTTTTTCCTGTTGTGATTAGAACGTTATTTAAAGGTTACAAAAATGTTTCATGTAACATTGTACTAACTTGATTTTCACTGAAAATATATTTTGAATGTTTATTATTAATATTCTAAGAATGTCCAGTTTTCCTTTCCTGATAAAGAGTTATTTAAATGTTACAAATACATTTCTTACAAAGTTCTACTAACTTTTTCACCTCACATACAACACTCTTTGAACATTTATTTTGAATAGTCTTGAGAATGTTCAAATGTCCATTTTTTGTCTTGATTACAACGTTTTCACCCAACATACATTTTTTTTAACTTTAATGAACATTAATTTTATGAATGTTAAAATGTCAGGGTTTTCTAGCATTATTAGACATAGACAACATTCTCATAACGTTCACAGAAAATACATTATTTGAACAATATGTTTTTCATATTGTAAGAACTTTAAAATGTCCAGGTGGATAAGCTTATGCTTATGCATCTCCAACATAATTAATGTGGATGGAGTTTGCTCCATATACTGTATAAGCCAATGTTTAAATAGCATGTTATTCTTCTGAACTATGTATATTATGCACTGTATGCATGTAAGTCCTGAATGAAATACTACACTCTAAAAAATGCTGGGTTAAATATAACCCAGCGCTGGGTTAAAAAGGGACAACCCCAGCTTGGGTTGTTTTGACCCAGCTGTTGGGTTGTTTTGACCCAGCTGTTGGGTTGTTTTGACCCAGCTGTTGGGTTGTTTTGACCCAGCTGTTGGGTTGTTTTGACCCAGCGGTTGGTTTGTTTTGAACCAGCGGTTGGTTTGTTTTGACCCAGAGGTTGGGTTGTTTTGACTAGCGGTTGGGTTGTTTTGAACCAGCGTTTGGGTTGTTTTGAACCAGCTGTTGGGTTTTTTTGACCCAGCTGTTGGGTTGTTTTGACCCAGCTTTTGGGTTGTTTTGACCCAGCGGTTGGGTTGTTTTGGCCCAGCTATTGGGTTATTTTGACCCAGCTGTTGGGTTGTTTTACCCAGCGGTTGGGTTGTTTTTGACCCAGCTATTGGGTTGTTTTGGACCCAGCTGTTGGGTTGTTTTGAACCAGCTATTGGATTGTTTTGACCCAGCAGCTGGGCTGTTTTGACCCAGCGGTTTGGTTGTTTTGAACCAGCGGTTGGTTTGTTTTGACCCAGCGTTTGGTTGTTTTTGGCCCAGCTATTGGGTTTTTTGACCCCGCTGTTGGTTGTTTTGGCCCAGCTATTGGGTTGTTTTGACCCAGTAGTTGGGTTGTTTTGACCCAGCTGTTGTGTTGTTTTGACCCAGCGGTTGGGTTGTTTTGTTTTGACCCAGCTGTTGGGTTGTTTGTTTTGACCCAGCTATTGGGTTGTGTTGTTTTGACCCAGCTATTGTGTTGTTTTGCTATTGGGTTGTTTTGACCCAACGGTTGGGTTCAAAACCCAAAAGCTGGGTCCTTTTTAGCCCCGCATTTTTGAGAGATACTGTACACGTGCCACATGAGACAAATTAATCCGAAGTAAGTTCAGTTGTAATTTTTAACATTCTTTTTTTGGGGGTGGGGGGGGGTACTATTCCTTGAACATTTTGTATACACGTATCAAACCGAAAATATGGTTTTAGTTGGATGAAATGACAACACAACACAGGTTTTACACAGGCATGCTCATTTCAGTGGGAGAGAAAAACACGCATTTGAATCATAAAAGCAGCTGTTCAAACATTAAGATATCATAAACACTCATTGCATTTTCACTCAATTAACTCATAATCTGCTTCAGCGACTGTACGACTAATTCAGAGACTGAAAACACAACTTGAGCCAGTAAGTGTATATTACAGCATGTTAACTGCTCAAGCAGAAGCCTGCATTTGTTATGGCATCCAAAAACGACCAGCGCTAATTGAGATTGAGAGTTAAAAACTTGATCATCTTTACAGAAAATTTGAGCAAAACAAAATGTTGCATTGTCACTTTTCCCAGCTGACAGGGAATGTTCCCACAACATTTTATAAAGGTTATGTAAATGTTAGAACAAAACATTCTTTAAAAAATGTTTTAGGAATATTCTTAGGAAATGATATACATTCTAGTAATGCTGAGAGAAAACTTTCCTAACAACGTTCATGGAACTTCTAATGATGCTATTTCTACTTGATGAATGTTCACAATAAACCCTCGGTGCTCCCGATTTGGGATTCCACACTTGTTGATCGTCCCGTCAAAGTTACCTGCCACCGTGAATTAAAACGTTTTTTTTTTTTCCAGCCCCCAGTAAAATCAATGTAATATATTTTTGTTCAATAATATTTTTTATTTTGAGATAATTTCATGGCACTAATTAATATTTATGCATTAATAATTATGATGAAGTTGCCCATTAAAAGAATAATAAAAAAAAATTAATATAGTGAAGTCCTTCAGTGAATGCAGTATTTCCTGTAAATCGTCAATGCCTTTAAAATCCCATTTTTGAAGCCAGATTCGTAACATAAGAAAAACATCTGCAATTCCATGGTTTAGTCCATATAGCTCTATATAAAAGGCCTATACATTCTCTAATTGTTTTTAGACATAAATACTTATTTTTATTAAGTTGTAGATTTGGATATACATTTAGACATTCTCAACGACAACTTTTTTGTAAAGGTTTAGATTTTTTTTTTTTTAATGTTGATTTGAAGCGTCAGTTTTTGAATTATATTACTACAGTCAAACCTGAACACAGAGGAAGCATTTTGTTACACAAAACATTAAAATTCTATAAAAATAAAACTGTACAGGAATGTTTTATCAGAGCTTAATCCTTCTGGGTTTGATCTGATTTCAACCTCTTATTTCAGTTTTCTGACTCATTTTGGCTATATGTTAATAGCCATACCAATTCATTTGAGTGTGTATAATTGTGTGTGTGTGTCTGTGAGTGTGTGTAAGTGAGTGTGTGTGTGTGTGTGTGTGTGTGTGTTTGAGTGAGTGTGTCTGTTTTGCACTCTATGTTTTACAGTGTAACCCCTTCCTTGCCGTCCATTTTTTTACTGCATTGTAGTTGAATTATTGCTTTTATTTTACATATTTGCTGTGTTACAGTCACACCAGTTCACGGCGGGTGTGGATGTGTTGGTTTTGCACTCTTGATGTTTTAGAGTTTCACCCTGTCATTGTTGTGTACTTTTTTCTGCATTGTGTCAGATTTGTAGATTGTACACACAAAAATTCTCAGAATTTGTGTGTTTTTGTCGATTTCCCATTCATTTCCTATGGTCAGTCATTTTTGACCGAAGACCACAAGTGTGACTGCTCGAATCATGCCCTCAATTTTTTTGTGTGTTCACATTCCAAATGCCATAAAAGTCACCAAGTTTGATACCATTCCGATGAAGCTGTGATTTTTAAAAATTCAAAACCTAAGACCGAAGAGCACCAGAGGTTTAAGATAAAATGTTCTTAGAACGTCATTCTCAGAACATCCTTATGATGTTATTATTTGCTTAACATTTCATAATGTTATAAGATGTTGTGAAAACTAAATTTATGGAACGTCCTTACAACATTATTTGTATTTGAATGTTCTCATAATTTGAAAGAAAACGTTCTTAAAATAACATTTTCAGAACATACTTAATTTTATTCGTACTTGCTGAATGTTTTTGTTATTGTAACGTTTAAATAACATTTTAATAATGATAAAAAACTAGACTTTTTATCGGTTTTAGAATATCACAAATAAACATTCAGAGAAGGTTATTTGGTACAATTAGGTTTGCAGAATGTTGTACAAACATTATTGTAACATTTTAATAAAATTCTAATAACGACAAGAAAACTGGACATTTTAACATTTCATACTGTAACAAATAAACATTCAGAGTAAGATATATTGTCAGTAAATATACGGTTAGGAGAATGCTGTACTAATGTTATTGAAACTTTTAAATAACATTGACAAAAAGACATGTTAATGTTTTTAGAATGTTACAAATAAATGATCAGAGAAAATTATATTTTGAGTACAAAAAGGATTAGGAGAATGTTGAACTAAGGTTATTGTAACCTTTAAATAATGTTGTAATCGTAACAAGGAAACTGGACATTTTAACAACATATAAACATTTCAAATTAATGTTCGCACAATGTTTTTAGAACTTATTTTTTGTTATCTGGGTACATGCGTGTTATTCAGATGATCGATCTCTTCCCAGCTAACAGAGAATGTTCTCAGAACGTTCTGGCAAGGTTCTCTCAAAGTTATGAACAAACGTTCCAGTAATGTTAATAGAACGTTTGTTCAAAATGATCATAATGTTGACACAAAAACATTATTTATAAATTGTTCATGGAATGTTTTTCAGAAGCGTTTCAAGTTGGATGTTCAGCTAACATTTTTTAAATGTTACAACTTGTTTCAGAATGTTCAGAGAACATTTAAAAGAAACATTCCCATAATGTTTGCACAATGATGGAATGTTCACATAACCAATGAAAAGTGTTTTTAAAACTGGACATTTGGAACATTCCGTAACATTTTCAGAACGTAATGGCAACGTTAGCAAAACATTCTTAGAAAATGCTTTTGTTAGCCGGGTTCTCAATGTGAAGCAGACAGAAAGCTGGTTTGAGTGTCAGATTGATGAAACTCTTACAGCACTGCATGTGTGATTTCCTTTGTGGAGAGACGTTTCATTCGGATCATTTGGATCAGTGTGTTTTATGTGAAGAGGTCGGCAGACATTTGAACCCGGGTGAATGATGAAACCGCCCGCAATCAGACGCTTTTAAAGAAGCAATAGTCCTGATCATGATTAGATGGTCATTGTTGTAGTCAGAGCAGTTGAGAATGAAACATATTATCGGTCGGTGCCAGCGATGCTCTTGACTGTTAATTTCCTGCAATGCTAATTGAATTCAGAATGTGGAATACAAAGGATATCAACAAACAACGATGATATGGTTCACAATTACCAACAGCTTGTGTTTTTGAATCAAATCTGTTAGTGAGAAAATGAGTCAGGAAAGTGTTGCACAATAATATTAAAGGGATAGTTCACCCAAAAATAAAAATTTGATGTTTATCTGCTTACCCCCAGCGCATCCAAGATGTAGACAAGACACAAACGAAGATTTTGAACTCAAACCGTTGCAGTCTGTCAGTCTTATAATGGAAGTGAATGGGCTTTGGGAGTCAAAAAACATACACAAACAAAACCAAATGAAACCCTGCGGCGCGTGACGATACACTGATGTGTAAAGACATGAAACTTGGGCTGCGCAAGAAACTGAACAGTATTTATATCGTTTTTTACCTCTGATGCACTGCAATGTCTGAACTGTCTGTCCTGAGTGCATCCTCGACAGCCGGCGCCTGACACGTTTTCTTCTTCTTCTTCTTGCTTTCCGGCTGATCGCAGACTTATAAGTGCATTACCGCCAACTATCTCTCAAATGGACAATTGACACTCCTAATTGAGATTGTAGAAAGTGTCAATGGTCCATTTCGGGAGAGATAGGTGGCGGTAATGAACTTATAAGTCTGCGATCTGCTGTAAAGAAAGAAGAAGAAGAAGACGCATCACGCGCCGGCTGTCGAGGATGTGCTCAGGACAGTTCAGAACATGCAGGCATTAGAGGTAAAAATGATATAAATACGTAAATGATCCAAAGCCGTGATTCCCATCCACTTCCATTATAAGACTGACAGACTGCAACAGTTTGAGTTAAAAATCTTTGTTTGTGTTCTACTGAAGAATCAAAGTCACCTACATCTTGGATGCCCGGGGGGTAAGCAGATAAACATAAAATTAAAAATTTTGGGTGAACTATCCCTTTAAAAAAATGTCCTGGGTTTAATATTACTGACAGCATCTCTGACATGCTGTTGATTCCCACAGATAATCATTTCAAATCATTCCCCAGTCTTAGAAACAAACCAAAATCATGTTTGCAGTAATACACTTACAAATATAGACAGAAGAATATGAGGAAAGACACTGCAATATGATAAAATACACATGAAAAATTAACATTATATCAAGGAATAGTTCACCCAAAAAAAGAAAATCTGCTGGAAAAGTACTCTCTTCTCTGGCATCCAAGATGTAGAGGATTGTTTCTTCATAAGATTTGGAGAAATGTAGCATTGCATCACTTGCCCACCAATGGATGCTCTGCAGTGAATGGGGGCCATCAGAATAAGAGTCCAAACAGCTGATAAAAACATCACAATAATCCACAAGTAATCCACAGCACTCCAGTCCATCAGTTAACATCCTCAGAAGACAAAAGCTGAAACAAATCCATCATTACGATTGCTTCTGGATGCATCGAGTCCATAATCCATAATAACGCTTCATCCAGTGAAAAAGTCCATCTGCTGTTGTCTCTCACACTAAAATCCAGCCACATATTTGTTTAGAGCTGTTTTGGCTTGTAAACAGTGCTTGACCACTTTTTCACTGGAGGAAGCGTTATTATGGATTATGGACTTGTATTTTAGTTGAAAACGTCTTGATGGATTTGTTTCTTACAAGCATACAGCTTTTGTCTTCTCAAAAAGAGAACTGGAGTGCTGTGGATTACTTGTGGATTGCTGTGATGTTTTTATCAGCTGTTTGGACTCTCATTCTGACGGCACCCATTCACTGCAGAGCATCCACTGGTGAGCAAGTGATGTAATGCTACATTTCTCCAAATCTGATGAAGAAAAAAACTCATCTACATCTTGGATGGCCTGAGAGTAAATACATTTTTACCAAAATTTGATTTATGGGTGAACAATCCCTAAGACGTGTGTGATAAAATTGTGCACCAACCTTGTCTGTGCAAATTTTCTCTGTCTTTCTGAAGTGAAGCAGTGGTTTTTGTTTCTGTGGTCATCAGCAGTGTGTCTCTGCTTCATCTGTAATGAACTCTGAACAGTCCTTTCATTTACATAGTCATTGAGCAGATGGATTTCATCCAAAGCTAAGAAACATCACAAACATTTCCACAATGTTTATGCTCCGAACGGAGGAAGAAAGAACACTTGGAAGAAAATAAAGCCAATAAAATGTCACTATGGCTAATAAAATGGATTTTATATCAATTCAACACATTTACATGCTTTGTTGCATGATCTTCAAAACAGTGTTATTTCAAAAGTCTCTCAGATACATAATTTAGATTTTGCTGTTTGTATTTTACTACTATATTCAAAGTCAACATTTACAATCCATTTTACAAAATATATTTCCATATCTAAGTGAATATACAAAAAAAAAAAAAAAGATTAGATGGTTAAAAGTTGGCGTTTCATACCAGAATAGCAATTAATGGTTAACAACGGGAAAAAGAAAATCGTTTGTCAAGTTATTATATATTTTTTAAAAAGACAAACATTTATTCTTCATACAATATGTACTGATGAATCATTCACAATAAGATTAGATACAAGTTTTAAAAACATTAAATAGTTCATTTTAACTTCATGTTGACTTAAAAGTAGCTGGGCTTGTAAAATAAGAATCAGTTTCTCTCTTTGCTGACAAATCACAGAATATCTGTGCGCTCATATACAATATTTATAAAACGTTCAATATTCATAAAACAAATAAATACCAAGCAGATTTCACTAAAAACAAGTTCTATGCATATAGTGCACATACAGAGCATTAGTGCGTGTGAAAGTGTGTTCTCACTGCAGCGAGCCGTGGGTTTGATCGCTCAGCGCTCTGTTGGGTCCTCTCTGCCATCTTCATGCTGGGACTCTCTCTGGCCTGTAATGACAGTGAAGCACATTAGCACAGAATCACATCACCGGCCTCCAGAGGTAATGTTATCCAGAGAGCCGGGTAAAAAAAAAAGCCCTGGATTCATAAACCCGATTTATTGAACTGTTCTGTGTGAGAGCCGTCAGTGTAAATGCAATGTGACGTACAGCGCTTCCTCATGATTGTAGCAGATAAAGTGGCTGCATTTAAATCAACAGCAAGTGAAACAATCCTCCAGTGCACAAAAACAGTTAGGATTCACAACATCAGTCTTGAGTTGTGAACATTTGCCATAAGCTCAGATGTTTCTGTCATCATTTACACTCTTGTGCAGTCCCTGCAGTTTTTCGTTATTACTGTAAGTGATTGTGGAAGCTTGTTTATGCCACAGGATAAAAAAAAAAAAAAAAAAGTTTTTTTATTTACAATCTAGGTTATATCTCATATTCAGACTTTTTCTCACATATAAAGTCTGAATTGTGAGATATAAACTCATAATTCTGAGAAAAAAACCCTTTTTTTTTAATTCTATGCCGCAAACAAGAAAAAACAGAACTGCAAGGTATAAGCACAGAACTCTGAGAAAAAAAAACAGAGAAAGTCAGAATTCTGAATGTATATCTCACAATTCTGAAAAAAACTCAAAATTTGTAAAATAAGTCACATTTACTTTATTTTTGAATTACATGGCAGAAACAGGTTTCCATATGGAACACAAGGCAAAATGTTTTTTTTTTTGCAATCCTGCATAATTCGCCATTTAAGCGGAAAAGTGCAGTGCAACAAAGTTCAACATGCATGTCAAAATATCACCATCTTGGCAACTGGTCACATACAGTAAACACAACCAATTAGGAACGATTTACAAATGTAAACTGTTAGAAAATCAGATGTTTATCAGTGTATTAGATCTGTGAGTTAGGTCTTAAAGTGACAGCAGACAATAAAAAGAGAAAATCACTCACTGCTCCTGACTTAACTTTAGTAGCTCAGTGCATATAATGTATACAGTTTATACTGTGCAGTGTTGTGGAAGCACATTTCTGCCAATAATAATAAAAATATAATAATAAAAAAAAAAGGTAATTTCAAATTTTTTTCTTAAAAAAACAAAACAAAACAGAACTGAGAAGAATTCTGAGAAGAAAAGTCAGAATTATGAGATAAATCACTGTAATTACCTTTATTTTTTTGTACAAAGCAAACTCAGAATTGAGAGAATGTCTAAATTATGTATTTATACATCACAATTCTATTTCGTTTTATTCTGAGTTTACATCACACAATTTTCTGTATCTTGCAATTCTCAGAATTTTCTTAGAATTCCAAGAAAAACAGTCAGAATTGTGAAATTAAAAATTCACTTTATTTTTTATTCCTGGGCAGAAAAAGCATCCATAATGTGTTTTACTTTACATTTGATTATTCAATTTCTGATTGATTATCTTTATTTCATTTCTATCTTTGCCGTGTTGTTTGTTATTTGCTTATTTGTTCTTATTTTAACAACAAAAACGTCTAGTTTAAAAGTTGTGTCAGAATTTGATAAGACACAAATACAAGCTTTCTGCCATTTTTCCCCATATGTAACTATTGTACATTTGGTGTCATACATAATAAGGTAAATGTCCTATTTATAAAAATAAATTCTGGAAATGACTGCCACAATATCAGTCATTCAGATGACAGAAGTCCTGCTGGGGCTGCCTGTTGTGCCAAACCTTTGGGACTTTCTTCAGTGAATCCCAAATAGAGACATATTTCAGATAATTTTTTGGAGTTTGACAGAACAGAGTGAACACTCTTAAATAATTCACACAGAAGAAAGAAAGAAAGTCAAATGGGTTAGGAATGACATGGCAGTGAGTAACTGAGGAGAAAGGTTTCACTTTTGTGCTACAAGAAGCACAAAATCCGTATTCAATCCATTTTTTACACAGTTGTTTATAGTATGTACACGCATTGACATCTCCAGATGATTGCAAGCTTCCTGACGGGCAAAATAAACAGAGAACCCATGAGGAAGGACTCGGCTTGCTCGGCCCGCGTCTGTCTGATCAGTAGTCTGTGAAGGTGTGGAGGAGGAGCAGTAATTCACAGCCGTGATGGACTGGACTTCCATACGGGGAGGAATGAAAGAATCATGGGAAAGGGGAGGCGTTGTAAAATTGATTTGTGAGAAGAAAGTCCTACCTTGGCATTGTGATTTTGCATAGCACGAGTTCAACAGCTGAATAAAAGAGCAGAATAAAATCCATGGTGAGTGATGATCAAATCCACATGACAGGTTCATGCATCATCAAACGGGTCGTTTCTGCTGTGCACTAGATTTTCATGCCATACAATCATATATCTTTAACAATATGTTTTAAACAGAAATGTATTAGTCATTAGAATGCAATTCATTCAGAAATATTCTTGGTCTTTGTATTTTTTTCCTTCCAAAAATGTCATATTGTTTTAAATTATTATCAATTTATATGGTTTTCCTGTGTCGCCCCAAAAAAATGGTTTTTACTTAGTACATTGATATTATCACCAGGACATTATACTCTCTGTAAATATTTTGAATTAGATTTTATTTTTATATTTTCTGTTATCACTTTAATTTTAGTTAAAGGTTTAGTAATTTAGTTGTGTGTTTTTGTAATTTTTTTATTTTTCAAATACAGTTTTTGTTTTTACGTAGTATTAGTTTTAATTCATTTCGTTTTAGTTATTTTAGTACTTCAATGTAACCTTAATGAAAATGAGAAATGCAGCTGAAAAAAAAAAAAAGGTCTGTTGTTTGGTAAATTTCAGTTAACCTTTATTTTATTTTTCAAGTAACTATTTGGTTTTAGTTAACTGTAATAATTTAGGCTGGTTACAAACAGACAACTTTACACAATATTTTGGTGTTAAAATACTTTTTTATTACTATTTTATGCTAATCGTAGCATTTCATCATTACTTTAATGACTTTTTAATATCTTAAGTTTTAGTTAATAACCCTGCTGTGTCCTCAATATCGCTTTTCAATGTTATTCTTTAAAAAAAATTCCATAATGACATCATCTTCCAGAAAGTGACATCATTTTGGTAGGAAATAACATTATCAGTGGATTTGATGAATTCAGTGATGTTGGTTTGTACCTCTCTAAAACATTCATCCTTTTTGATCAAATCAAAATTTGAGTATATTAAAGGGGTCATATGATGCGATTTCAAGTTTTCCTTTCTCTTTGGAGTGTTACAAGCTGATTGTGCATAGATAAGATCCCTGAAGAGATATTCTTTATCAAAGTTAAGACTCTGCCACGCCCCCCTAAAACGGCTCGTTCTAACACGCCCCCACATATCTACCTCACTATGTGGAAATATTTGCGTAATGCCGCCCAAATGTTCACGCAAAGAAAGAAGGCGTGGTTTCAGTAACCGCAGTTAGTGTTGAAGCAGCCATGTCAGGGAGACGCTGTGTGTTTCTAGGCGAAAGCAAAAGCACTTTATTTGGCCTTCCGAAAGTAGATGCATTTAGGAATCTTTAAGATTACTTACAACAGAACAGCAATGCATTTTATGGACGACCGTTTCGTGAACCTAGGAGAGGAGGTCATTCTGACTTTGCTATGACAATCTGGCGCTTCTGAATCAGCTACTGTTTTGTTATTAAGTAAGTAAAGTTGTATTGAATGTTCAAATGCGAAGTTTTGCGAATCGTTGTGTGTGTGTGTGGCACGCGAGACAGCGAGTGAGAGAGAGGAGTGAGAGAGGGGGGGGGAGGGGGTCACATCACAGTGGAGTCAGCTGTCTTAACCGTGGCTTGTGTACTGCAAACACATACCAGCTTCATCACTGTGTCTGTCACACGACTCTGTTCCCCTTTCGGGCTCTGTCTTTACATTTATTTTGAAAGATGAAGCTCGCGATTATGGTAAGGGCCGTTACATTTCCGACGAGTGCTTGTGGTGTTCGGCCAATCACAATGCACTGGGTCAGCTGGCTAATCAGAGCAGACTGCGCTTGTCGGAAAGGAGGGACTTTGTAGAAAACGAAGAGAGAGGAGGGGCATAGAGGACCTACAATAATGTACAGTATTTGAAAAATAATGTGTTTTTTGAACATTAAAGCATGTCAACATATTCTGTTACACCAAATACACAAAATAATGATCTTTAAAAAAGCATCATATGACCCCTTTAAAAATAAAACATCACTTCAAGTAGACATCCTCATGCTAGCTAAATGTCAATCTAAATGAGCACAGACTAACTTCAGCTCTTTATGAACATCTTATGTCTGCCCAGAGCATATTTCTGAACATCTTCTATAACTTTTTGTAGAAATACATCCTTAATCCATCATGTAGAGGTTAGAGAGTTCAAAGCAGAAAGGACCCAAATATTAAGGTACGGGTGGTGAAATACCTCCTCATTGTGTTTCTCCAGCCTCTCCAGTTGTTCCCGCTGAGCTGCCTGGAGTTGCTTGCTCTCCTTGGACTGTTTCATGGCGAGCTGTCAATCAACGCTCATGTTAATTTACATAATTAGAAACATGCATTTGAAAAAACAACAAAACAACAACAAAACAAAGGATTAGAATCATTACCCTCTTTCTTTCTGTAAGAAACTTCCTTGTGTTCGTGCTGTTAAGCTCTCGAACTCTCCTGCAGAAACACATCACGTTAGAAACAGTATCTGTGGAGTCAGATTATTGCTTATAACTTTTGACCAGTAGGTGACACAGAGTTAAAATTGTGTGCACATCATAAGGGGATGATGACAATGAAATCTGCCAAGTTTCATTGCAATATACCAAAGTGTTCCCAAAACACACCCTTAGTTCCTCTTTGGCGTTATCAATTTATTGGTGGGGTTAAATTCAAATTATGTTTGTGAGGGTTTGTCAGATGATAGGAGGCAATTTATGGGTGGAATAATAAAAAAGATGGTCCATGAAGAGGTTCAAAACAGTGGAAAAGCATTTGGTTAACCTAGAAAATCAGTCCTCTACAAATACCCATTAATACACAGAAGAATTATGAGTTAAATCCAAGGTAATAATAATTGTTTGTGAGGTTTTGACCAGTAGGTGGTGCTGGCTTGAAATTTTGTGCACATCATAAGTGGATGATGACAATGATAATTCCTATGTTTCATTACAATATACCAAAGTGTTCCCAAAACACATCAACAGTTCCTCTTTGGCGTTCTCGTCAATTTATTGTTGGGTTAAAATCAAAGAGTTCTGAAAATCAAATTATGTTTGTGAAGGTTTGTCTGATTTATAGGAAAAGTAATGAAAAAATGATCCATGAAGAGGTTAAAAATAATGGAAAAACATCTGGTTGACCTAGAAAATTGGTGTCTACAAACACCCATTAATAAATAGACAGAAGAATAATCCTTTTTGTGAGATTTTGACCAGTAGGTGGCTCTGGCTTGAAATTTTGTGCACATCATAAATGAATAATGACAGTGATAATTCCTAAGTTTTATTACAATATACCAAAGCTTTCCAAAACACACCCTTAGTTCTGCTTTGGTGCCCTCAACACTGTATTAGTGTTAAAAAAAATATGTTTGTGAAGGTTTGTCTTATGATGGATAATATGAGGAAATATATAGGAGAAGTAATGAAACAATGGTACATGAAGAGGTTCAAAATAGTTTCTACAAACACCCATTAATACATAGAAGAATCATGAGCTAAATCCAAGGTAATAATCATTTTCGTGAGGTTTTGACCAGTAGGTGGTGCTGGCTTGAAATTTTATGCACATCATAAGTGGATGATGACAATGATGATTCCTATGTTTCATTACAATATACCAAAGTGTTCCCAAAACACACCCTCAGTTCTGCTTTGGTGTTCTCAACAATTTATTGTGTTAAAATCTAGCCTGAAACTTGGTATTATGAGCACTTCCTGTGTCCTCTTTAAGATGAATCACTTGATGTATTCCCCAATTATAAATTGCTTTGGATTAAAGTGTAAATCAAAAAGTTATGAAAATCAAATTATGCTTGTGAATGTTGGTCTGATGATAGTTAATATGAGGTAATGTATTGTACAAGTAATGAAAAAATGGTCTGTGTACAGACTAGAGATGATAAACAATTAAAGTTAAATCTTCTGTTAAATCTGAAGTACTTTTTTTTGTAAGTGTTTTTTTTTTTTTAAACCAAAGTGCACTCTTTATTGTGGCCTTAATGCATATGTTTAACATCAAAATATGCAATTATTTTGGAGATGGGTTTTAATTTCTCAGGGTCAGATGCAATGACACAGTTTGGTAAGATGAAAAACTTGTTTTAACAATATTGTAAATGGTGGAAACTCCAGTGCACTGAGTTCACCCATACAATCAGAGAAAAACAGATTAATGGATCACTGATAGATGGTGCCTGGCCCTAAAAAAAACACAAATTATATGGAAGAAATTGCACAAGATGGTTCTGTTTGGACATTAAATTTCAATAGTTATGCCTCAAAATACAAGCAAAGCACAGAGGAAAGTGGAAACTACAAAGTAACGCTGGCTGCATGAGCTTTAAAGTGAAATGCTGCCGTAGCTGCTATTATTACCGTTCCCTCTCAGCCTTGTTCTTTATGCTTTTGTCTTGACTGATGGCTTTGCTGCTCTCCATCGAGGTCTTCGCTTGGTTGGTTCGCATCTCTTTATTCTGTCTGTAAGAGAAGGAAATACTTCAATTTGGTTTTTATAATAAACACTGATTTGCTCTATCATTTCAATAAAGTAGGTCTGTATTTATATGTATACTCTGTGCAACTGTAGAAATGTCAATCTAGAGATGTTATATTATATACTATATATATATATATATATATCTATATATACTGACTGTTTTAACTTGCATTCGTTATGAACTCGTCAGATACTGAAAGAAAAAAAAAAAACACCAAAGGTCAGGGCATTTCAATACGCTCCCGGGGGCTAAACCAGGGTTATTATTATAGTAATAACAAAACATAAATCAAGAAAAACAAATAATAACGTACATTTAAAAACATGAAAAAATCATTACTTGACATTAAAACCAACATTAACAAGATTAAAATAAAAACCCACATTCGAAATTAAAAGTGAATAACACACACTATATTTAGAAGTTTCAATGCGGAAGTACAGAAGAAATAATAAGTAAATAAACTAAAACTTAATAAAAAATTATACAGACACATTTAAAAAAAACAAAAAGTAATACAAATGTCAAAAACACAAACAACAAAATGCCCACACACTTTAACTAAAGTCGAGAAAACGAAATCCTATACAAATAACACACAATCTAAAATATTAACAAAAACTATTCACTATCAGGGACGCTGTGCATACACCTGCCTAAACCAGTGACCATTAAATATAAAAAATACAATGTTCTGATTCGTTCCGGCGCGTGTATTCGTTACTCTTAATTATGTATTAGTAAAAAATTAGCAATTGATTTAAATTACATTTGTTTATTAATATAAAATGACTCATACAGTGAGCAATAATATCTTGGTTGTACTGCGCAACAAGAGCAGACAGAGCGCTGCTTAAAGTGAAATTGCAATAATAAACGCTTGATAAAGTTAATGTAAAATATTCAATAAGAACAGAGAACACGACACATACACACGTGCTTCAAAAACCCATGTGAAACACACAAGGGAGAATTCAGTCAGAATGAATAGCGCTGTTTAGCACTGCATTGTTTCAGGACCTGATTCGCTAAAGCAATTATGCAAATCAGGTAATCCCATAAACACGCCCACAAAATCAGCACTGATCACGATTGACATGGAGTGATTCTCCAGTGAACAGGCCGGATCTGAGCGGAGAACTACTGTCATCTGACCGCGTCAGTAGGACTGTAAATGTGCGCTTCACTACACATCTGGAAATGTGCCCGGATACATCCGTCATGTAATGAATCACTGCTGACATGATCAATAGGAAATGTACACAGAGCACACAGCAATTATCAGGCACACAGAGATGCCTCTGTGAATCCAGCACTCACTATTTACATTGAAAGGAGGCGCGTTTGCCAGGAAAATAATGACACTAATTTCATTTAAATGCACATGACACAATCCTATAGCAGTGTATGTAATGCCTAGTTAAATTATATTGCAGGTGGCTTTTGAAGACGCAGGGCGTTGTGCTTAAAGGGGTCATATGATGCTATTTTAAAGATCATTATTTTGTGTATTTGGTGTAACAGAATATGTTGACATGCTTTAATGTAAAAAAAACAATTTTTTTTTTCAAATACTGTACATTATTGTAGGTCCTCTATGCCCCGCCTCTCTCAAACGCTTCGTTTTCTACAAGTGCAGTCTGCTCTGATTGGCCAGCTGACACAGTGCACTGTGATTGGCCGAACACCGCAAGCACTCATCGCAAATGTAACGCCCCTTACCATAATCGTGAGCTTCATCTTTCAAAATAAATGTAAAGACAGTAAATAATGTAATTAGTTTTACCATCAGTTCAAGCCCGAAAGGGGAACAGACACAGTAATGATGCAGTACACAAGCCACGGTTAAGACAGCTGACTCTACTGTGATGTGATGCTGTCTCTCTCACACACACACACACACACCACACACACGTGCGCAGCGCGCACACACACACACACACACACACACACCACGATGTGCAAAACTCAGAATTTTAACAGTCAATAGCAAATACTTAAACTAATAACAAAACATACTTACATTAGCTGATTCAGAAGTGCCAGATTGTCATAGCAAAGTCAGAATTACCTCCTCTCCTAGGTTCACGAAATGGTCGTCCATAAAATGCATTGCTGTTCTGTTGTAAGTAATCTTAAAGATTCCTAAATGCATCTACTTTCGGAAGGCCAAATAAAGTGCTTTTGCTTTCTCCTAGAAACACACAGCGTCTCCCTGACATGGCTGCTTCAACACTAACTGCGGTTACTGAAACCACGCCTTCTTTCTTTGCGTGCACATTTGGGTGGCATTATGCTAATATCTCCACATAGTGAGGTAGATATGTGGGGGCGTGTCAGAACGAGCTGTTTTAGGGGGGTGTGGCAGAGTCTTAACTTTGATAAAAAATATCTCTTTTGTTTTGAGACTTTAGTCTTTGCAACTTCAGGGATATTATCTATGCACAATCAGCTTGTAGCACTCCAAAGAGAAAGGAAAACTTGAAATCGCATCATATGACCCCTTTAAAGCTGCAGTCCATAAGTTTTGCCTCTTTGTCTCCATCTCTGTTTGAAACCTGCAATTGCAGTTATTTGCGGATTTATTTTCCAGCGCGGACGAGTCTAATGTTTTGAGGAGTAACTTATGTGTGGTTCTCAGTCACTGTCTTGGAAGTATGACCCAAATAAGAATTTTCACCGGAAAATGACATTTGAACAATTAAGTATGTCTGGCACTTTTGTTCTGACCAACTGAGGAAAAAAGCATCATCTCACATGTCATATAAAGATTATTAACCAAAAAAAATCTAATTATTCTTCCTTAGAACTGGTTCTGTTTAAAATACAAATATTGTGTAATTCTACGTAGGCTGTCTGTAATCAGATGCATGTATAAAACTAGAATTTAATCTAATTTCAGTCACTTGTGTTTCATAAACACATAAACCTTTTTGGATTACAATCCGCCATCAAAATAAATTTAATTATTCCAGCTGCTGTGAGAAAAAGCTAAAAACGATCCGCCACATGGAGATATAGCCTACTAGCCGGGACTGCTTCTTTATGTTTACAGACAAGGGCTGCGACGATAAATCGATGCAGAATCGATTCGTGAATGGATTCTGAGATCTTCCGAATGCACCGCGATTATCTCTGGAATCGATTCTGAGCTTAGATTTTAACAGCAGATGGCGCTCTAATCTAGTTTTCATCCACATACTCAAAATGCTCCGAAGAGAGCGCTGAAAAGACTTGTGCATTGGCTGATCTGTAATTATCACCTCGGGCTCAGAATGATTTTATGATGCGAGATTAATGTAAACAGCCCACTGTGTACACCCTTGTAATTCGCTTCAACCTTTTCGAATTTTATGAATGATTATTTTAGGTTCAAGTGTGTGTAAGGATTTGGAAACAAGCAGAGTACGGCTGTTTCTAAAGCATGCAGCGCCATCTGCTGTTCAAAACTAAGCTCAGAATCGACTCGAGAAAGAATCGCGATGCATTTGGAAAATCTCAGAATCGATGCGGAATCATTTCTCGATTCACGATGCATCGATTTATTTTCATTACAGATGTGACAATGTCACAGCGGCATGCTCGAATTTTCCCTCACAAATTCTTACCAGTACCACTCAAATTAGAAAACATTATTATAAGCTTAACGTTGTGAATCGGGCTAAGGTAAGGAGATAGTTTTGAACACTGGCTGGTTATGTACTTGCTCAAAAATTGATTTCGTCAAATTTTTAACCAAAAAAAGTTATTATATTATATATATGGAATACATGTTGTCAAGTTAGATATGCGATAATAGCTGCATGACACAAAATTCTCCAACACAAAAGAAACCGCAGGATTCATTAAAGTACAACGTTTTAAAGACATGGAGAGATGTCTAAGTTCTCAGTGCTACAGGTCACTGTCCTGAGGTCAGCGATGAAGAGAGGAACACACTCGGCTGCAAACCTTCTAGGACGCTATACGAGCTTTCATCTAAATTCAGTCGAAGTTCAACGTTCAGTCGATTCTTCTCTCACCTCTCATGGAGGAGCGAGAGCTGCTGGGTTTGCTGCTCCTGCTCCATCAGCAGGAGTTTCTGGAGCGTCTCGCACTGCTGAATCACATGCTGCTCTCTCACAGTCTGCTCTTCAGCCGAGTGCCATTTGATCATTTCTGCCCATTCGAGCGCATGAGCGGCCACCATGTCCTTCACCTGTTTACAGCGACAAAAGACAATGCGTCTGTTTCAATACTCAGATCCTGCTGGAGTAAAACAAGTAGCTGGAAGTGAATGAAGAACTCAGTACCTTTGATTTGTGATTGCTCGTTAAAGTCTTGATCTGCCTTTCGATGTCTCTGCTCATGTCAAGGCTGTAACTGTCACTAAGGGTCAACAGATGATGAGAGTCTGTCCTGTTTTACACTCAAAAGAAACTGTTTATGCTTCATTTATAATATTTTTTGGTTTTCACAAGGCTCATAGCATGTGGATCTACAGTGATTCACATGTCATGGGTTTAGTTGACCTTGTCAATGCTGTAATTATAAATGTATATTTTAAAGAACTGTAGCGTCTGGACCAATCAAACACACAATATATATTTTGTTTTTATATTTAACAAATACTCTGTAACCCCCCTCAGTTAACAAGCCATACGAGGACCCATGAACCCTTCCCCCCGGAATGCGTAACACCCCAGGAAGCCGAAACAGGCCCCTTTGTTGCACGGCAACCAACGCTGATATCACTGGGTATATTGGCCAAAAGAATGCAAAGCAGGGAAAACCCCTGCATGTCCCAGGGCAAGAGGCAAAGTAGAAATTGACTTTTCTACTAATTAAATCATAGGAAAACCTTCTTTGAATGAAAACCCATTTTCTTCAGGCCATTGTGTAAATTATTGCTGTGTTGTATTTAATCTGATGTATTATAGACTATTTTTATTCATGCTTACGATAAAACACTCATTCATATAAGTAACTCTACCACGTCTAGTATCTATGAATTCGTCTTCGGATGATCTAATTGAGAATGTATATTGTATGTTTACACATACGCAACATATTAGTGTTCTAAGAGACTTTAATAATTTTTACACAAGCTTCATACCACAAATTACCATACTTTCCAACAAAGGGCCATAAAAAACACCCTGTATCTCAGAACCCCCACTTGAGGTTCCGGACATTCTCATTGGATAAGCCCATCTTGAGAAGCGGGGATCTTCTCCGACCTTAAAGGCCCGGCTCCAGGGACCCGCACCAGTCGGTGGGTCGGTCAGATGCAGATGAAGATGTGAGAAAAACGCTTCAAGATACCAAAGCATCTGTGCCAGGCCTTTCGGCCTTGAACTTTCCTGCTGCAAGTTACTCTGACGCAAACTGGTTCTTTCTCATCAATCAACTTCAGCAAGATCTTGGGCCTTATGATTGCATCAGGAATCTTTTTCAGACGGACTCGCAAGTATCAAACTTAGTCGATTTATTTGATGCATTAAGTATCAGTTACACCTTTGTACAAGGTGTGTTTGAACTAAGAATCTGACGTTTCCCTCAGGTGTAGATCTGCTGAATATGCAAATGGTTCCATAAATTTAATTCCTTATGTCTCTTTCTGTACTGAGTTAAGCTTTAACCCTTTCCTATACCAACTGTATGTGTGTGTGTGTGTGTATGTTAGACCAGTTTATGTGTTTATGTAGTATGTTAGACTAGTTTAAGTGTTTACGTAGTTAATAAAGTCTTACTTGTGTCACACTTGACGTGTTCATTGTTTGCTCATAACCGGAGTCACTAATCATGCAGATTTACGTTACAAGCTTGGTAGAATTGTACAGTAAGAAAGTTATTCCCTTAACCAGGAAATTAACATTCTAAGAATTGACAAGACAGTTTGCCCTGAGAGGTCAGCTAAATATCTACAGCGGATCTAAAATATGAATAGGTAATTATAACTAGTTATGGTTAATTATTCATATTTCCTGTTGTGAGCTAAATTCGCTACAGAACATTCTTCAATTTTAGTATAATTAATGTTATATAGTATGTTATTTACAGCCTTTCATTAATTGAGAGATTGATTGAATCATTTAAAGTGAACCTGAAATCAAATTTGACCTTCATTTACTTTTTAAAACACACTGGCTTATATTGTGCAAAATTCAGCATTGTAAATTATTACAAATACAAATAATGTCACTAATCTTTTATTTATATATATATATATAATGCCTCATATTATGATGTAGTTATTTTTACTTAGGAATATGAAAAATTACATAAAAATAATGTAACCGTAATCTGTAATTGAAATATAATAACTCCTGATGTATAAAATCCAATGTATTTATTTATTTGTTTATTTTTATTACATAAAAATAATGTAAGCATACAATATATTTATTTATTTAATTAATTTTGTTTCGTTTCACTCAGGTATATGCCAAATTACATACAAATAATGTCACTGTACTATTTTATTAATATATAACGCCTAATGTATAAAATGATTAATTTATTTACTCATTTTATAATCCAGTTCACTCATGAATATTACAAATTACAGAAGTAAAATATCTTGTGAATGCAATTTTATTAAGATAACACAACATCATATAATTTAGTTGTATTCCTCATTTGTAAAACACTTTGTATAAAAGAGTATGCTAAATGAATATATGTAAATATATACAGTTCTGAAAAATATTTGCAACACTTATGCCACACTAAAAAAATGATAAATGGCACAGGAATATAATTACTCAGTGAAGACAGTCAGTATTGTGTTTGTGTTTGATTGTGGTTAATAGATGATAATGTGTTAAAGGGGTCATATGATGTTGCTAAAAATAACATTATTTTGTGTATTTGGTGTAATGAAATGTGTTTATGCAGTTTAAATAAAAAAACAAAAACATTATTTTCCACATACTGTAAATTATTGTTTCTCCTCTATGCCCCACCTTTCTGAAACACGTCGATTTTTACAAAGCTCATCGGTCTGAAAAGCAAGGTGTGCTCTGATTGGCCAGCTATCCAGTGCGTTGTGATTGGCCGAATACCTCAAGCGTGTGACGGAAATGTTACGCCCCTCACCATACTGTGATGCCGTGTCCGGCCGGAGCGACGAGACAAAAACATTAAAACCCATTATGAACAAGGCGTTAGTTGCATCCAGTGTGGACATAATTTACGGATTATAATGATTTATACTGTCTTTTTACGCGTTGCATCACGCTGCGTAAACATAAAACCATGTCAAGTCAAGTCAAGTCACCTTTATTATATAGTGCTTTTAACAATACAGATCGTGTCAAAACAGCTTTACAGTATTAAACAGGAAAATAGTGTGTCAATAATGCAAAATGACAATTTTGACAGTTCATCATTGAATTCAGTGATGTCATCATCCAGCTCAGTTCAGTTAAAATAGTATCTTTGCAATCATTCCACAAGTCACGATTTTACGTAACATAAAACCATGTTTGCATTTGTGATCTGAGAAATGACAAAAACAAGCGCTACTCTACACTGCTCAAAACTCGCGTTTGAAATCGTCAGTGGCAAATTCTTTAAATATGAAAAGTATTTACAGTCTGTGAGTCAGAACAGCCCGCATTGTAGTCTACCCAGGGTTTTTCATATTTGTTCTTTAGGACATTGAGACCCCCCCCCGTTTGTCTAATTTCACTCGCGCCCCCCCCAACATACAACAACCCGCCCCCCCTCGGTATTACTGTAGTCACACCGAATTACTTTATTAACATTAACATAAAAGCAAATATCCATTAAAACTATTAAAACAGCAAACAATTTTTCTTTTGCTCTTCTTGATTAACATTATTTACATAAGAAACGCACGGATCCGTTATACTGATGTACAATTGATATTTCCTTTACTGTTTACATTCACTTAAAACAACAGACTGTGCTTACAAGGATACTTGTCAAAACAGCCATTGGTACCTGCTGTCTGAGAAGGCTATCTGTCTGTGCACTTCAGGTGTGTGAGAGCGGTGCGCATGGAAACGCTTTATCACAGCGCGTGAGTACCGCACTGAGATGTCTTGGGCTTAAATGGCTTAAAATCACTTTAATGTTTAAACTGACAAGCCTTAAAACACAAGAGAATGATAAACTTTCTTGAGGAAGCATCACTGGCCCGATCGTTCAGATAGTTTTAAGGGGGCTGAGATGACAGATAGGGGGGCTGAAGGGTCCCACCTAAAAAGGGTCTAGAACCGCACCCTGGTATAGCGTGCGTAATTATACTAAAACATAAATATATAACCAGTTTACCTGATACAATGTGATGGCTGAGCCTGTTTCTGAGATAACAACATGCCAATCAGTGGTTGGAGTTCACACACGGCTAAGCGTTAAATAATCTTACACTGTCAATAAGCCGTGGACCAGGGTTGCCAGGTTTTCACACACAAAACCGGCCTAATTGCTACTCAAACTAGGCCAAAACTTAAAGCCAAATTCTGTGGGAAAACCGCGGACTTGGCAACATTGAGCGTGACTGATACTCGAGCCAACTCTTGCTCTAACTGTCGACTAGCAGTGGGAGTCAGATTTCCCCCTAGTGGATAGCTAAAGATTTGCTAACACGTATTCATAAATCCCCTAGGGAATGTCTCTGAATTAACTGATGCTCACGCCCCCCTTGACAGGTGCTGGCGCCCCACTGATTTCTAGTCTGTGTCCTCTTTTGGAAGGCCAAACCAAGTAGTTTTGCTTTCACAAACGAAACACACAGCATCACATACAGCGGGCTTGAGTGAGCGGCGGCGGGCGGATTCGACGAAGGACCTTGTGGACGGCGGGCTTTGCGGCAAGCACATGTGACGGACCCCGGGCTGGACTCTGCTTCGTCAACGGTGAAAGCCGATCCAGTGATTGACAGCGCAAAGTTGATGTATTTCCTCAGCGACAGCACGGATCAGCTCCAGGCATGATGAAGCGGATATCTTCCTCTTTTGGAAGGACAAACAAAGTAGTTTCACGTTCACAATGAAACACCAAAGTCTTCATGGCATGGCGGCAGCAACAATACTACAGCAGAATAAAAGTTACGCCTTCTTTCTTAACGTGAACATTTGGGCAGCGTTATGCAAAACTTCCCACATAGTGACGTAGACATGTTGGGGGCGTGTTAGAACGAGCCGTTTTAGGGGGGCGTGGATGAGTCTTAACTTTTATATAGAATATCTTTTTGGATTTGAGACTTTAATCTTTGCAAACTTTACAGATCTTATTTATGCAACAAGAGCTTGTAAAACACCAAAGAGAAAGGAAAAATTTAAATCACATAATATGACCCCTTTTTAATGTGATGATCTCCAACTGTGCGTACATCCACCTTAAAATCTCACAACCATTTAAAAACTAATAAAAAAAATTCACATTAATATACAGTGGGGAAAAAAAGTATTTAGTCAGCCACCAATTGTGCAAGTTCTCCCACTTAAAAAGATGAGGCCTGTAATTTTTATCATAGGTATACCTCAACTATGAGAGACAAAATGAGAAGAAATATCCAGAAAATCACATTGTAGGATTTATAAGAATTTATTTGCAAATTATGGTGGAAATAAGTATTTGGTCAATAACAAAATTCTCAATACTTTGTTATATACCCTTTGATGGCAGGACAGAGGTTTTTAAAACGTTTTCTGAAGTCTTCACAAGGTTTTCACACACTGTTGCTGGTATTTTGGCCATTCCTCCATGCAGATCTCCTCTAGAGCAGTAATGTTTTGGGGCTGTCGCTGAGCAACACGGATTTTCAACTCCCTCCAAAGATTTTCTATGGGGTTGAGATCTGGAGACTGGCTCCAGGACCTTGAAATGCTTCTTACGAAGCCACTCCTTCGTTGCCCGGGCGGTGAGTTTGGGATCATTGTCATGCTGAAAGACACAGCCACGTTTCATCTTCAATGCCCTTGCCGATGGAAGGAGGTTTTCACTCAAAATCTCACAACACATGGCCCCATTCATTCTTTCGTTTACACAGCTCAGTCGTCCTGGTCCCTTTGCAGAAAAACAGCCCCAAAGCATGATGTTTCCACCCCCATGCTTCACAGTAGGTATGGTGTTCTTTGGATGCAACTCAGCATTCTTTCTCCTCCAAACACGACAAGTTGAGTTTTTACCAAAAAGTTCTATTTTGGTTTCATCTGACCATATGACATTCTCCCAATCCTCTTCTGGATCATCCAAATGCTCTCTAGCAAACTTCAGACGGGCCTGAACATGTACTGGCTTAAGCAGGGGGACACGTCTGCACTGCAGGATTTGAGTCCCTGGCGACGCAGTGCGTTACTGATGGTAGCCTTTGTTACTTTAGTCCCAGCTCTCTGCAGGCATTGAACTGGTCCCCAGGGTGGTTCTGGATATTTTTGTCACAGTTCTGGGATCATTTTGACCCAACGGGGTGAGACCTTGCGTGGAGCCCCAGATCGAGGTAGATTATCAATGATCTTGTATGTCTTCCATTTTCTAATAAAAGTTCATTTCTTCACACCAAGCTGCTTACCTAATGCAGATTCAGTCTTCCCAGCCTGGTACAGGTCTACAATTTTGTTTATGGTGTCCTTTGACAGCTCTTTGGTCATGGCCATGGCGGAGTTTGGAGTGTGACTGTTTGAGGTTGTGGACAGATGTCTTTTATACTGATAACGAGTTCAAACAGATGCCATTAATACAGGTAACGAGTGGAGGACAGAGGAGCCTCTTAAAGAAGAAGTTACAAATCTGTGAGAGCCAGAAATCTTGCTTGTTTGTAGGTGACAAATACTTATTTTACCGAGGAATTTGCCAATTAATTTTTTAAAAATCCTACAATGTGATTTTTTTTCTCATTTTGTCTCTCCTAGTTGCGGTATACCTATGATGAAAATTACAGCCCTCTCATCTTTTTAAGTGGGAGAACTTGCACAATTGGGGCTGACTAAATACTTTTTTGCCCCACTGTATGCACCCAAAGTAAAAAAATATATAATAATGTTGGTGCCACTGTATAAATTTTAACCTGAAACAAAGTAGGGCTCTATGAAATCTGTTTTATTTATTCACATTCTTTTATTTTTTCCAATTTCTGTTTTTTTCCGTTTTAATTTTTCTGGATTCTGTTTTTTTATTGGTTAAATTAAATTGTATTAATCAAAAAGCATGACTAACTGAATAAGTTTCACAATTTCAATTAATGATGCTAGGTAGTAAATTGAAAACCGTAGCTATTCATTCACATGCAGGATTCATTTTTCAATAGTATTTTTGCGGCTATTAATATCACAGACACTAGAACCAATATTGCGTTTTTTGATTCAAGGTACTGACATTCTTGTGATGATTCGTCCAAAATTGGCAAATTCTGCTGTGATTCCTCATTATACAGTAAATTACATTTTTATGACCTAATTCCACGATTCCGTCTAAGTTTTTGGCATCGCAGATATCATATTAGGGTTGGGTATCGTTTGAGTTTTATCGATTCCGATTCTTATCGATTCCCAGTTTCGATTGCAATAAGATAATAAAATCCAATTAAAAAAAAATTATGTGAGCAAGCAGCCTAAAAACACATAGAATAATCCTCATTAAAGTTACGAAAGATATTCAGTCAAGATCAGTGAATGATTTTCTTAACATTGATGACCGGCAGCACGTTTATTAGGCTGCTGTCTCTTTAACAACGAACTCACGCAGATCTAAATGCTGTTACACATGCAGTTTCTTTCTCATCTGTTTACGTTCACTTAAGACAAAAATGGCTGTGTTTATGATGATATGCTGACGTATTTTTGTGCATATTGGTTGGTAAATGTGAAAAAGACATCTTTCTGCAGCAGAAATGCACTGAATGGTTCGAGAACGGACACAGGTCAAGAACCCGCGCTTCAGATGTGTGCTTGCACGCAAACAGTGCGCAAGTTCTTTCCCTTCCTGCGCTTAAATTGTTTAAAATCACATTAGGGATGCACGATATTGGATTTTTGCCGATATCCGATATGCCGATATTTTTCAACTCATTTTGACCGATACCGATATATTTCCTTTTGTTTGGAAACAACACCAAGTCTCTCCTGTGCAGAAATTATAAGCAAATAATTTTTCATTTTGGTTAGTTTTTAACAAGAACTTATTTGTTAGAATTAAATAAACAATAATGAAGTTATTTTATAATGACAGTACATTGAAGCTTTGAAAATAACTATAAATAAACAAATACTATAAATAAATAAACTATATATCAATCGCATAAGTATTAGTGCTGTGTTCGATACATGGATATGACGATGTATCGTCACAGAGATTTGACGATACGAGTATCGATACAGCTGGCCCTGTATCGATATTGTGGCAAGTGTGCAGCAGTGGACCGCACTTAATCTGAATACAAGATGTTTTTAACGTTTAAAATTGAGCAGAAAAGTGCGAGGTTTCTAAAAAATAATGAATAGAGAATAATATATAGGCTATAACAAGGTTTAATCTAGCCGTAGAGGAACACAACGGGGTTGCCTGAAATAAAGAGACGTAATCCCCGAAACAGAGCTTCACACTTGCGCAATACAGAAATATCTGCTAAGTGTGCTACTTATCTTTGTCAACCTGGCAACTATGTGCACACGCTCTCTCTCCACTGTGGATAAACGTGTTTTCTGAAAACACCGGTTTTAGTTTTAGCTTGCAGTTTAGCGATCTCCGCTTCAATATTCTATTCTCAGAAAAGTGTAATTCATCAAGTGTTCATTTATGAGAGAGAGAGAGGCTGTGTATGTATGAATTACCACCGTTTTGACGCATTTCTCTATTAACAGTAAAGTTGTGGCTTTAATTCCTTTAGAAACAACAATGTTACCAGCTCCTTGTTGAGAAAGATAATGTAGCTCTTGACCGATTAAGCTATTTAGTTGAAAAAATTGCGGGGCAGCGCTAAAAATTTGTTCCTGAATGTTTCAGTGCAGCCGCAAAGTGATCTGTGTGAGTGACTGAGCGTGTGTGTGCGTTAGATACAGTGAAGACAGCACATTAGTTTAGAACTCTTCTCATTTTTATTTTTATTTTTTAAACGTAGAGAGTGTGTTAATTTGTGCAATGATAACCTACCAGAAATGTAAATTATTTTTTTTATATATTAGAATGAGTACATTGCAATATAAATTTATTAGAATGAGTACATTTATTATTTATGGGCTTAAAAACAAGATGCAAAAAATCTGAATATTGTACCTGGTGGGGAGCACCCAATGTAAAAATGAAACATATGTGTAGCGTCTCGACCAATCTGACACACTAATTTTAATTTGATTTAACAAATCAATTATTCATTAGGTTAACAAATCGTCACAGTCCCCTCACTCAATAAACTGGATGCCAAGATGTCTGCAACGACACCAGGCCCCCCTGGTCACCATGGCAACTAATCATGATATCACTGGTTTATGACCCCCCCAGGAATGTGAGTAGAATAGCCCACTCATTGTCCCCATAGGAAAGGCAGAGTATAAATTGACTTTTCTACTAATTAATTCATTGGAAAACCTTCTTTGAATGAACACCCCTTTTCTTCAGGCCATTGTGTATATTATTGCTGTGTTGTATTTAATATGTTGTATTATAGACTATTTTTATTCATGCTTACGATAAACCACTCATTCATATAAGTAACTCTACCATGTCTAGTATCTATGAATTCGCCTTCTTATGATCGAAACAAGCGTGTATATTATATGCTGATACCTATGCAAAATATTGATGTTCTAAGAATCTTTACTAATTCGTGCCTCAACACTCCAGCGAATAACATATGCAAAATACCACTTTAGAGACAAAGAGTCATAAAACTCCCTAGTATTTCCAAACTCCCGCTTGGGATTTCCGTCTTTCTCATTGGACAAACCCTCTTGAGAGGCGTGAATCTTCGCAAACTTTAAAGGCTGCACTTCAGTGACCCGCCCAGTCGGGGTCCGGTCAGGAAGCTAAGAAAATATGTGAGGAAAACACTCAGGAGACAAAGCATTTGTGCAATGGCATTTCTTCGGCCTAGTCTTTCCATTCATCAGTGACTCTGACTCAAATGGTTCTTTTAATCGACCCGAAATTCTAGCAAAGTCCAAGGGAAGCTTAAGAGTTGGATCAGGAATCTCTTTTCAGGACCCCGAGACTCGCCCTAAGTATCAAAACTTAGTCTTATAATTGAGACATAAGTATGCAAGTTCCACCTTTTTACGAAGGTGTTTGAACTCAGAATCTTGACGATCCTGAAGGCTTGGTCGTGATTATACCATGCAAAGTGTTCCATAAAAGTCATTCTTTATGCCTCTTTCTATGCTTAGTTAAACTTTAACCCTTTCCTATACCAACTTATGTGTGTGTGTGTGTGTAGGTGTATGTTAGACTAGTTTGTGTTTATGTAGTATGGTAGACTAGTTTAAGTGTTTATGTAGTAAAATAAAATAAAACCTTACTTGTATCACACTTGACGTGTTCATTGTTTGATCATAACCGGAGTCACTAATCATGCAGATTTATGCTACAAGCTTGTGTAGAATTGTACAGTAAGAAAGTTAGTTCCCTTAACCAGGAAATTAACGTTCTTGGAATTGACAAGACAGTTGACCCTGAGAGGTCAGCTAAATATCTACAGCGGATCTAAAATATGAATAGTTAATTATAACTAGTTATGCTTAATTATTCATATTTCCCCATGAGCTGATTCGCTACATATGCCTTACCTATATTGTACGTTTACAGTATGGAGGACATTGTATAATGAAGGTCAACTGCGCTCACATGCCACAATAGTTAGAATGTAACTATAGTATGAGTGTTTAATAAACAGCTGTTTTACTAAATTCTGCTGAGGTGAAATTCAGTGCAGTCCCGTATCGTGATACGTATCGTATCGTGGCCTCTGTATCGTGATACGTATCGCATCGTGACTTTGCTGGTGATACACAGTCCTAATAAGTATCATATATATACATTTTTTCAGAAAGATGCAGTAGTAACCTTAACATTTTATTTTAAGATTTCACATTTGTAGATGGTCTAGAGTAGTGGTGCCCAATCCTGGTCCTGGAGAACCCCCGACACTGCACGTTTTTGGTGTCTCTCTTATCTGACACTCACATTTGAGGTCTTGGAGTCTTCACTAATGAGCTGATGAGTTGAATCAGGTGTGTTTGAATAGGGAGACATCTAAAATGTGCAGTTGGGGGTTCTCCAGGACCAGGATTGGGAACCACTGGTCTAGACAGACCAAGATTTGTAAAATTCAGAAAATCTTTTAGAGCTCTAATTTGTTTAAAAAAATTAAACATTAATGAATAAATCAGTATATACTGTATAAAATTATTTAATTTACAAGTGTCATGTTTGTGATTTTGTTCATGTAAGCTATAGCTTCTGACCTTTAAAACAAAACTTACAGTAATCATGATTTTTTGACATCAATTACTGCTTTATTTAATCAGAAACACAGTCTAAATGATATTTGTTTATTTTACTTTAATTGTATTAGAAGTAGACCAACAGCGCCCCCTACGGAATTAATACTCCTTACCCTATCATACACCGAACACGTCATTCTGTGAGCCACACTGCTGACATGATCTAACCGCTAGCACACCCTGAGCACATGAGTTAACGTATTCCTCTTATCGGCAAGACATATCGGCATAATTTTTCATATCGGGCCTCTGCCGATATAAGCCATTATCGGCCAATTCGGATATCGGTCCGATAATCCGAATTGCATCCCTAAATCACATTAAATGCAATAGCAGGAATCATTAAGCGGAATCAAAATGCAAGTGTCTTAAAGGAGAAGAAAGAAAATTCTGTCATTAATTATTCACACTCTTTCCCCATAAGACCTCCGTTCATCTTCGGAACACAAATTAAGATATTTTTTTATTAATTCTGAGACAGCAATTCGTGGGGAAGCCGTGGCCTAATGGTTAGAGAGTTGGAATCGTAACCCATAGGTTGCGGGTTCGAGTCTCGTACCGGCAGGGATTGTAGGTGGGGGGAGTGAATGTACAGCGCTCTCTCCCACGATTGAGGCGCCCTTGAGCAAGGCACCGAACCCCCAACTGCTCCCCGGGCGCCGCAGCATAAATGGCTGCCCACTGCTCCGTGCGTGTGTTCACTGCTGTGTGTGTGCACTTAGGATGGGTTAAATGCAGAGCACTAATTCAGAGTATGGCCACATGTAACTCAAATCACTTAATCAATGTAATTACCAAGATCAAGGTCCAGAAACATAGCAAGGAGATTGTTCAAATAATCCATGTGATATTGGTTCAACTGTAATTTTACGAAGCTACGAATACTTTTTGTACTCGAAGAAAAATAACGACTTTATTCAACAATTTGTCCCCCCCCCCCGCTTCACCCTGGCGCCATTTTGGAGAGAATCCACTGAACGTAAACAGTGTACGCTATTCTGTGTAATTACATTGCTGTCTATGGGAGGGTCAGAGAGCTCTCAGAATTCATCAAAAATATCTAAATTTGTGTTCCGAAGATGAACGGAGGTCTTACGGGTTTAGAACGACACGATTACAAACAGCATGAAGATAAAAGTGCATATGAGTGTAATGAAAACCTAATATCACATTCACCTCACTTTCCTGATGCTTTTCTCGAGCTGCTTCTCCAGCGCTTGTTTCTCTTTATCATGTTGAGCGACAGTCCTGTCCACTTGAGTGCAGTGGGAGCTCTGCAGTGCGACGTGGGCCTGAAATAGGAAGCAGGATTGTTTTCTTCTCTGTCTTTGTATCGGTGCCGTCAGTTTTCCTGCCCTACAGGCTTCAGTGTCTGTCACACACACAGTGTTCATAATCAATTCAATGAAGTCAAGCAAACAAAAGCCTTCAGTCACCTTCGCCTGCTTTTTCTTCAAAGCGCTCACGTCCTTCTGCTGCTTCTTGGCGAGCTTCAAGTAGGTCTGGGGAGAGGTTAGAAAAACATTTCATATTTCATATGCAAATCAGATGTTTTATCCTGGTTAATTTGTTACCTTGGTTTGCTTTAGGTCATCGATGGTCAGCTGAGGTGCGAGCACTGATGTATCTACAGATTCACAAAGCAAAATATGTTACTTAATATGTGAATAAATCAACAAGCTGGCTGATTCAGACATGTGCTTTGTGTTTAGCACAGTCTTAGAAAGAGACGGATGCATAATATATGATTTTTGCCACGATTTCGCCTTTGGGAATTTCAGGGATTGTGAAAGATGTCTTTTTCGCCGTAGGACAGTCTTGGATTGCTTTTTGATGTCAGTGTCAAAGTCTTTAGTCTGCCTGAGCTTTTACCCACGATCCCACTGGTGTCATCTCACAATCTGACAAGCAACAATATTAAAAGACAGAAAACATAATCATCACAGTCTACACACTGAACACGCCAGTTTGAAGTTAATTAAAACATTTATTTATTTATTCATTCATTTATTTATTTGTTTGTATTATATTATATACATTTTTACACACAATCTACAACACAAGGTTTGTAGAATTTAGAAGAAACGCTATGACATGTGCCTATCAATATCCAGCGACTAAATTGTCCCTAGCAATAATTTTGATCAAACAATTAAATGTCTGTAGTATCCAAGTTGTTGTAATTCTTTTTTTTTAGGTGCATCTGAAACAATGCGTCTAACAGTGATATTAGTGAGAAGTGAAACATATCGGAGCCGGAAGTGTTTAAAACATAAGCGACACAGTCAGTGGATGATAGTGGACCCTCTTTAACTTGATGTTGTTCTGCTGTTTTGTGTTCATCTGCTTCTCCCATTTGCTCTTTTTACATGATCACTCCATATAGACTAATAAAATCAGATACAACAATAATTTCTCCAATATTAATTACAATATTTTTTCGCCCTCCCCTCCCCCCCCATCCCGCATACTGATAAACTGAACATTCACTTCAATGGTATGAGATGACTGGATGCTTTCAACTGATTTTCTATGAATCACCAAAAAATTTGTCAGCTGGGACTATACAGTAGAGATACAGTTTTGACTGCTTTAGGATGAACAGATCTTTGGATATTTTCCCATGTACTCATCTAGATCAACTTTGAATAAAGAAAAGAGAGGTTTAGAGCCAGATTTTTGTTTAGTAAGCTGGCAGGAGACACAAATCGTAGATGTTTTCCTTTATTCTCTTTTGAGTAGTCAAACGATCCAAAGAAAACGTCTTTAAAACAGAAAGAAAAGTCACTTACAAAATGAGATAGGATGAACATTAAAAAATCTGACATTGCCAAACAACTGAATGAAGAGACAAAAACAGCAGAGATCTCAGTATGAGTTCAAATATTTCTCATCAATTATCTGAGCCACTCCACATTCATTTTATGACTCTATACTTTTACTGACTCATTTGTGTATTTTTATTCCTCATTTACAGTCTGGGTTTATGCTCATGCTGATCTCGATCTCATATATTTACCCTCTTTGCAGCAGATGAGTGGGTTCTGTCCCGGCGCTGCTCTCAGTCTCTCTGAGTCTTTCTGCTGCAGCATCGCCCTCTTGTTTCCCATCCAGCCATCATTCGGCACATCAGCGATATCTGACTGAAAACCACACCATCACAGCACAGAGAGAGAATACTGTACATGACTGGGCTTTGCACTGAAGAAAACTCATACTATTTTAATTATTTTGTCTAAATATTTGTGCATGTAATTAAATTGCTAATTTAATTAGATCTTCATAAGCCCTTATTGTGCAAGATTCAGCAATTTAAATTATTCCAAATAAAAATAATGTCATTGTTATAACTCCAAATGTATAAAATAAACTCTGTCCGTCTATCATCTATCCATCCATCCATCATCTACCTATTGATTAATCCAACCACATCATCGCGTCGTTAGTTGTCATACAACCATCCATCATCTGTCCATCCATCCATTAATCCATTAATCCAACAATCCATCATCTGTCCATCCATCCATTAATCCATTAATCCAACAATCCATCATCTGTCCATCCATCCATTAATCCATTAATCCAACAATCCATCATCTGTCCATCCATCCATTCATCCATCCATCATCCATCATCTGTCCATCCATTCATCCAATCATTCATCTATCCCATCAATCAATCTGTCTATCAATCTATCCATTTTTACATCCATCCATCCATTAATCCAACCATCCATCATTATGTCAATAAAGCATAATCCATAATCCAACCATCCATTTGTCCATCCATTCATCCAACATTCATCTAGACAATCAATAAATCTGTCTATCAATATATCCATCTTTACATCCATCCCTCCATAATCCCCCCATCCATCATCTGTCCATCCATCCATTCATAAAATCATTCATCTATCCCATCAATCAATCTATCTATCTTTACATCAATCCATCCATCCATTAATCTAACCATCCCTATCTATCCATCCATCCATTCAGACAATAAGTAATCTATCCAA
Source organism: Sinocyclocheilus anophthalmus (assembly GCA_018155175.1). Classification (NCBI taxonomy): domain Eukaryota; kingdom Metazoa; phylum Chordata; class Actinopteri; order Cypriniformes; family Cyprinidae; genus Sinocyclocheilus; species Sinocyclocheilus anophthalmus. The sequence continues at coordinate 137,416 of JADLZN010009824.1, forward strand.
ACAACAATTGCGTCCATCCTCCTTCATAAAATTCATTCATCTATACCATAATCAATCTATCTACTTACATCCATCAACCATCCAATATCTATCCATCCATACATTCATCCAATAATTAATCTATCCCAACAATCAATCTGTCTATCAATCTATCCACCTTTACATCCATCCATTCATTAATCCAACCACCCATCATCTGTCCATCCATCCATTCATCCAATCATTCATCTATCCATCAATCAATCTGTCTATCTTTACATCCATTAATCCAACCATCCATCATCTGTCCATCCATCCATTCATCAATTCATTCATCTATCCCATCAATCAATCGGTCACCTTTACATCCATCAAATCCATGAATCCAACCATCCACAATCATCCATCAATCCAATTTTCACTATCCAAAGCAATCAATCTATCCATCTTTACATCCATCCATCCATGCATTAATCCAACCATCCATCATCTGTCCATCTATCCAATCATTCATCTATCCCATCAATCAATCTGTCCATCAATCTATCCATCTTTACATCCATCCATCCATTAATCCAACCATCCATCCATACGTCCATACATCATTCATCTATCAAATAAATCAATCTATCCATCTTTACATCCATCCATCCATCCTATCTATTCATCCATCCATCATCTATATATCTATCTATCCAACCAAACCAACCAAAGAAGCAGGCAAACACAAACCATCCATCTGCCTGTCCATCCATCCCTCCATCAATCAATCTGTCAATCAATCTATCCATCCATCCATCTGACTGTGTTTTGCACTATTTGAAGAAGGTACACTTTTGTCTGAATATTTGTCCATGTACTGTAATACTAAGCAGCCAAAACGTGTGTGGAATAAATGCACAAGACAGAGAAACCTGAGCTTTAGCGAACAGCCTGAAAAGATCAAAATTCAGAAGCTACAGGAACATCTTTGTGTTGCTGCAACACTATTCCAACGAATCGCTTCAATGCTGAAAGTTTAATGGAAGCAGTCGATTCATGCGGTTCAACGAGCGCATAAAGAACTGATTAAAGTAAATGGAGAGCTCTCAAGGTTGTGTGCATTAATGATACAGATGCTCACCATTTCAATGCCCATGGCTCTCATTTGGTCGGTTCTCTTCTCACAGACCGATAAGAACTTCTTGGGATCAGACAGGGCATCTGCAATCGCTGAAACGAGAAGATCTCAAAGTGTAAAAACACTGAAACTTAAGACGAAACTCATGCTTGTTTTTACACAAAGGCCTCTCACCTCCGAAGCCGTCGGGCACGTATGTCTTGAGGATGATGCTGCAGAAGACGGTGGCCAGAGACAGAGGCTTGTTGTACTCGTTTCGTAGGGAGATGTGCCTGTAACCCGACTGCAGTCCGTCCAGCGGGAGAATGCGCTGTCCTATCAGCTTATTGTTGTCATCGTACACGGCCACGCGCAGCACAGCCAGGTCTGGGAGGATCACCTGCGGGATCGAGGCGCTGCCGTGTTATTTATTCTGCTTGTGTTTTTGACTTAGAGGAAGAAGTTTCAAAGGCAAAAACAAGAGACAGAAACCTACACTGAAAAAAAAGGTGTACAAACAATTTTCACTGTGTAGGAAATTCAGAAGAATCAGCAAGTAACACTGAATTATATGTGAAATGTTGAAGTAGAAGTCCATTTTTATTTGTAAAAAGTACTCCAATAGTCTTTGTTTTATTGACAACTTAAATAATAAACTAAAAAACGTAATTATTAGTGACATTTCCACCCAAAAATGATTCCGTATATTTTTTCTAATAAAGTATAACTGCACAGCTCATATTGTTAGACTTACTTATTGATTTATTTTTTTATAAACATCAACTGAAATTTTGGATTAAGAAATAACACTCCTTTTTATATAAAATGTATTATTATTATTTCAATTTAGGTTTTCTTTATTCATTATAAAACCACAATTAATTACAAAATATGTTAATCCAAATGTAAATAAATGAATAAATCGTCTGATTCAGAAATACATTTATTCATTCATTCATTTAAACATCAGCTACACTTTTGGTTTAATAAATAAGTTTCCTTTTTTGATAATTTTTTTTTTTCATAACTTGCATCTCAACATTTTTGTGTGCATTTAGGTTTGCTTTATTCATTATTGTACAATTATTTCTACATTGATTTATTATTCTTTTATTTGCGTGGAACACAAAATAGATATTTTCCCAAGAATGTTTCTCTAAAAAATACATGAAATCTTAGCCATGTTCAGATTTTTAAAATGCTGGATCTGATGCAGCAAAAATGCACTGGTTCTCACGTGTCATAACTGAATATGATATATTTATGTATATAATATAAAAACAAAAAACTAAAACATAAACTATACACAATTGCCAAAGCCTTGGAGAACAAGTTAAAACAATAAAATACATAATGAACAATGAAATAATAATCATAATAATAGTAATACATTACATTAAGATAAAGAAATAAGCCTTAATAATCACAGAAGCAGAGTGTGAAGGCCTGTTTGTTAGGTCATTTGCTAAATCTCTACAACAACAAATGGCTTAAAAAGAGCTTGGATCACAGCTAAAGATCTCTCTAAAGGCTTTAGCAGCAGTTAAAACGGCAAAAAGCATTTTCAGGGTCAAGGTCAAAGTACTATTAATACACAGTCATTGTCCTATAATTGAAAATGTCATTTTAAGACGGTTTGAGTCTCTCCAAGATGCTCAGACTTGTACTGTACTGTACTTTAGTGCAAAACCAGTGAGGGTTTTATTGTAACGCTTGCGCGGATAATTAGACACTTAGCAGCTTTCATAATGCAGATCTCTATAGTAACTACTCCATTTAGCTCATGTAGATATAATTAAAGTGCACTATATAATTTCATGTCTTATACTTTCTAGATAATGATGTGAAGTCATTGTCACTGTTCTGAGCTACAATTTAAGAATCATTAGGAAAGAGAACAAGCATAAAAACAGCATAACGTGACCGAATCGAGACAAAGACGTCACCTTCCTGAAGACGAAGGCTTCTCCGCTGTAGACGGGATTCAGGCCGTTGTTCATCACCATCCTCGTGCGAAACTCTTTACGGATGGTGTCCGTGGGCAGGCCGTACATGTCCACCTCCACGTACGTGCCGATCTTCTTATCCGACAGAAACTGGCCTGAAATCACCTGAGAGACAAACACTGGGCTCACTTTCAGAGCGTCTCCTAAAACAGCAGAGCGACTCATTTGTCATAATGAACATGCTTTATTGTCTTACTATCGTGCTAACAAACCTCAGTGCTCAGAGATTCATTTAAATGCAGATGTGTTATTATTCAGGTAACATGTTATAAAGTTGAACTTACTAAGAGAGAAAAGGGTCTTTTTCACTTAGTTTAAAGAAAGATTCCCTGCACATTTTAACCAATGAATGTGCAGGATTTTTACACGATCTTTGTAATTGTTCCTGACTATTAGATAGTTGATTGATTGATTGATTGATTGAAAAATCAATCAATATATACATAAAAACAACTATTTTAAATTAATACATGTACATATAGATTCAAATAAATACAAGTAATTTTAAATACATCAAGAGATTTTAAAGAAAAGATTAAAATAATACTTTTAAATAGATTTACATAAAAAGCTTTAAAGAGACACATTTAAATACATTTAAAAAAATTAATTCAAATAAACACGTTTTAAATATATATAAATACATTTATATAGATTTACATAAATAGATTTAAATAAAAGAATTGTAACTAGATTTGCATAAATATATTAATAAATATATATTCAAATAAATACTAAAAATTTTTAAAGAAATAGATAGTTTTACATAAACGATATAAAATAATTTGAAAATAGATCTAATTGAATAATACATACATTAAATACTTTTAACAGCCCTTAAATCAATAGTTTAAATAGCGCTTTGAAAAAAAAAAAACATTTAAATAGATCTAAATAATACCTTTAAAAATATTTTAAGAATAAGTTAAAGGAACAGACTTACAAAAGAAAAACAAAATTGCCCATTCAATAGATAGAAATAAAGAATAACCAAACAAACAATCAGACAGATTCACTAACGAATCATTTAAACCCACTGACCAATTCATTAAAAGAACCAACAAATTGCAAGCAGGTTTTACTAAAAAAAGTATGTTCACTATAGAAATTTCTGTGCTTTCATATCTGTACAGATTGTCCATGACCGCAGGAACTCTGTGAACGGCTGTGTGTTTGGATCTGAATGAACACACACCTGGACGCTGCATGTGGCGGCGATCACTCCGTCCACCGGCGTCTCTGAGAACGGGTCGAACATGCGATCGGGCCGCCGCATGAAATCAGGCTTCAGCAGAAACCTGGGAGAGTCCAGAGCTGATATCAGCCGTCACCTTAAAGCAATGAAGTCTCTCCTGTCCCATATTCAATTCCCAACCGGGGGGGGGGGGGGGGGGATAACATAATGCTATGGCTATTAGCGGCTGCTTGTGCCGTGATTATGTTTGAATTATATGGTTGGGAGTTTTCACAGTGTCTCACAGCGTGGATCACACATCAGCACTGGATGAGAGCAAATTAACACTGACAACCGCTGCCGCCGCTTTAAAGAAGAAACCAGTTCAAAACAGCAAAAAAACAACAGCAGCATCAATAGCCTGATTTCCTCAAATCATCTGCAGTGTACAGGTGATAAATATTATGTATAATCTATTTTGTGTGGGCAAATCAGTTATGATGCAATTATGTACAAAAGTTTTTAAGTCATAATTTAGCATTTTTAATTTTCCACTTTTATTTATTTATTCAAATTTATTTTATTTTATTTAAATGTATTTGTTATTTACACTTTTGTATTTACATTTAACTGTATTTATTTCAAACGATTAACAACTGTGACCCTGGACCAAGTCTTAAGTGTCTGTTTTGAAATTGAGATTTATACATCACCTGTAAGCTGAATAAATAATATTTCCATTGTGTATGGTTTGTTAGGATAGGACAATATTTACAACTATTTGAAAATCTGGAATCTGAGGGTGCAAAAAAAAAAAATCTAAATATTGAGAAAATCTTTTTTAAAGTTGTCCAAATGAAGTTCTTGGCAGTGCATATTACTAATCAAAATTTAAGTTGTGATATATTTACAGTAGGAAATGTACAAAATATCTTCATGGAACATGATCTTTACTTAATATCCTAATGCTTTTTGGCATAAAAGAAAAAAATCGATAATTTCGACCCATACAATGTATTTTTTTGGCTATTGCAACAAATATACCCCAACGACTTAAGACCGCTTTTGTGCTCCAGGATCACATTTGTATTTTTTTTTGTATTGCGTTTACATTTCTTTATAATTATTTATAATTGAAAAAAATTGTTTATATTTAAAATAATTGCTTTACTTGAAACGTGCAATGCATCTCATTTATGATATATATATATATATATATATATCATATATAGTTAAACTTATTTATTTTATTAAAATGATGAATTTACTTGAAGCCAATGTATTTATTACTTTATTTAAATTAGTTATTGCGATTTCTATTTCTTTATAATTTTTTTTATTTAAATGTATTTTTTTTAATTAAATGTTAGTTTAATTTGAACCAAATGATTTCATTTGCAGATATTTTAAACTATTGTTCAGTTGTTTTAAACAAATGTATTTATGTAAGATTATATTTACATACACTTATTTAAAAAGATTGTATTTATTTCAAACGAATGTATTTGCATACATAATTTATTTAAATTAAATCATAATTTAAAAAATTCATATTCATATTTTAAAAACATTTTTTCTCCAGTAATCACAAACCGTTGAAAAAAGGTCATGGAAAAATCATGGACATTCCTCGGTTAAAACGTGTAGGATTCTTCTACTTTCTGTTTGACCATTACAATTTTTTATATAGTTTTTTTTTTAAAGATTTCTAGGCAAATGCACCTTGTATATTAAATGAGTAACACGTTTTTCACAGAACACGTTTCAGTTTAGTCGCAGTGAAGAAGTAGTTTTGAAGAGAAGTTTCAGTTTAGTCGCAGTGAAGAAGTAGTTTTGAAGATAAGTTTTCCAGAAGTGCTGAAGTTCTGAAAGTATGTTTTGATGAAGGAAACTCTGATATCAGCTCTTTGAGGCTTTAGGGAGCGATGTTTTCTCTGTAAGTGAAACTCGTGATGTATTGTCAAGCGATAATTGTGTCAAGAGTATTTGGTTTGTTTCTGAGCCGATGATGGCTCATTATTGCAATAGCTGTCAAAAACCCTGAGTAATAATGAATGGAGGCTCAGCTCAGCTCAGCATACAGCTTGTCTAATGCACTCTATTTTTAATTTGATGTAAAACATTTTAAATTCCCTGCAACTTTTTTTCCCAGCACAGAAACTCTAATACTTCAAACACGATTAACAGAAAGCAAAAGGCATCATTTTCAGGCACAACTCTAAGTTAGTTGAGTTTTTGTGATTTATTGCATAATTAGATGACTTAAACTTACCCGCATGAGCCATTATATTCAAATTTCCCTTGATTGAGCTGCATCGCCAAATCTACAGAAAACAACAGACTCAGTACAGTTTCAAACTAAATACACAGGACTAACTAGTAGTGTAAAGAAACTTGATTAGAATTTGTTCATTTGATACTTAGGGTAATTTATTTGCTAATAAATAAAATAATATAATAATAAATCTAATAAATAAAAATTTATTCACTAATAAAAAAATGAAACATTCAATAAAATAAACTTGGAAAATGAATGGAATAAATTTAAAATAAATTCACTCATAAAAAAATAAATAAACAAATTCTGAAATTATAATACTGCAAGCTGTTTAAATATTTGAATGAATGAATTTCTAGGATTTTGACATTTTTAATTTCAATTAGATTTAATTTAATAATAAATAGAACGATTAAATGTAATAAAATCAATGTAACAAAATCAATCCACAAACAAAAAATGAAATGATGAGAATCTAATAAAATAAATTGAAAATAAACTCACAAGTAAATAAATCAATAAATCTATTATATTAATATGCCTTTTAAAAAATGTAATAAATTAATTTCTATGATTTTGACATTTTAGTTTCATTTGTTGTAATAAAATAAATGTAATAAATGAAATTCACTAATAAAAAAATTAAACTGCATTTTCGTTACATGGTAATACCATAATATAGTAGTACCCTAAAGAACCATAGTAATACCGCGGTAATCATGCCGTACTGTATCACAACACACTCAGAAGGGCTGCTGAGTATTATTATGATTAAAGCTATAGATAATGTTTGTGGAGTTTGTCAGTGACGTCTCACTGCTCAGGAATCTCCTCTCCTCTGAGTTCCTCTTTCAGTGAGACTGGTGTCATCCTGACTGACACCTCAAACTCTCTCCAGCAGAACAAAGACAAACACAGCCTCTCAGAGTCCCCACATGTTCCACAGCACACAAAGCTCTTCAAAGTAGGATTCTTTCTGTTCAATATTTGAGCAACAGGTGAATCAGATCGGCTAAGGAACAGATTTTACCACAAAATCAAGACAGAAATAACTATTATTGTCCATTTTGCTTAAAGGGGTCATATGATGCGATTTCAATTCTTCCTTTCTCTTTGGAGTGTTACAAGCTCTTGGTGCATAAAGAAGATCTTAAAGTCTCAAATCCAAAGAGATATACTTTATAAAAGTTAAGAGTCAGCCACGCCTACCTAAAACGCCTCGTTCTAACACGCCCCCACATATCTATGTCACTGTGGAAATATTAGCATAATGCGCCCAAATGTGCACTCAAAGAAAGAAGGCGTGGTTTCAGTAACAGCATTAGTGTTGATCCAGCCATGTCAATGAGACGCTGTGTGTTTCAGTGCGAAAACAAAAGCACTTTATCTACCACAGGCCTCCGAAGTAGATGCATTAGAATCATTGGTTAAGATTTATATTACAACAGAACAGGCCCAACCACCAGATGTTTCTAATTTGGCACACGCATTTTATGAGCACAGTGTTTTTTTTGAACCTAGAAGATAAAGGCTGGTGTGCCCAAAGGCTATTTCTATAAAAAAAACAAAAAAAAAAAACAAAAGGGCCAATTCCGACTTTGCTATGACAATCTGGCGCTTTTGAATCAGCTACTGTTTTGTTATTTGTTTATGTATTTGTTATTGACTGTTCAAATGTGGAGTGTTGCGCAGCGCAGAGTAACGCGTCGTGTGTGGGTGTGTGTGTGTGTGTGAAAGAGAGACAGCGTCACATCACAGGGAGATGTGAACTGTCCTGTCAGCAATCATACACGCACTTTGGTTAACCGCGGGCTTGTTGTACTCTGCTTCATCACTGTGTCTGTAACGCGACTCTGTTCCCCCTTCAAGGCTTGACTGATGGTAAAACACTGGACATGTATTAACTGCTCTTGTTCTTCCGTTCCATTTTTCCGACGTTGCTGTGGTGTTCGGCCAATCACAATGCACTGGGTCAGCTGGCCAATCAGAGCAGACTGCGCTTGTCAAAGGAGGGGGCTTTGTTGAAAACAAGGTTTTTGAGAGAGGCGGGGCATAGAGGACTTGCAATAATGTACAGTATTTAAAAAATTATGTTTTTTTTTTTTGAACATTAAAGCATGTCAACATCTTCTGTTACACCAAATACACAAACTAATGATCTTTAAATAGCATCATATGACCCCTTTAAAGACTCAGCTTCCAAACCAATGTCCAATCAATTTCCATTACTGTGACCTTTTACATTTTAAAGAGATATTTTACAACATATATTTATTATATACACTACCGTTCAAAAGAGTTTTTTTAAAAGAAATTAATGCTTAAATACTTAGATTTTTATTTTGAATAAATGCTGTTCTTCCTAAAATGACAAATAAAATAATAAAATGTAGTAAAATAAATGTAATCAAATAAATGCAATAATAAAGAAATGAAATGATGAAAATGTATTAAACTAAAAATAATTCCTAATAAAAAACCAAAACAAAAAATTAAACTATAAGTCCCATATATTTTTTATTATGAAGTTCTATGCCAATTTCATGATTTTGACATTTTAGAGATATTTATAAAAATAAAATAATAAAAACTAATTAATCACATAAAAATTTTAAATATATATAAGATATTACCCATGATTTTATTACCTTTTAAAATAGCATTTAAAATATAATTACCATAAAAAGTTATATTAAATGGCAATAATATTTCACAATATTACAGTTTTTACCACATTGTTGATCAAATAAATGCAGGCAGGCTAAAAAACATACAAAAATCTTACTGATCCCAAACTTTTGAATTGCAATGTCTATTTATTTATATTTGTTGTTTTTTGTAATGCTTTTTTTTTTTTCCATTACACAATATACAAACATCGCTTGATATTTTCTAGGTTTTTTCAAGGTCCCACCTACTCACCCCATTTTATACACGATGCAAAAATAAATAAATGTCATGAAACTCATACTCAGGTATGGTTTTTTTAAAATGTTTTCTGACATTAATGTATGCTTTAGTTTATAACAAAAAATAATAAAAAAATGAATGCATTACAGTACTGAGAATCACCACTGAGAATATAAAGTATTATACAAAACCATCAATTAAAAATATGTAGATGCATTACAATAATGAAAATTTGATGGGAAATGAATTTATCATTATGAAAATAAATAAATAAAATTCTATGATTTTGACATTTTTCATTTGAATGAGATTACATTTTCTAATAATAAAGTAATTATTGTAATAAAAATAAATTGTTGAGATTTAATTTGCCTATCAATAAAATCATAACATTTAATTACATTTCATTAATCATTTAGCACCTCTTTTCTCCAAGCGACTTACCATGAGGACAATAAAACAAGTCAAACTAACAAAGAGCAACAATATATAGTGCTAAGACACGTCTCTGTTAGCATACCGCAGTACACGTACTAAGTAAGTGTATATTATATTATTAAAGTATATCTAGATAATTATATATATATATATATACTCTATAGTATACACACCACTATACACACACACACAAAGAAAACAAGTAGATAGAATTGAAAAAATAGAAAGCTAGTGTTTGTTTTTTTGTTTTGTTTTTTTAAATAAAAAAAGCAGATAAATATAGATAAAGTAAGATTTAAAAAAAGAATAGAAAGTGCTAGACTTAGAGGGTCAAATAAAAGTGGAACATACGTGTTTTTAGTCGTTTCTTGAAGATGACTAAGGACTCAGCTTCTCAGCTGTCATTCCACCAGGAGGGAACATTTAATTTAAAAGTCCGTGAAAGTGATGTTGTGCCTCTTTGGGACGGCACTACAAAGCGCCGTTCACTTGCAGAACGCAAACTTCTAGAGGCACATAACTCTGAAGTAATGAATCTAGTAAATGGATGCATAGCCAGTGGTGGTTTTGTATTAACATTAATGCCTTCGCTTCATTAATTAGGTTCACGAAACGTCGTCCATAAAATACATTGCTGTTCTGTTGTAAGCAATCTTAAAGATTCCTAAATGCATCTACTTCGGAAGGCCAAATAAAGTGCTTTTTGCTTTCGCACTGAAACACACAGCGTCTCCCTGACATGGCTGCTTCAACACTAATGCTGTTCCTGAAACCACGCCTTCTTCTTTGCATGAACATTTGAGCAGCATTATGCTAATATTTCCACATAATGACATAGACATGTGGGCGTGTGTTAGAACCAGCCGTTTTAGGTAGACGTGGTTGACACTTAACTTTTATAAATAATATCTCTTTAGATTTGAGACTTTACTTGGCACTTTCAGGGTTCTTATCTATGCACAATCAGCTTGTAGCACTCCAAAGAGAAAGGAAAATTTTTTTAATTGCATCATATGACCCCTTTAAAGATTAATCTTGCAGCCGCATTTTGTAATAATTGTAGAGGTTTGATAAAACTGTTTGGAAGACCTGCTAAGAGAGCATTGCTATAGTCCAGCCTAGACAGAACAAGAGCTTGAAACAAGGAGTTGTGTTGCATTTCGGAAAGAATGGCCTGATCGTCTAATGTTGTATAAAGCAATCTGCAGACCGGGCAGTTTTAGCAATGTGGTCTGAGAAATTCAGCTTATTGACAGTTTGTGGTGTGGAAAATTGTGCCGTGGCAGGAACGGGGGGGGTCAGAGTCGGGAGGTGGCGGAGAAGAGGGGTGGGGGTATGTCTAGCGGGTTGTGGGGGGGCTTGGAAGACAAGGGGCAGACAGTGTCTGAACAGGATGTAAGAGTGGAGCAGAAAGTATCAATAGCACTGTTAACATCAAGAGCTGATAACTGTTCCTGGGGGAAGCAAAGATGGAAACCATAGCTATAGCCGGTATGGTGAAAGAGAGGCGCTTTTACATCGAAAGTGACATGTTGAGGGGTATGTTTTGTGTCAATGACCATGTTGAGTTAAGAGTGAGGAGAAGTATCCGATGTGTGCAGTGGAGTGACCCAGCACATTGATCATTGGACATGTTGTGTGTATAATGTCCATTTGTTGCCTGTATTTGTGAGTAGCCGTAGTTACACTCTCTTGGATCAAAAGAGCAAGCAGAGTGTGGAAGCTGCAGTCCTGGGTTTATCTAGGTAGGGATTTTTGAAGTCTCCACGCCCATAACTATGGAGTATCCATCCTCATTAAAGTTTGAGAGCAACACCTGTAATTCTTCCACGAAGATATATTGGTCCGGGGGTCGATAACAACTATACATGGAGTTTAAGAGGGTGGGTAATAGTGGCTGAATGTGATTCAAAGGAGCTGTTGATACTCAGAAATGGTAAAGGATTAAATTTCCAATCATTAAAGATAAGCAGACCAGTACCTCCACCTCTTCCAATCACTGGTGTTGGAAAAATAAATTGGGAGATGTAGCATTGTCCTCTGTTTGATCCACGTCTCTGTCAGGGCCATGAGGTTAAGTCTTGTATGACTAAATGATAATAGAAATAATAAAATCTGCTTTGTTTACAGCAGACTGGCAATTCCAAAGACCAATAGAAAAAGAAAGTAGTGTATTAGGAGACATAGGCAAAGTGCGCAGGCTGTTAGGATTGCGCTGCCTACAGTGGGCGATGCATGGTTTGCGAGTGGTAGTGATAGTAGGGATCTGGAATCACATAGTAAGAATTGGTTATAAAAACTGAAACAGAAGCGAAAACAAGTAGTAGGAAAGAGGAGAAATAAAAAGCAATACTTATCCTTTGCCGGTGTCCCTGCCCGGTGGAGTTGCACGGTAGAGTCGATGGTCTTTACACGCTTCGGTCTTCACACGAGGAGGCCGTCACGCGAACGCTGTCGCGGTAAACTAAGCTTTTTTAATCTTCCATCTCACAAACTTAATTGAATTCAGCTGGACACACTTTCCTGTTTATCACAACAAATGGCCAGGCAAAGTGCACGACACTGACAAGGTACGCGATACAGTACGAGACCAAGGGGAAGTCATGGCCTAATGGTTAGAGAGTCGGACTCGTAATCCAAAGCTTACGGCATAATAAAGGCATGGATTGTAGGTGGGGGGAGTGAATGTACAGCGCTCTCTCCCACCTTCCATACCATGACTGAGGTGCCCTTGAGCAAGCCCCGAACCCCCAACTGCAAAAAAATGTGGGTGTGTGTTCCAGGTGTGTGTGTGTGTGTGTTCACTGCTGTGTGTTGCACTTTGGCTGGATAAATCGAGCACTATTCCAGAGTGGGTCCCACTTGTCACTGTCCTTCACCTCACTCAACCGATTTTTCAGCACGTCTCCACACAGTAAACAAAACAAGCGTTTCCTAGCAACGACAACTGCGCTAAACACTGAGACAAGAAATAAAAACTTCTGCTGATTGACTGCTTCTCTTAAAAGACTATTTCTTTACACTGTGTTTTGCTGGCGCTTGAACACACTTTCCTGTTTATCACAAGCAAAATGGCCAGATGTGTGTGTGTGTGTGTGTGTGTGAGTGTGTGCGAGTGTGTGTGTGTGAGTGTGTGCGTGTGTGCGAGTGTGTGTGTGTGTGTGTGAGAGAGTGTGTGTGTGTGAGTGTGTGTGTGTGAGTGTGTGCGAGTGTGTGTGTGTGGGTGTGTTTGCGCGAGTGTGTGTGTGTGCTGTGTTGTGAGTGTGGGGGCGAGTGTGTGTGTGTGTGTGTGTGCGAGTGTGTGTGTCTCTGTGTGTGTGTGTGTGTGAGTGTGTGTGTTGTCTGCATCACCTGGGGTCTGGAAGTTCAGTGCTACCATCTGGCAGCCGGCGTTCCAGAAGATCTGTGGCATATAATTACTGGAGTCCACTCGGCCTCCTTTGGGGTAGATGCGACTCATCTGCCGTTTGTTGTAGCTGCACATCTCATTCAAGGAAACTAAAACGGAAAGGTTTAGGGGAGTTCTGCACACTTTAAACTCCGCTTTATCCTGGAAGGCATCCTCATGCTGCAGGTCTACTGCTTCACACTACAAACGAGAACAGAGATGTGACGGATCTCTCATTAGAAACTCCAGACCTCAGTCAGTCAGTCTCATGTGCTTCAGAAGATTTCATCTTAGTTAGAAGGAACCGGCACACACACACACACACACACACAACACACACACCCACCCACACACTATGACTTCATGCATCCGCTGGAAATCACTGAAACGCCAGCGATTAAACCAGACCGGTATGCAAAATGGCATTAAAAGATCCTGTAGCATTGAAAACCAATACCACCACGATTTATTATGTTCTCTTAATCAGTGAGAGTCAGTTTGATTCAAGGACGTTTTGGGCCAATGTAATTACTCTACAAATTTGAATACATTCCATTAAAACATTAGATTTCAGTAGGTAAAATGAATAAATAAATGTAATCAATATGTGCATATAGTTCTTCTATTTTCCTAATAAAAATAAAATATAAAATTCTGATAAAATTTAATAATAGCTTACCTTCACAAATAAATTATAATATAAACCAGAAAAATATAAAAATAATTGAAAAACATTAGGTTTCATATTAAATCAGATATTTATTTTGCTAAAAATATAAGATCAAATGAATCAAATTAATGTATCAATATATGCATATATTTTTTATTCAATAATAAAAAAATAAAACAATGCCAATTCTATAAATTTAATAAATGAAAAATAAATTCACAAATAAAAAGTAAAAATAATTTAGGATTTAGTATACAATGTCTGACATTTCAATTTACTAAAAAATAAAATAATTCTAATGAAATAAATAATCTAATAATATTGCATATAATTTTATATTCACTAATAAACAATTAAATTATTAAAATACAATACCTTTAAGCATTAGAAAAATAAATTCACAAATAAAAAAGAAAACAAAAAAATAATTTACAAAACATTAAACACTACGTTTCATTATTAAATGTCCTGACATTGTTACTAATACATAAAATCAAAACAGAAAAAATAAATGTATATATATTCATATCTTTTTATATTCACAATAAAAATTCTCATGCAAATTCAATACATTCAATAAATAAAAAGTTCACAATAAAAAGTAAAAAAAGAATGCTTTTTAATGTATTTTTTACATATATTTTACTCCAAAGATGCATTTATATTTCCTAATAATAATAAAATAATTTAATACAGTAAATGTAATAAATAAATAAATTAGTTCACTAATTAAAAAAAAAAATTACTATGATATTACCCTAATAGTTTATTCATACATTTTGTACACAACAGTGAATAGAAGGCATTACACTGTATCCAGCTATCCCTCTTATTTGTTGCACTCGCACGCCCCCTGGGAACAGAGACGTAAACTACAGCTTTACCAGCAAAAAGTTAATAAAATATAACTAAAGTTAAAGGTGCACCAAGTAACTTTTTCCAATTTAAATGGCTTTACATCTAAAGAAATGTGTTTTAAATGACCATGCATGAGATACTCGCATGAGCAATTGTTTGATGCTACAAGGCATAGCCAGTCACAAGGTCAGCTAAATACATTATCGCTGTTATATGGGACACTTTTAGTGCAGAATCAATTATTAATAAGTGCCAGGCAGGTATTTCTACAATAGTTACCAAACTCTTTTGCTCGATGTTGCATCCTTTTAGTCCAGGACCACTTTTATAAGATAAATACTTTGTGCAGATTTAAATGAGAACCATAAATTCAACATTTAGCTTTCAAGGGGCAGAAAGTGTATGAGACAGGAGTCAGCATGCAAAACAAAGGATACTTCACGAATTCAATGGCGTTTGTCCTTAAATATCCCAAACCGACAGACTCGTTGAAGGAAGACATGTTGGGGTGGATATTTTTTTCTGTGGACAAACAGACAAGATGTGGACATTAAAGATTAAAAACATACATCTCACTACTGGAAAAAAAAAAGACTGAATGTGAAACTAACGCAATACTCTAAAATATAGTGTAGAAACAATACAATAATGATAAAAATGATAATGAAAAAAAACAAAAAATGACAAAAAAATAAACTAAAATTAAAACTAAATTTTAAAATATGAAACAAAAGACAATTTTTTTTAAATTAACTAAAATTAAAATCTAAAATAGTACTATTAAAAAAAAGACAAAAGTACATATAATTACAAAAAATACAATTAAATGAAAACTGAAAATAGTAAATTTCAACTTAAATGTTAAAATCACCGTAATAAAAATGACAAAAAAAAATAACAAAAATTTTGAATTAAACCTAAAAAGAACTAATGAAATGACAAAAGCATAAAACAAAATTATTGAAAATAACAAAATTCTAATAAAAACAGGAACTAGAGATTTCACAAACTATAATATATAAAATACAACATTCCATAACCATACTAAAATAAACTAAAATTATAAAAGTCCAGCAGCGCATACTAAATGTTAAAAATAAAATGCAAACATAAAATGATAATAATAATAATAAAACTAATAAAAATGACAGAAGCACATAACAAAATCACTAAAAATTAAACATAAATTAAAATGGAAAATTGTTTAAAAAAAAATAAGAAAATGACAAAGGCATATAACAAAATTACTAAACTATACTAAATTAATAAACAATGATATTATATCTATAAACCAACTGTACACCTTTTCCAAATATTCATAATTGAAAAGACTCATAAATACTATAATACTACAGAAATAATGGTAACACTTTACAATAGTTCTTTAGTTTAACTCTTATTACTGAACGATATGAACTGCACTTATACAGCGTTATTAATCTTTGTTAATGTTAATTCAACTTTACTTATACATTATTAAAATCTTGTAACATTGTTTTCATGCACATGTGAACTAACAATGAATAGTTGTATTTTTATTAACTAATGTTAGCGTAGATTAGTAAATACAGTAACAGATGTATTGCTCATGGTTAGTTCATGTTAGTTAATACATTAACTAATGTTGTTAACTAATGAACCTTATTGTAAAGTGTTACCGAAATAATACAAAAAATAATACTGATGTTAACGTACGTTTGTACAGCATGTTTCAGGCCTAAATATTGTCTTTTTAGTGCAAATGTACTTGCCTTCGGCTTCATCAAAGCTGGTGAACTTGACGGCCTGGGCGTAGTTGACGATATTGGACAGATACGGGTGGATGTTAGTAGTGGCCGCCACATACGTGTACGACTGAATCAGTGCTTGTTCATCAGCCACATTCGTTTCACCAGCCTGTGAAAATATAGCAGTCAAACCATTACAATAATAGAAATATTAAGGAAATGTGCTGTGTTTGTCCGAGCAGATCTCACCAGCTCAAAAGTGTTTGTTCAAATCTCTAACTCTGAGTTTGCTTTGCTAACAAGCTCCAGTTCTCAACAGTTTCTTAATGCACGGCGATGACAGCGAGATTCCCGTCATCAGAAGGAAAGAGACAGTAATGGGTAAATCTGGCAGAAATATAAAAGCTTCTTCAGCCCATTATCATGATAAAAGGCTTCGAGTGAAGTCTGTGTTCATTCATGACACTCCTCTCCAAATAACAAAAACTCACGATTGTCTCTACTTCTCCTCTGATCTTTGAAGAAGAAAAAACTGTCAGAAGTTACTTTAATAAAGCAAACCGGGGCCAGTTTTCAAATATAGAAATGATCACTTCTTTAAAAGATAAAAGCAACAGTTCACGCACACAACTTAATTTCTTCTGTGAAAAACACATTTTTTTTTTTTAACGAAACCATAAAAATATTTTTGTAACCTAAAAATAAAATGAAATACAAACCAAAAAAAACGATATAAAATATACAAAAAAAAACATTCTAATTTTCATTTAATATGCATCTTTAATACTGTATTTCCTTTATATATATATATAAAAATAACTTACATAAACAAAAAAGTTCTTAAACTATAATCACTATAAAAAAAACTAATAAAATTGACAGAAATGCAGAAATTGCTAACTCTTTTTAAAATTACAATTAAAATGTAAAAATAAAAATTAAATTGCAATCAAATTAAATTTATTCATCAAAAGTTAGTGAATGCATTTAAATCAAAATTAACATTCAAATGCTTATTAAACTATAGAATGTATATCATTGATATTATACTAATATGTAATAATAACTAGATAATCATCATAAAGTCAAATACATGCAGGGAAGCCACGTTTGATACTTTTATTATTTTTTTGACCGTCCACTATGAAGTTTCCTTGTAACTAAAAACAATACACCAAAAGAAATATTAATAAAGTTAAATAAAATACTTATAAAAAAAAAAGGTTATACTACAGAAAGACAAAAACACAAGAACAAAATTACTGAAACTTTAACATTAAAAACGGAAAATATGTATTAAAAAATCTAAATATTAATAAAAGCTATAATATAACACTGATAAAAGCAAGTAATTATAGTGCAAACCATTTAGGATCACACATTAATACAAACTATAACAGTATATCAATGATAGTATAATACCACTGATAAAAGCACCATGAATGCTTCACTATAAACTACAGCGTACAGTATGTGCTTGTATTTTAATATAAACTGCCACTGCACGGAAAAGAAACAAACAGCAGACTTGTTTGGAGTCACATGAGGGTGAATAAAGTGAATTTTGATTTCTGGGTGAATTATGGCTGTAATGGTGATTATGTAAGGATGCTGTAAGGACCTTTCTGGGTCGGAGCGCCTCTTCCTCACGATTCTCTTCCTCAGTGATCAGACATCCGTGAATCCGCTCGGGATGAGCTTCGTTCAGCAGCTCTGCTACGGATTCAAATATACATTTCATTACTGAGAAAAAAAGACTACATGTGACCCTGGACCACAAAACCATTCAGACTGGTCCATTTGAATTTGACCCTTTTTGAAATTGAGATTTATACATCATAATAAATAAGCTTTCCATTGATGTGTGGTTTGTTATGATATGACAATAGTTGGCTGAGATACAACTATTTGAAAATCTTGAATCTGAGGGTGCAAAAAAATCCAAATATTGAGAAAATCACTTTTAAAGTTGTCCAAATGTAGTTCTTAGCTATGCATATTACTAATCAAAAATTAAGTTTTGATATATTTACAGTAGGACATTATCACGAGCTTCATGGTAACAATGTATTGTTGCAAATTGCTACAAATATATACCGCCAGCGACTTTTTTTTTAAAAAACCCCACCCTTGCTTTTGTGCTCCAGGGGTCCCTATAAGGGGTTGTGCGCGGGAGGGCTATACAATACGTTTCAAATATAGAGTAGAAACGATACACAAGACAATATATGATTAAAAACAAAGCAAATGTTAGCCAATCATAATGGAACTCATTTTTCGATCCCGCAGCAAAAAATCCTGTTCAACTTATCCGAGACTGTTATTTTAATATTATAATCCCTACTACAACTTATTAATCATAAGTAATTATTTTCTAGCATTTTTTTGTTATCATTTTAGTTAATTTTTTAATTTTAGTTGAGTCCATTTCTTAATTATGTTGCGTGTGTTTTTGTATTTTTATAGTTTCTGTTATTTTAATTTTAGTTTACGCTTTGGTACATTTTTATGTGCTTTTGCCATTTTTTTTTATACATTTTTCATTAAATATTATATTTCCTTTATATTTAATTTTTTATTTCAGTTTTGGTTTGAGTAAGTTTTATACTAATTTTATTTCAGTTAGGTTAAATTTTACATTTTCATGAAAGTTTTTCAGTGTAATTGTTTTTTTAAGCGTTTTTAAAGTAATTTGTTTTATTTCCGCTTTATTTCAATTGACAGATTTGTTTAGTTTTTTCATAGTTTCAGTTAATGACAACAACACAGAGACTGGGAAATTACCATGCATATCTAAATTATGACTAATGTATAGAATATGGTGCTTTTACAGCCTGTAACTGGAAGCATTTTAATAGTTTCATGCATAAAGCATTATATGTAAACAGATTATGGGAATGCATTAATTGAAAAATGAATAGCCTGAATGCAATGTAAGACGCTTTGGATAAAGCCATCTTTTGTTCTTAGTATGCAAGGAAACAGATTAGACCTCTAGTTTTAAATACGGTGCAAAAATGTATTGCAACCAAGCAAATAATGAACAGATGTGCTTTGCATTTTAACGACTCTTGCTCACCGGTGGATGTCTCCTCCTCATTCTCATCTTCAGACATGTTTGTGGAGATGCTCGGCTCTCCGGCCTCCATGTGCTTCCTGAAGTGCTCCAGCTGTTCTGTTTGAAAAAGCGTATTAACATACATCACTTTCTATGAGTTTTAGGACCTTGAGAATTACGTTTCGTGACATACTAACAATGAAACTACTTCACAAAAACAAATATTTACTATGGTTAATTCCAAAATACCATAGTTACTTAATGTATTACTTCAGTGACCAGAACATCATATCAGACCAGAACATGAGGATGTGATATTAATTAATTATTTATTTTTTTGCATCTGGTAGAAATAACTGTGGTAAAGATATCACTACTTTTTTCAACTTCAGGTTTTAATCTTCTGTTCTTGATGAGGATTTTTCCTTTGAGGTCATTTGGAGACGGCAGCGGAGACCCGGCCTCCATCTGGGACAGAGTTCAAGTAAAACTTTAGCTAGTAATTGTGTTATGGGGTTCTGAATAAACACACGATATAATACAGGTTTAAAGTGCAATTAAACACACCGGGAAATCATCTAACGGCTGTTTCAGGAGCAAATCTCCAAAAATGTCCTCGCAGTAGCGCGCCAGTTTATACTGCTGATGTTTCCTGAGACAAACACAACACAGGTGAAATCATACTGTGCATTTCTTTCATAATTATTATAGGACTAGATCACACAAACATGAAAATTAGCTGAAAATGTGCTCACAATCAGGCCATCCAAGATGTAGTTGAGTTTGTTTCTTCATCAGATTTGGAGAAATGTAGCATTGCATCAGTGTCTCAGCAATGGATGCTCTGCAGTGAATGGGTGCCGTCAGAATGAGAGTCCAAACAGCTGATAAAAACATCACAATAATCCACTCCACTCCATCAGTTAACATCCGGAGAAGACAAAAGCTGAAACAACTCCATCATTAAAATGCTTTTAACTTCAAACTGTTACTTGTGGATTATTGTGATGTTTTTATCAGCTGTTTGGACTCTCATTCTGACGGCACCCATTCACTGCAAAGCATCCATTGCGGAGCAAGTGATGCTCACTCTACATGTATCAAACTCATTTTAAGCAAACTTAACTTTTTGGGTGAACTAATCCTTTAAATTATTATAATGATTTATTCATCTAGCTTGTGAGATATTAATAAGGATAATACGTACGTGCAGTGGTTTTCGAAGGACAGAATCACCGGATACTCTGATGTCAGGAAGGCCGTTTCTTTAATTCCCTGAATGACGTCCTGCATATAACATACTGTAAATGTTTTTCAGGCTAAAGCATTAATACAAATATATTGAATTGACTATTTAAAGCTCCAGAGAAATTGCAGACGATTCTTTTGCAGCATTTACTGAAAAAAACGACACAAAGATTTTGATTGTGAACGCACACACTGAAGGTTTCTGTGTTTGTGTTCACCTTGAAGAAGACGTCTGTGCACATGGCCTTGCCGTGGGTGATTATGGGCTCCTGATCTTCACCTTTTCCATCCCAGCAGTCCAACTCAACACACCTGCAAGTCAAACCATACGCCATGTGTTCCTGACACTTTCAACAAAACAAACTCAAAATAACAGATGCTGCAAAAATCACTCTTTATACATTATACATCAACAGCCTACAGTAACATGCAAAATTCTTATGAAAATCTTATTCTGAAAATTTTATTCTGAAAACATTATTTCAAGTGCATTGGCACTACAGTATTCTTTTGAGTTAGAATTTTTAGCAGATGGCAACATCTTATAATATTCGGTAACACTTTACGATAGTGGCAACTGATAAGGCATTCACATATTTTTTGCAGATTAATAGACGTATAATCACATTTGACAATTTATGAATCAAAGTTGATGTATTTCTTATGATTTAAAAAGTGCATCAACAAATGACGTTGTTATAATGCAATAATGCTTGTTTTTAAAGAAAGTTATTTCATGAAATGTTACCCATTTAAAAATACCCCCAAATACATAAATCAATAAATATGGTAACACTTTATAGTATCTGCAGGTTAACTGATCAAGTATTTATATACAGTGTTCCATATTAATAGATGTACAATCACATTTGAAAATCAAATGTATGAATCAAAGTTGATGAATGGTATTTCTCATCATTTAGAAAGTTATTAAATTAAATGAAAATGTAACTCATTTAAAAATACCCCCATAAATAAATAAATATTTGGCAACGCTTTATAATGTATGCAGGCTAATTGATAGGTTATTTTTAAATAATATATCCTGTTTTCAATGTAGAATCACATTTGAAAATGAATGAATGAAACTTCATGAATGGTATTTCTCCATGTAAAAACAGATAATCTCATAATAATCCAATAAAATGTTTTTAAGAAAGTTATTAATAAACATTAAGTAATGCAGATAAAAAAAAAACATAATAGGGAATAAATTAATTAAAATTGTTACTAGAAATGTAACGGATGACTTTTTTGCAGTAATGTGAATGCTATCAGGCTGATATTCTACATCTGCTCGCACCTGCAGCCGGTCAGCAGCACCTGTCTGTACATCTCCACTGACGACTTCCCTCCAAACTGTCTGCCGGTCAGGTACGTGTTGTGAGACGAGTTGATGAAGTAGTGAGACAGCGGATGATCCATCTCCTGATAAACCTCCAGGCGGTCCAGAAACACAGGAGCGTTTTCATCAGACATCAGATACCGGCAGAACCCGTCACATGACATCAGACCTGCACAAAGCCGTCCATCCATTCATTACTCATGCATTTATTAATGAGATGTTAAAGAGAGTCCTTTCATTTATCTAAATCTGTCTGTTGAAATCAACATTAGTGCTGTACTTCTACACTAGGTGGCGTTCCAAGATTACAAAAGTGTATTTACATAATAAGATACGAATGTGACTTTAAGGCATGAGCAATAAGTGAACAAACTATGAATAAGCATTTAAACCAAAACAGTAATTTTTAATTTTACTGTCCAGTAAAACTAGACAACATAAGATAATAAAATAAACACCTAAGGGTGGTCTACATTTAATTAAACAACTGCTTGCCATCTAAATAAATAAAAACAAGTTATTTTACGATGTTGAAAATAGGCTGTAGGAGGAAACTGTTTGAACATGGAACAACGGTCATTTATACAGTACATTACATATTTTGTTTTGTTATATACGATTAATCGCATGCAAAATAAAAGGGTGTGTACTGTGTATATTATGTATATGCACAAACACACACACGTATATATTTAAGAAAAATATGTTACACTTATATATTAAATATATTTATATATAAAATAAATTATATGAATACAAATATATACATGTAAATAAATGCAAATATTTTCAAAATATATACTCTATGAGTGTGTATATATATACATAATAAATATACACAATACACACACATATATATTATGTAAACAAAAACTTTTATTTGGATGCGATTAATCGCGATTAATCGTGGACAGCACTAATATACACACATAATTCAGGTGGGTACGGAAAGTATTCAGACCCCTTTACATTTTTTACTCTTTGTTATATTGCAGCCATTTTGCTAAAATCATTTAAGTTAATTTTTCCCTCATTAATGTACAACACAGCACCCCATATTGACAGGAAAAACACAGAATTGTTACATTTTTGCAGATTTATTAAAAAAAAGAAAAACTGAAATATCACATGGTCCTAAGTAGTCAGACCCTTTGCTCAGTATTTAGTAAAAGCACCCTTTTGAACTAATACAGCCATGAGTCTTTTTGGGAAAGATGCAACAAGTTTTTCACACATGGATTTGGGGATCCTCTGCCATTACTCCTTGCAGATCCTCTCCAGCTCTGTCAGGTTGGATGGTAAACGTTGTGGACAGCCATTTTTAGGTCTCTCCAGGGATGCTCAATTGGATTTAAGTCAGGGCTCTGGCTGGGCCAATCAAGAACAGTCACAGAGTTGTTGTGAAGCCACACCTTCGTTATTTTAGCTGTGTGCTTAGGGTCATGTCTTGTTGGAAGGTAAACCTTCGGCCAGTCTGAGGTCCTGAGCACTCTGGAAAAGTTTTCGTCCAGGATATCCCTGTACTAGGCCACATTCATCTTTCCCTCGATTGCAACCAGACGTCCTGTCCCTGCAGCTGAAAAACACCCCAACAGCATGATGCTGCCACCACCATACTTCAATGTTGGGACTGTATTGGACAGGTGATAAGCAGTGCCTGGTTTTCTCCACACATAACGCTTAGAATTAAGGCCAAAAAGTTCTATCTTGGTCTCATCAGCCCAGAGAATCTTATTTCTCACCATCTAGGAGTCCTTCAGGTGTTTTTTAGCAAAACTCCATGCGGGTTTTCATGTGTCTTGCACTGAGGAGCGGCTTCCGTCGGGCCACTCTGCCATAAAACCCAGACTGGTGAAGGGCTGCAGTGATGGTTGACTTTCTACAACTTTCTCCCATCTACCGACTGCATCTCTGGAGCTCAGCCACAGTGATTTTGGGTTATTCTTTACCTCTCTCACCAAGGCTCTTCTCCCCGATTGCTCAGTTTGGCCGGACGGACAGCTCTAGGAAAGGTTCTGGTCGTCCCAAAAGTCTTCCATTTAGGATTATGGAGGCCACTGTGCTCTTAGGTACTTTAAGTGCAGCAGAAATTTTTTTTGTACCCTTGGCCAGATCTGTGCCTTGCCACAAATCTGTATCTGAGCTCTTCAGGCAGTTCCTTTGAACTAATGAGTATCATTTGCTCTGACATGCACTGTGAGCTGTAAGGTCTTAGGTCAGGTGTGTGGCTTTCCTAATCAAGTAAAATCAGTATAATCAAACACAGCTGGACTCAAATGAAGGTGTAGAACCATCTCAAGGATGATCAGAAGAAATGGACAGCACCTGAGTTAAATATATGAGTGTCACAGCAAAGGGTCTGAATACTTAGGACCATGTGATATTTCAGTTTTTCTTTTTTAATAAATCTGCAAAAATGTCAACAATTCTGTGTTTTTCTGTCAATATGGGGTGCTGTGTGTACATTAATGAGGGAAAAAAATGTACTTAAATGATTTTAGCAAATGGCTGCAATATAACAAAGAGTGAAACATTTAAGGGGGTCTGAATACTTTCCATACCCACTGTACACAAAATCATATGCCACTGACCAATCACAATCAAGTATTCCAGAGAGCTGGGTAATAATGGGTAATAAATAAGAGTAATAAAAGACAAAACAAATACATTAGACATCATTCGAAGAATAAATAGTCACATATAAACACAATAACGTGTCACACACCTTTCCTCTTCAGTTTGTCATCAGGTTCATATCTCTGTATGATTTGGAAAGCACATTTAGAGTCGAAGAACGGGAAGAGTATTTCATTCAGACGCGGATCTCTCTGATTCTACGCAAGAGAACAAAACCTGCAGGTTACGATAACTAGGTCAAGGAACCGGAGTAATTTGTTAAAAGCATCTTTGTTTAATAAACACACGCAGAAAGTTAAACAAAAGGAATGGCTTGCTTTAAATTAAGCTGCTTCTTTGAAGAAGTAGAAGAGAAGAGAAATGTTAATTAAAACAATAGACAGTGGAGACTAAAGACTTCAAAGAAGAAAAGACACATAACAGACACAGAAGTCTTAATAACACTTGATCTAACTGGGGTATTTTGTCATTAAGGCTAACATTACATTTTCATCGCATGCAGACGTGAAGGAATATTACAGACGCTTCTGCTAAATAAACACGCTGTCCAGGAGTAAGAAATGTGCAAAAATCAGCTCACATGCAGGATGTTGAAGGCATTGCTTACTTCGTTCAAAAAGTGGACTAACTGGTCGACGCTTAAATAATCGCTTTTGTCTCCCCAGCTGAAAAGAAAAGCAGCACATGAAAGACGACACAAGAAAACCGAATGCTTCTGAATTTACTATTTACTTTCTTAAAGGAATAGATGACCTAGAAATGAAGATTTACTCACCCTCAGGTCGTCCAAGATGTAGATGAGTTTGTGTCTTCATCACACTGTTTGGACTCTCATCCTGACGGCACCCATTCACTGCAGAGCATCCGTTGCTGAGCAACTGATGCAGTGCTACATTTCTCCAAATCTGATGAAGACACAAACTCATCTACATCTTGGACGGCCCTGAGGGTGGAGGACATTTTCAGCTGATTTTAATTTTTGGGTGAACTGTTCCTTTAACTCATGTTTCTGGTGTTATTATGAAATGATTCATCAGTGACATTATTCATGTTTCATGTTGAATGTAATTTACACAGCTCATTTTACTGCAGTCTAGTTAGATTAACGGTTTAATATTCAAGCTCCTCATGATTAAATATAAAACTGTTTTGTTTAGTGTTGTGTAACTCCTAGGAAAAACTCTTCCAAAACAACATTCATTCATGCAAAGTGACAAACATAACAGTAAACTACTATAGTTCATTGATGAGAAGGTTTTTGCAAATCTATTTCTTAAAGTCAGCATGAAACTGCATTCAAAAGCCATTTTAATTACATAATGGGGCCTATTTGCAAAGATAACAGTCTATTTATGGAGATGGACGTTATTATTACATTTCAATGAAAGATTATACATTTTTATATATTCAAAATATAATTTAATACAAATATTTCTAGGAATAACATGCACTGATGAATCTTTCATAATAAGACCAAGAACATAATTTGACTTTATAATGAATATAATAGACAATAATGGATCAAATCCACCATTAGCAAACTATTTATAAAATTACTAAAACAGCAATCATTACAGAATATCTTGCTGAATTCCCACATTTAATATAGTAAAGCTTTATATCTGTTGCTTCTTAAAATTAATATACTGTATTTTTAAACAAACAATACAAGTTCAGGTTGCATGCTTACAGCGTCTTGAACAGTGCTTCAATATCCGTTCTGGGACAAATCTTCTGCGTAAGGCTGTAGAACTTGTCAAATTTGAAGATCTCATGCTCGATTTCATCGTTCTGTTAATGACATGAAAACAAACCAAGAGTTCTCCAATTAGAAACAAACCAGTTGGAAGGGTGTAAATTCATTAGTAGCAAATAATAGCAACCAATGGTTATCTTTACTAGCACCACTACTCATACTACTGCTGCAGATGTATATGCATGCAAGTTGGCAGAAGAGAACGCAAAAATCCAAAGATAATGTGACCCACAAAATGTAGCATTATTATATACATAAGTATTGCATTTTTCAATTGTTTAGATTTTTAAAATAAAAGTCTATATATATATATAAAATCTAAAAAGATTTTTAAACCTTTATTAAATAATACATATTTAAACAAGCATAAATAACATTATTTATTATGTATATACATTATAATGATCAATTTAAAGATATTGGTAGATCTACCTATTTATATAAATAAATCATATTTTATTTTATTTATATAAAAATAAAGTACATTTTTAACTACTATTTTTCTCTGAATAATATTTAATTTGATATTTTTTTATATGGCAGCATGCAGAAAACTAGTATTTAGTTCACTGTCATCACTAAAAGCAAACTCAAACTACATTCAGGCATGTGGCTCACAACTATATGCCTATGTGTGGCGTGGCATTACAATTATATCATTATTAATATCCCCATCCTAGATCTCCATGTATTTGATGATATCTGAGAGAAAGTTAAGTGCGGTTAAAAATTACCTTTCCACTGGGTAAACCGAGATCCTTCAGCGCCTGGAAAATACCCTTCTCTGTTTTGCCCGAGGCAAAGGTTCGTGTGATACTGCAGAGAATCAGACACATTCACTGGTTATAAAGACGGATATGACGCTTTTAAACATGTGGATGTCCTTCATTAGATCAAGTGTCTGTATCTGTGCATCTCAAACACTGCAGCATCATTTCTTTTCATTAGATCTATTGTTTAATTGATTAAATGTTTGCTTGAAAAGTATGCTTGTATTTCTTTATATAACGTTCTAAATGCATTGACATAGACTGCTGGTCCAAGGTTTGGAATAATTAAAATATTTTAATTTTTGAAACAAGTCTCTTCTGCTCACCAAGGCTGCATTTATTTGATTTTAAAAAATACAGTAACAGGAGTACTGTGAAATATCATTACAATTTAAAATGTCTGTTGTCTATGTGAATATATAGTCAAATGTAATTTATTTCTGTGATCAAAGCTGAATTTTCTGCATCAATACTCAAGTCTTCGGTGTCACATGATACGTCAGAAATCATTCTAATATGTTGATTTTTATCAAGGTTTTACTGTATTATTGATCAAATAAATGCAGTCTAGTTGAGCATTAAATATCTTAATTCCAAATGTTTGACTGACACTGTACAAAACAAAAGTGAAATTTTTTTATCTAATGCAATGACATACAGACATTTTATGTATAACTTGAGTGGCCAAATACATTTTGCACACTGTATGAATAATAATCGCCATCAAATATATCAAGATGTGATCTAGTAATTGACATGAATCAAATATCAAAACTAGGGTTTCTTCATTAGAATGCTGAAAGTACCTCCTGACGGGTATTTTTCCATTCACATTGGTCAAAAATGACAACCGCATCCAACTGCAGAAAATAAATCAAAACACAAGCAAAGAAGAAACACTGAATATGTAAGCAAAAAGACATTGCATTATTAAATATTCTAGGTTAAGGTTAATAAACAAGTTCTTCCACCTTCAAATAACACTTTAAATAACACACAATTCCCTGAGGAATTAATGTAAGTGCATTGAAATCATTTGTAATGTCTTGCCTCACAGACTTTCATTAGATGTGCATTACAGTGAACAAGAATTTTGCTTATTTTTACAAGTTTTGATAGAAAAGTATTTATCTGTGGCAACTGACAGCACATCATCAATGTTGCTGATTGAGCTTAGTAACTTGTTTCGAATATTAATTGAAAGAAAATGTGATTTTCTAGGTGATTAGCTTGGATCAGTAACGAGTCAGAAACACGGCTGCTGGTCGAATCATTTCCTTGAATACTTCATGAAACCTTAAAAGTGACTCAGTGACTCGACACACAGCACATTAGCAGGCTGAAATCGCTCCAGTGATTTATAGCTGTGGTGGCACTCACTGTTTTCTCAGGCAGGTCATCGGACACACGTTATTCGCTCGAGAGTTCTGAATCAATGACCGCAAGCCGTCCATCCATTGCTGCAGAAACACACAAGCAAATATGAGGATAAAACTTCAAATGTCAGTGAGTTTCCAGTCTCTTTGTGGCCAACACGACTGATGAAACAAAAAAAATGCTAACATGCTGATAGATTTTTCTTAGAAAGACAAATCAATAGCACTTTTTAGTTCATGCATTTCCTGGGAATCAAACCCAAGACCTTTGCGTTGCTACTCATTCACAAGCTTGATATTGAAAATTTCATCTGAAAATAAAAAAAAATTCTGAAAACGTCTCACCCTTAGACCTATCCAAGATGTTATGAGTTTGTTTCTTGCTCCATTGGAGAAATGTAGCACTGCATCAGTTGCTCAGCCATGGATGCTCTGTAGTGAATGGGTGCCGTCAGAACGAGAGTCCAAGACAGCTGATTAAAAACATCACAATAATCCACAAGTAATCCACAGCACTCCAGTCCATCAGTTAATGTCTAGAGAAAACAAAAGCTGAAACAAATCCATCATTAAGAAGTTTTTAACTTCAAACCTTTGCTAAAATACGAGTCTCTAATCCATAATAACGCTTCGACCAGTGAAAAAGTGGTCTGGTCTGAATCAGGAGAGAAATATGCACAGATCAAGTTCTGTTTACAAGCCAAAAAAGCTCTAAACAAATATGTGGCTGGATTTTGATGTGAGAGACAACAGGAGATGGACTTTTTGACTGTAGACGCTTTATATGGATTATGGACTCGTGTTTAGGCCAAAGCAATGTATTGAAGTTACAACACGCAGCTTTTGGTTGCACGCAAGAGGTTAATTGATGGACTGGAGTCGTGTGGATTACTTTTTTGTTTTTTTATCAGCTGTTTGGACTCTAATTTCTGACCGCACCCATTCACTGCAGAGCATCCATTGGGGAACATGTGATGGCAGTGCGTACATTTTCTAAAGCATCTGTATCCCTTAGACAAAATGCATCTCATGGCCTGGCGGGTGGTACAATTTCAGCAGATCTTCCTCTAACGCCCTTAAAATACGCACTGTGCATGACCCCATTAAATGATTGAGACTGAATACTGCATGATGAACGAGTGGATGAATGTGCGGTGTAAACATATTGCCATTTTGTAAACTGTTTTTTCCTCTCTTTAGAGAGTTACGAGTGTGGCTATTTTTTTATCAGAAGATTCCAGGGACATAAGATGCCACATCGAAAGGCGCTCCTAATGCAAACACTCTTTCTCCCATAAATCTAATAATAATCAAGCACATGTTTTCAGACAAACACAGTGTCTAGACCAACCCAAGGTCCCGAAGCAGCAGCTGCTCTATTCACAAAGTGCTCGCATCCCAGGGTCCCCAGGACCCTCGAGACGACCGATAACATCAGCAGTTGCTTTAAGACCGGCGCGTGACGGCACAGTGACAGTCGATGTTCAGGAGCGGGAATTAGCTGCCCCTTTCCTCCTTCAGCTGAATCCTGTAGGAAGGCTGCATTGGGGTCATTTTTCTATATATCATTTTTTATTTTAATTTACAAAGTATTTTTATTAATATATTTATGTTTTATTAAAAAACTTAGAACATTTATATTAAAAAATAAATAAAAATCTGTCAGATTATATACAGAACCTGACTGAAGATTCTTATCATTATCTATTTGTTATGGGTAAATGTACATATAACAGATTTTTTTATTATATTTTATAATGAGACATTTACCATACTTTTTAATACTTGTTATTTAAATTTATTAAATGTTTACATGAATATTTTTGATATTTATTTGTTAGATGTATAATTTAAGACATACTTTTTTATAGATCTTTTTATTTATATATAAATAAATAGGTCAGAAAATAATCAATAAATCGGTTAAAAAAGTCTGAAAATATTTATTTTATAAAGCAGATTTGTATTATTTTGAATTTTGAATGCATGTACTTTTCATATTTTACATTTCGTTAAGTATTTATCTATAAAATGTAAGATTGATATTTTGTTATATTTTATATTTACATAAATACATTATTAACATATTTGTCGTTTTATATATAAAAATGTAATCTTACATCTAATAACTGTTAAACTAAAAACCTTTTTTTTTTTACTGTACATGATTTTTACTTTTTAGAAATTATTTTACCTATTTAATACATACATATGTTATGTCTGTATTACACCAGTCCCAAATATATTACACATTTTTTTTATATCAGATATCATATTATAATGTGATAGTCCAGGAAAAACATGCATTTTGTAATTAAATGTAAAATCAGGGCCCAAATTTGACTGAAGACATTTGAACATGTTTAACAGATCAATCCAAAATAATTACTCTATCCATAATCTTTTATTTCTGCTCATGATGTATGATGTTTCCCCCATTAATCACAGCTAGAGAGCGCAGACGTTACCTTAGCAGTGCTGCTGTTTTGCGTGACCATGCACATGAAGCTCAGGTTAACGAGGTCTGTGCCGCTGCATATGCAGATGATTCTGTCCTCCAGGTTACTCTCACATTTTCCCGCGGCCTCCAACGCCGAGAGGATCTTTGGGTCCTACAGAAAGTTCATGAACACAAAATGAACAAATCAGTCACCATTAGTTCTCAAATCACAACACAACCTCATCAACATATACATGTATAAAGTGCTGTCAGTCTTGATGAAAAACAAATTAATGAAAAACATTCAAAAACAAATGAAATGATATTTAATGTAAAAAAAAAGCAGAGTGGCTCTTCATTTTATTCATGTCAGATTGAATAAATTTCAGGGCTGTTATTAAGATGCCGACATTTTTTCTTTAGAATAAAGTGCAGTGATGAATCATTTACAATAAAACGATGAAACAGATGAATTAAGAAAGTAAATAGAGTTTCATGTTGAATTGAGTAGTTGTACCTTTGGCACACTGGTATCTCGTATGCTGTTGATAAGGGAAAACTCTAAAACTTGACCCTCCTAAGAAAAAAAATATGAAACAGATCACAATTACATATGCAAGATTTGATCACAATCCCTTGCGCTACAGAAGAAGAGTTTGCTTTTTGAATGCATGAGCCTACAATATAGAAATTTTAATATGTGATAAATAAAACACATTATTAAAAGTAAGTCATTAAAACAGAAACTTTTTATTTCAGCTAGTTTCCAAGGCAACATTTCTTTTTCATTTAGTTTAACTTGATGTGCTAAAATAAAACAAAAATAAAAGTGTAAAAAAACTATACTAAAAACTAGAAAGTTTCTCAGTCATATAAAAACAACACTGAATATTTCTGAATGTAATAATACAATGTGATTTATAGTATTTATAATGTTTGTAAATGTTTTGATTTATGTTCTAGTATTTTATTGCAGTCAACTAAAACTAAAGTCCGAAACACACTGCACAATCTTCGGCTGTCCCAGACGATGTTATAGGTTTGCTAAAATCATGCAGTGCGTCTCAGGGTTAAAATCATAATAAAAACATGTGTTACTTAAAATAAAATAAACTTTAACCGAAATAAAAACCTTGTTTTTTCAGCTATTGTCACAGCAAACATTCTCATTTTATATTTAGTTTAACGTTTTAAAAAGCAAATAATAAAAGTAAAAAGTTTAAATTTAACGTCAATGAATCGGGACATTTAAATTCAAACCCCCCCAATATAACTAGAGAGGCCCTATGGATCTTCCAGGAATCGGAATCGGCCGATTTTCCTCATGATCGGCCCGGATCGGTGATCGTCGGTCAGTATCACTTCTTTCCGATTTCGAGCCGATCCGTTTTGTTTCCAGCGGCACAGGCAATAACGTCAGCTGCGCATTCTTGCTCTCTTCTCTCCGACGATCCCTTCTCTCTCACACATGTCTCATTCACTCCGGTTAAATAGTGCTTGTATTGCGCATTATTTTTGTCATTCCCGCAGGTTTCGCGCTTACACCTAAAGCGCGCGCACCACCACTGATCTATATTAGTGGAGCGCACAATCCACGCTCAGTCTCAAACAGCTTGTGAGCCCCAAATACCAAAATGAGTGGCTAACTGCGCTAAAACGTTCAAATACATAAAAATGCCCATGTCGGAATGCCCGTCTTGGCGAGTATACAGTTAAACGCAGTCAGTTTTGGAACATTATATATTTGAGAAAGAGAACGCATGTTGTGTAACAGTATATTTGGTCCGTGGATAAACTCTAAAGGTTCTATTTTACACCTTTCTGGAGTTTTATTTTAGGTTTTGATGTCCTTAAGAATATATATTTGCGGTATAAGTACCAAAAACCATCTCAATATATTTTTACAACTCCTTACTCAGGAGCTCTGCTGAGAACAGGTCGATTTTGGCCTGTCTAATTAATATTCATGAGCCTCTCTTCTGATTGGCCTGTTGTTTTCTGAGTGACGCACGGCCAGGCCAACCACAAGTAACTAGGGTCAGCGACGTCACAGCGCTAGCTGGAGGCGGCCCATTCAAACCAGCGCAGGTTCAGCTACATAAGGAGCTTAAAATATCATCTTGTTGTGCCAGAATCGACGTAATACAGCCTCAAATTAGAAATTTGATCGCATATCTGCTGCCACTGCCAGACAAAAAACCGACGACAGCTGTGGTTAAACATGATAAAAAGAGTGGACTGGATAGAAACGATCGTCAAAAATGCTTGCGTTTGCAGCGCACACTTCTTATCAGAAAAGGTTCAATAAAGTATTGTCTTTTGTTGTTATGGGCGCGTCTACAGATTTCTTGCCATATGTCTATGTTTCTTGCATCTCACGATTATGTCGTGTATTAAATAATCTCTGTGTGCATGTGTGTATAACAACAAACTGACGATTTATATATAAGCATTTGTAATTGTATATACATTGTTGTGATTAATTGTGGCTTGAACAATAATGTAGCTGTAAAAATAGTTGCCTGCTGAAATTGAAATGTATATACATCTTCATCATGACTAGATAGACACGGTGAGTTTGTCTTTACTACACGTTAGATGTGATCACCTCATAGTAACAATCCTGTCAGATCGTCCATCCTTTGAGTGAGAGTGTAACGTACAGGTCGGCCGGTCTGGTTTAGTGGTAACGTTACCTTTTCGACATGTTTCCGTGTTGTTGTTGTTGCTCAGCAATGGCAAGGACGAGATGTTGTCTGGGGGTTTGGCTACAGGAGGGTGTTCACGGTGGGGCGGACCTCCTTCGGGGTGGGACTGAAGCGGTGACCCTGTGTAGTCTACGTCACTTTTTACGAAGTCACAACGTTCGTGAAAATCAACACTACTTTATGCAGGCTCTGTGCATTTTACTGTGGACTGACTGTTTTGAAACCTATATGGTAGTTACATAGCCCCTAGACCTCAGTTATCATGAAAAAAGCCTGAAATTGCGCCGTCTGTCATGTTAATCAAAGAACAAAAGACAAGAAAATCACTTTCTGCTCTTGAGTGAATATGTTTTATAACTTTAATGGTATGCATTAATCTTTATTTAATTTTTACAATGAAGACTACAAAAATTTAAAACACTGAATGTGTTATTACATCTGATTACTTAAATTTCTGTAGTATTTCTTACCTGAATAAAAACTTACTTAACCTGAAAAACTTAGTTTCATGGCTCTCTTTATTCTATTGCATTTATTTGTGCTGTTGTTTGCAATTTTTGTATTTGTTCTTATTTTATTAATGACTCTTTACTTGTTTTTTTTTTATGAAAATAAAACTTTGCGTTAAAGAAAAGTAGATTTTTGTTTGTGTATGCTGTCAATTATAGTTCTTAGAAAGAAAATCAGAATCGGCAAAAATCAGTATCTGCAGATCACACTAACAAAAAAACCATTCGGAATCGAATCGGCCAATAAAATTGCAATCGGTGGCATCATCTAATATAACCAATTCTGCGTATAAAGTGCCTTAATAACACAGACCATTATTTTAACATGGTTTATCATGATTAATCTAATTGAATTTATGCCCAGGGGCCTGTTTCATTAAACAAGTTTACCAAATAAGCCAGGTTTATTTCAATTAGTCTAGACTTATTGTCAGTTGATTTGGTTCAAAATAAGTCAGACTAACTGAAATAAGCCTGGCTTATTTGGTAAACTTGTTTTATGAAACAGGCCCCAGTGCAACTAATCTGTGTGGGGTTTTATTAATTTCCAACAATGCCATTTTGACCTCATGTGAGGCTTATTTTCTGGAAATACGGTGCTTTCACATCACCACTGAAGTACATACTTTTAATGCATGGAAGATAAATTGAGACACAACCAAAAGCTGCTAGAAACTAGAATGCATTACATTCTCACACAGTTTCTACCTTTCCCTCACTTTTCCACGTCAGGAAGAATCCAAAAGCATCCACTTTGAAAAAACAGTTTGATTCAAAGACAAGCGGATCCTGCAAACAACGGAAACAAAGCAGAAATAAACACTGAGCTTCATCTGAAACATGTTTGTTAGTACATCACAACTTTATTAGACCGTGATGCGCGTGTAACATTTACAGCACTTGTTCTATAAAGGGTTGCATTACACTATTAAGGTTCACTGAGAGAGCTGCTATGAGAAACTTTCTGTCAATCAGGAAAGCAGAAATTAATTTTCTATTTATCTTCTGCTGAATTAACTCTCCCTGTTGCATCTTGGGAAAAAATAAACAAAGTAAAATAAACCACCTTCATAAAGTCAACACAATCAACATTCCATCCCCATCCATTTACGCATTCAAGAGATAATGCCAAAGATATAATGATAACAAACAAATAAAGCTGAATTTCATTTCATATCGACAGAGAGAGGGACCTCCGAGTGCTCTCAGAGCCTCATGGGAAATCTGTACGCCGCTTCAACAGCTCAGATCCAGTCTCTGACACGTCGTTCATGAGAATACATCCTTCCAGAAAACTTTTATTCCAAGATAAACTTCTCCAGGCTGAGCGAATGTTCCCATGGGACGAGTGTCTTTGAGAACACAGATGTTCACAGTATCCTCTGCGATTAAAGCAGCCGGCGTCCAGGCCACGTTACTTCAAACATATCATAAACCATAGTATATGTACAGCAGCTAAGCTATAAATTTTGTTTTATTTAGTCTAGCTTGAATGAATCTAATAAAAACATGTCCAGGTCTCAGGAAAAAAACAACAACAACAAAAAAAAACTCTTAATTAAGTGAAGTGTAATTACGCACCTTTTACCCAATAAACTCCAACTTCACACCTTTATGTATTTCATGTTACTGAACATGCACAGAACTTATTTAGTAGTTTTTGGACTGTTTTTTGTTTTTAAAATGGCCACATTTTTTTTTGTTTTATTATGTATCTATATATATTTTAAACTTGGAACTTACGGACTTTTTTTTTCAGTAAAAACATAAAGCCCTCCAATATATACCTACAAATGATGATTATTACTTTTTATTAATGAATATAAAGCACACCTTCGCTCCCCATTATTCGATGGGAGACTCTTGAACAAACACTAAACTTAATTTGGTCATGCATGTATTTAATCCTCAAAACTATATCATCAAATTTACCAAAAATCGATAAATCATATAAACTTGCAAACGTGACAAATTATTTAAGTTATACATTCTTGTGAAATATATATATATACCATCGCACCATAATGGATTATTTGTTTATTTAAAATTGACATTTTTTTCTATTAGGTTTGTGGGAAGATGAGAAATACAAATTTTCAATTTATATAACACATTATTAAAAAATACTATTATAGGGAATACAATTTAATATACTAAATGACATCATCCCATACCTAAGTTCACTGTTTCCATGATACACCAAATTACTGATTTATTTTCTCGCTACAAAACACACTTACTCTTATACAAATCGTATATACATCAACACAACAATAAATTAAATACAACTATCATATAATAAATTACAATTAACATATCCCAACTACTACTATAGATACTAAGTATTTATTTTATTTAAGTGATCTTTGTGTCGTACTACATTCAAATAATATTATTCTCGTTAAAATATATCAATAGAATAAGAAATTAGTATAAAATCATGATCATGTTAGAATTATATAATTACTGTAAATATTGTACTAAAACTGTAATTTTTAAAGTAAATTTTAAACAAATTAAATGATTTATGTGTACCATGGTAAACCATGTGCACTATGTACTATGTGTGTTTATGATTTACCATAGTACACATAAACACATGTTTTTCAGTAAACACCAAAGTCAATGAGTCAGAGAAATATTCATACCTCATCAAATCTGTCAAAATATGCTCCTTCCAGCATGAAATGAGGAACAGGCCGCTGCCAGTTGAACTCATATGGTTTCGCCATTTGACCTACAGGACGGGAAAAAAACACAAGCTTTCAGAGCGAGAGAATGAGTGTGTGTATCTGAGATCAAGCTCAGTGTTTTAATCATGAACTACGCATGCATCTGCCTTCCTTCACTCCTTCCGTGTATGATCTTGTAGGTGGTCCCACGTACAATCCCTGCACAAACTACCGGCAGCTGTCCTTCACTTACCTCACAATGGGTAGAACCACACTACATCGCAATATCCGTGCTCATCTCTGTGCCTGCCTGACACAAACTACCTGCTAAATAGCACCAAAGATTCTTAACACATATTCCCTGGGTAAAATACATAGCCAGCAGCGAAATGAAGTATCAGCACTGGTATCACACATATTTTTTTCACTTGTGTGTGTGCTCACTAACTCTATGTAAAGTGTCAATGGTTGTCATGTCTAAGAACACATCACAACCAATCATGGTCTCGAAACAACCTACTAAACAATGATGATCAATATACAAGTGTAAGCTTATGTATATTGTTTTTAGCACGTTGCTTCTGCTGTGTTAAAATTTCTATTGCGAGAGCGTCGTTTATGTGCTGAAACCGTGTTCGTGCGTAACCACGGCACGCATCCAGGTTTTCACGCGAGCTCATTAGGGCATTATTTACCAACCATATTACGCTCCCTA
The DNA here is from genome assembly GCA_018155175.1 of Sinocyclocheilus anophthalmus. NCBI lineage: Eukaryota > Metazoa > Chordata > Actinopteri > Cypriniformes > Cyprinidae > Sinocyclocheilus > Sinocyclocheilus anophthalmus. The sequence goes on from JADLZN010009824.1 coordinate 175,177, forward strand.
TATTAGCTGTACACGACATATCCACCCCGATCTTGTTTGTGCGCAGTATGCGCCGGGATTGTGACACATACTCACTCACTGTTTATGTTTCTTTTTAAAAATAAAGAGTAGGTGATAGTTTAGAGGCAGGACAAGTCGGACGCGTGCTTTGCGGAGCCATTACCTCTGGCCGCTTGCAACTGGCCACTTGCAAAAAATTGGTATTTATTTTCAATTTTATATTAAACTAGTTTAATCAAAAAGTACAAACCAGCACAAATTTCAGACTAGAGTCACTTATGAAGGGGCAGAAGGTGTCAATTGCAAAGCTGACACTGTTTGTGTCCACATACATTTTAAAATGCTCGCCCATTTTTAATATCAAATGATTCTCAACGACAATAGTATTATTGTACCCAACAACATGTTCCTGTGCTCAGTTTAGATTTGATGAATGCTTTACTACCTATACTTGACTGAAAATTCAATAATACGCTGTTTAATGACAAATTCCCATCAAATGTTTTGTGCATATACAGAGAAAAAAAAGGCAATTATGAGGAATATTCATTGTAAAATGTGTGACAACAAGTCCCAGTTTCCCCTACAGTATGTGGAGTGGGAATGATATTTTCCATTAAACCGTTTGCTCTTTTTACATTGACTATCACTTAAAATAGACTAATACAATCCGATACAACAATAATTTTATACTGAATATACATTATACTGTATATACCAAAAAACTGAACACACTTCAATGGTATGAGATGACTAGATGCTTTCAACTGATTTCCTATTCCTATTCCTATAACTGTCACCAACTGAACTGCAGTGCTCAAACTATTTCAAATATAGTGACTTAAGCTACAAACTCGATCATAATGCACAATATTTCCATCTAACATGTATTTTGAGATGCAGCTTGTAATATTAATGGAGCATTTCACTAGTTAGCAGTAAACTGGTTCCCTTTCAGTCTGGTCACGTCGCGACGTCACGTCGCATGCGATGATTGTATCCAGCTGCCGCTGATCGCAGTGCGAGTATAATTAGGCAGCAGGTGCACGCATACTCAGCTTGTTCGGCCTCGAGCTGAGCGGTGTGTTTCTTCTGCTCCTGACTTCTGCTCGTAGAGAAGAAGACTGAACGAGTTCAGCGCACTCTTTGGAGCTCTTGGTGTTGGTGGTACGGTGCTTCAGCGGTGGTGGTTTTCCCGTGTCGGGTGGGTTGCACACATCAGGCTGCACTACCCCCTGTTTGTGTTGCAGGCGGTCATCTCCCCTGTGCGCTTCAGCACACTAAAAGAGCAATTTCTAAAAGAGCATTCACGGGTGGGGAAACAACTTTTTAAAGCATACCGGTTTCAAAGATGCCACTTACTCTGTGCTTTCTGGATGTGGTCATGGAATCTACCTGGTCGCCCAAGAGTGATGGTCACATCGCTGCCTCCCGTGTCTGAGCGTTAAGCGCGCTGAGGTGGCGTTTGTGGATGAGTCATGCTCTCATTGCGGGAAAATGACTGTCGCGGAGTTGCGGACCAGGCTCGGTTTCCTACAAAGGGGTGGGGTGCCCGTGCCTCTGCCTAGAACTTGGGTTCCCCCTGGCGGCTTCTGGGGGGGGGGGCTACTTCTGGCAGTAGCTGGACTGGTCTTACGGTGACGGCTGTAGGTACTTGTTGGCCCTGACTGGCAGTGTTTATGCGGCCTGCGGAGAAGCTGCCTCCGCCCTACACGCCACGGCGTTGTTGCAGGTTCATCAGGCCAAGGCACTGAAGGACCTGCACGGGGGTGGTCACGACCCAGAAGTTCTCAAAGAACTCCACACCGCTACTGACCTCGTGCTACGAGCGACGAAGGTCACTGTGCGGTCTCTGGGCTGTGCGATGTCCACTATGGTGGTCCAGGAACTAGTTTTGAATGGTCAGCCAAGCCCAATTTGGTTGCCTGGCCCGATGGTACTTTTCGTCATCATTTGATAAATGTGTGGTCTATAGACGTACGCCTGGGGAGACCAGAGAGTTGATCTGGTTAGCCTCTAATTGATAATGAGGGGGAAACCACTGGCAATTTAGCACCCATATAACTGTAGAATATGGTGCCAGGTCTGTAATTTATATGCATATGTCAAAAGGCTAAAAGGGTCTCTAAGATGATCCTCAATTATCCTAAGCAGACGCTACATTGGATAAATAAAGACTGTTGATTGTTGATCTCCTTCGTTTCCGCGCTCCTTTGTCTCCTCATCTCCTCCACAGTAGTAGGCAAACCGTGACAAGCAGTGAATAACTGCACTCATGGCTGTATTAACGCACGGGCCTACCAGGCACATGCCCATAAGGAAGCTAGACCAGAGAGGGGGCCCAGAAAAGCACTACTCCCAAAAGTATGATCAAAAATGGTGGTAATCAAATTAAGGCGTTAAACATTAACTTTAATGTAATCAAATGAAAATTTAACCATTACTTTAATTTTGTGCTGCACAACAGATGTTTACTGTTAAAATTAAAACACGGAAGACAAAATTGTGTCATTACTCCTTAATTTTTTTAAATAATTGTATTATTTCACTGAGAAGTACATTCAACTTTTTGGTGGGTTGTCGTGAAGAACTTATAGTTTCTTTATTTGATATGTGTCACGGTCACAGAGTGTGGAGGCAGGCAGGATGACGAGGACGACAAGGATCAAAAGAAGGATATTTAATGTAGCGACAAAAAGGTAGAGCCAGCACAATCGGGGTAACATACAATAACCGACAAAAACTAGAATACAAGAGACAGGACACAGATATAGGGCAGTGAACGAGGAACGACAGGTGAGCACAATGAGGGATTAACTAATAATTGAACGGGCTACAAAACAAAACAGGGGAAGAAACCACAACAAACAGTCCACAGGGGTGTTACAATATGATAGTTTTATCACACGAAATTGTGAAAAAGTGGTGAAGTGACTTTCAGAGTTCCTCTAAAGATGAAGTTCATGTGTTCATGATGTCCTCATATATTGAGACGGCAGAGGCTGAAAACACTACGAGTGTCATGCCATGCATGCTTCAGTATGTGTAGTAGATATTCCATAAAGATGAAACCCTGTCCGCGACATTCATTCACAGATGCGCAGAACATTCATATTTAAATAGTTATTTTACGCTTTAATATTCACGGACACTAATCCATGTAGTCTACAGCGATACATTTGAATTATTCATCAGATTTGCAAAATTCTGTGACATTAAGCGTTATACAGTAAGTTACATTTTATGACTGGATTCAGTCCACATTTTGCACATTGCAGAAATCACATGGACCTAAAATTATTTTGTAGACCCCCAGGCTATGTGACCCCACTTTGAGAACTCCTGATTAAATATATGATATAATACATCTGTCATGAAAAAAAGTTATAGCAGACACTAATTAGCCTAAATATTATATTTAAACAACAAATTGGAGTAGAAATAATTTGAAAAAATTTGGTACTTAATTTAGAAGGCATGTAAACAACTGTCCTATGTGACAATTACATGTGTGTGTATATCTATCTATATATATATATATATATATACATAGATAGATAGATAGATATGGGCTCTGTTGTTAAAGGGGTCATATGACGATGCTAAAAATAACATTATGTTGTGTATCAGGTTTAAAAAACAGATTATTTTCCACATAGGTACATTGTTGTTTCTCCTCTATGCCCTGCCTTCTGAAACGCATCGATTTTTACAAAGCTCATCGTTCTGAAAAGTGAGGTGTACGCTGATTGGCCAGCTATCCAGTGTGTTGTGATTGGCTGAATACCTCAAGCGTGTGACGGAAATGTTACGCCTTAACACACGGCACTGCCGTCTCCCGGCACGGCGGGACAACAACCAATGCAACCCATACAAACGAGCATTGTGCATCAAGTGGGGACATATTACTGATTATAATTGAACTTATAGTGTGTTTTTACGCGTGCGTATCGCGCAGAGTAAACATAAAACATGTCTGCATTTTGATTGCGAACAAAAACAACAGGGCTATCGTGTTTTGAATCATCAGTGGCAAATTCTTTAAATATAAAAATGTACTTACAGGCTGTGAGTCAGAAGCACCAGACTGTCCTTGCAAAGTTGGAACTGCCCCACTTTATAGAACAGCCTTTGAGCACAGACCCATTGTATGCTACCCTGCAGGTTCAGGAAATAGTTTCATAAAATGCGTCACACCGACGGGTAGAGTGAGCGGAGGCGGCGGCCTTGAGGGACCTTGACGAAGGAGCAGCCGGTGGCGTGCGGTGGTAACCACATGTGAGACTTCGTCACGGCGGGAAACCGATCCAGCGATCACAGCGCAAACGTGATGATTTCCTCAGCGACAGCAAGGATCCGCTCTAGCATGAGGAAGCGGAATCGTCTTCAAACAAAGTAGTTTCGCTTTCACAACTAAACACACAGTGCCTTCACGACATGGCGATGGCAATAACAATACTACAGAGAGAATAAAAGTTAAGCCTTCTTTCTCTGCGTGAACATTTGGGCATTGTTATGCAAATCTTCCCACACAGTGGCATAGACATGTGGGGGCATGTTTAAACTAGGCATTTTAGGGGGCAGTGGACAACTATTAACTTTTATAAAGAAGATATCTTTGGATTTGAGACTTTAGTCTTGCAACTTTACAGATCTTCTTATGCACCAAGAGCTTATAACACTCCAAAGAGAAAGGAAAAATTGAAGTCACATCATATGACCCCTTTAATTGTCACCTTTAAAGGGGTCATATGATGCTCTTTTAAAGATCATTATTTTGTGTATTTGGTGTAACAGAATATGTTGACATGCTTTAAGGTTAAAAAAACACATTATTTTCCAAACACTGTACATTATTGTTTCTCCTCTAAGCACCGCCTATGTCAAAAACGCCTCTGTCAAACAACAAAGCACTCGTTGGAAATGTAACGCCCCTTACTATAATCGTGAGCTTCATCTTTCAAAATAAATGTAAAGACAGAGCCGAAAGGGAAACAGAGACCAGAACAGTGATGAAGCTGGATTTTTGCAGCAACAAGCCACGGTTAAGACAGGGACTCCCCTGGGATGGACCACCTTCTTTCTCTATCTCGCTCTCCCCCCCTATCTATCCACTCTCTCGCGCTATTCTCGCCTATCTCTCTCTCTCGATCTCTCTCGATCTCTCTCTCTCTCCCTCTCGCGCTCTCTCTCTCTCTCTCTCGTGCATTACGCAAAATTTTCCACCTAGTGAGGTAGCTATGATGGGGCGTGTATAGAACGGCAGTTGTAGGGGGTGTGGAAGAGTTGTCTTAACTTTGATAAAGATATTTTTTATGTCCTCTTTGTTTTGAGACTTTCTGGGTCCTTTGCAAGACTCAGGCGGCGAGTCCTCGCTTACTGAAGTGGCACAATCTAAGCTTGTACGACCTCCAAGAAACACAGAGGCAAGAACTTGAGAGCAGTGCAAGTCAGCTACTGTAAGGTTCCCGCTTTAACGATTATGTAAATGTGCAACGCACAAAGTGCTCTTTTATGTTTCATTATCGAAGTGTGCCACACGCTTGCGAAGTTTTAGGAGGAATAGCTATGTCACGGTGTAGTTAAAGCTCGGCTCCCCTACTACTGATTAGCATCACGTAAGATACTATGTGTTCGTGTTAGAGGGGGCATATCCCTCCCCGTCGCACGGATGTGACACAGAGAGGTCGTAAGCCACAGTTGGATACAAAAACTGCGGAGGGGATGGTGGACCAAAACCGCCACTGGACGTGTGTTAGCGTGTAACCGGGCAGGGCAAGCTCCAATTATCTTATTCTGCATTTCACCTCATCAACCAATCCTCAAAATGCACTGTGCACGATGCTTTGGTTAGCGGGAGGGGAGGCAGCCAGCCAACAGTGGTCTGATGGGGCTCCAGTGAAAACTCGCGCTACACGAGCCGCTACGGACGTGCGGTGTGGGTATGGTCCGTGGGACCAGCATGAGGGACCCGCCGCTCGAGAAAACAATTAACCACTCGATGCCAGATGGAGTCAATAACCCTGTCTGCTGCACACCCAGGACAATGCTGCAAAGTCATTACAATCTACCGCGGGACAGTGAACAAGATGGACACAATTAGATTTAGTACTGAGGTGCAGGAGGTTTTGTGCAAAACGCATAGGCATACTAAGTGTCACCACTGCAAGACTTCCAGCTGACAGAGGTAGAGCACAGGAAACGCGAAGCAGCCTCAAGACACAGCAGAAACAAACTTACTTTTTGCTTGGGTACAACGTCCATAAGACACAAGATGTGCAAGAAGCAACGTAATATCATTTTGCAGAAATGCCAGCACAGGCATGCATTTCCAATGAGCTTGTGTTGTAGCTGAGCTAAATAAATTAGTTTCTAACAGCAATAAAGATGAGCTCATTCAGATGTCTGGACAAGTACTGATCATGAAGTTAAACATACAGTTACCAGTGCATTGGGAATGGTCTCTCTGTGGCAAATTGTTTGTTTGATCTGTGGACCAAAATGTGTTGCCAACCATCCAAGAATAAAAGCCACGGTAACTGCTACCACTACAGCGATGCTCACAATCAACGGCCTCATAAAGTCAGATGTCTGCTCTAGGAAGGAAATCACATGCTCAGCATGGTATGTTATTGTATTTATCATTTTGTCTAATCTATTCACAGTTGTCTTCCCAATGGAATGGCAATCTACTAAAATAATTTCCTTTATCAAACGATCACACCCTGCAGTGATTACTCACTTGGAATGATGACACACTGTTTGTCAGTGCTGCAGCTCTTGTTAATGGCTTCTACTAGTGCTTCTGCCTTAAAGCACATCTTCTCTTTCCCCCGATGGGCAGCAATGGAAAAATGATAGGGATAAGCTCTGATCACATGAATTAAGGCCTGAAACGACATCCATCATGTTACAATAGGCCTTAGTTTGGAAGGACAACTAATTGTATTTTATACAAATGAAAACAAGGCTGTGAGTGTTAGAGATACACTCTCTGTTCAGTAGTTTGCACTTTTCACAAGCCATATTTTCCACATTTTTTGTCCACTGGAAAGGTGTGTCAATGTTGTTATTATAACAGTGTAATAGACTATTTAAATGAAATGCATATAAATGTAATATCCCACTCTATCTCCCGGTAACATGTCTTAGAAAAATGTAATGTAAATGCATAGTTTTGTGATCAAAGCTGTGTAGTTTTAAATGTGGGTAGGATGTTTATTAGTCTTTAAATGCAAAACAATAAAGATTGATAAACATTGCTCAAAAGCCTGTTTTATTTGCTATATATAAAAATCTATTTTATAAAAATAATTCAAGATGTCACAGCAGAAAGAGATGTACCACGACCTGAAGTTGGACAAGTTTACTTGCTAAATTATGAACTATCAATCAGAAGTACAGATGTGCAGAAGGCATGTGGAAGATTGTGTACAATAAGTTGTGATCATGCTGGTTATTTAGAGGCCTTAGAATGTATTTATTTATTGGATTAATATTGTGTAACCTATATTGAGTAGTCTGGTAAAGGAATGATTCAGTGAATCTCATAAAAATAATCACTTATTTCCACCAAGCATGTGATGTAACCTGCAGAAAGAAACGCTGAAAAATCCCCACCACTACTGTGCAAACTGACAGTCAGAATAGAATGGAAAACAAAAACACAACAAACAGAGTGTTACAAACAGTGAAAAATCCCAGTGCTATTGGACTAAATATCAGCTCTCATGGAATTGCTTAGCAAGGTCAGAAAAACAAAGCGTTGGCACACTGACAAGGAGGCAAGAGACCATTTTTGAATGTGAATCATGTTGGTGTTCAGGTCTTAACCTTAAAATGGTTCTCTTCTTATCTGAAGGATAGGACTTTTTCAGTCAGTTTAGGTGATTACTCTTCTTCTACTGCTCCTCTTGTCTTTGGGGTTCCTCAGGGCTTTATTCTGGGACCAATTTTATTTTCTCTGTATATGTTGCCTGTCACAAATCCGGTCCATGAACTTTCCATTTCATTGACTCTCGCACTACACAAAACGTTAGGTCCACAGTAGGCAACCTCCCGGAACCACTTCATTCCCACATCGCGCATTGGTGTTGCACTCAGCCACTAATTAGACACAAACCGGTTTAACAATGATTGCCCCCAATGTTTCATATCACTCCCTCACTATAAACACCACTCTGTATCCTTCCCTCTGCCGGAGTATGTTCCGAATTTATAACTCCCCTAAGCGATAGGCGACTCTACAGAGCCATCGTTTGTTGACGTTAGCACACCGCGATAGCCTGGCCTTAGCCTTAGCCTTAGCCCTAGCCCTAGTAATTTGCCTTAGCCTTAGCCTTAGCCTAGCTGTTTTCCTTGCCTTAGCCTTAGCCTAGTCTTGCCGTAGCCTAGCCTTAGCCTCCGGTTTTGATCTTAGCTGGTTGCCTGATTCTCCCCTTTCGTCTTGACCCAGCTTATGTGACTCAGTTAGACCGATGTCGACCTGCGCTAGGACCTAGGGAGACTATGTCTGTTGTTTGCCATCCATTACCTGTTTGCCTCTGAGTGTGTGTAGAGGCCTATTGCCTGCTGTAGACCACGTCTCTGTCTTCTCAACAAATAAAGCTTGCACACCTGGATCCGCAAGTCTCACGTCTAGTCAGCCCCGTAACAGAATACTCGGCCACAAAAAAACAAAGGAAGTCTTACAGCAGAGTTCTCAGTGCGCTGGACATGGGTATGGACCCAGTCACCGAGCTACTACATCTTCGACAAGGAGGTCGTTCGATTGAGGAGTATGTTAACCGGTTCTGTGAACTATCTTACCAGGTACCACTATATGATGAGATTTTATTTAAAGACTTTTTCCGTTTTGGACTTGATGAACCCACAAAATCTGGGATGCCAAGGAAATTCAACCATAGCTTAAGGGACTTTATAGATTATGCCTTGCTGACTGCTGGTTCAGCTTTCACGGTGGGTGTCGCAGAGGAAGGAAACGACACCATGTCTGTGACTGAAGTGATGACTGTATCAGGAAAAAAAAGGGGGGGGGGGCGGGGGGGGGGCCAATGCTAACAAGTGGGGCGGACAGAGGAGCCTGATCACACAAGCGGACACAACCAGCGCTCCGTCAAGTCACAGTGATCTTCACGAGTCAGGTCAAGTCACAGCTGATAGTTATGAGTCTAGTCAATTCACAGCTGATGGTTATGAGTCTAGTCAATTCACAGTTGATCATCATGGGGCAAATAAAGTCACAGTTTCTGATCATGAGTCTTGTCCAGTCACAGTTGATAGTTATGAGTCTAGTAAAGTCACAGTTGATCGTCATGAGTCAAATAGAGTCACAGTTTCTGATCATGGGAGGCGTCTAGTCAAGTCACAGTTGATTGTCATGGGTCAAGTCAGGTTGCAATTCATTATCATGAGTCAAGTCTAGTCACAGTTGATCTATCTGAGTAGAGTCTAGTCACATTTGATTGTCATGAGTCAAGTCAGGTTGCAATTAATTATCACGAGTCTAGTCAAGTTACAGTTGATCGTACATGGGGCAAATCAAGTCACAGTTTGTGAGCATGAGTCTAGTCAATTCACAGCTGATAGTTGTAAGTCAAGTCACAGTTGATTGTCAGGGGTCATGAGTTTGTCTGAGAGTTACTCATTTTATCATGAGTCAAGGCTAGTCACGTTGTTCTTCTGAGTTCAGTCAAGTCAAAAACTGGACATGCATGAGTCTAGTCAAATCAAACTGGTTGCGTCATGAAGGCAGTAAGGTCCCAGTGATCTTCCTCAGTCACGTCTAGTAACCATATGCTTCATGAGTGAATTAGCACAGTTGTTCATAATGAGTAACGTCAGGTCACTGCCAATCTTAGGATCAAGTAAAAAAATAATAAAACAAAAAAATGTCGCAGTGATATTCATGACTCTAGTAGGGTCACAACTGATCTCAGAGTCAAGTAAGGAGCAGTTAACGTCATGAGTCAAGTCAAGTCACATGATCTTATAGAGTCTCAACACGTCTCAGATATTCATCAGAGTCTCGCATCGTCCAGCTATTCATTCAGAGTCATCGTCATAGAGCCCGTCTAGCCTAGTCATCAGAATTCACGTCGTCACAGCTGATCATCCAGAGTCAGGTCACATCCTGTCTGTTTCACCCAGAGTGTCGGGGTCGGTCCGTTGGTATTCCAGTCTGGTGTCCAGTGTGAGGGATACACCTCTGGTGTCTGCACGCACAGCTGGTATCACCAAACCCACTCACTCTAGTCCCTCATGTTCCTGAACTCATCATCTAGCTGTCGTCACTCCACATATGGGGGTTGCTTTTGTGGTGTGGCTGGGCCGCTACTCACTGCGGAATTTGCTAGGACGGCAGCTCCGGCACAAGCTACACATTCCAGAGGTGGCGGCGCAGGCTGGCAGAACCTCCAAGATGGCGACACGTCGGTCTCAGCCTTGGCGTGGTGGTGGCGACCCAGCAACGAACTTCCTGGCCTGTCCTGGTTCAGGACAAGGAGGCCGATAGGAGCTCCTGCCTGTCCTTCCGGCCAAGGAGTGGCCGGCCTATGAACTTCCTGCCTGTTACACTTGGTGACGGCCAAGGAGGCCGCCTTTGAACTCTCTGTCTGTCTTGTTCCGGGCAAGGAGGCCGCCTATGAACTCTCTGCTGGTCTGTTCCGGCCAAGGAGGCGCCTATGAACTCTCTGTCTGTCTTGTCCCGGCCAAGGAGGCCGCCTATGAACTCCTTGTCTATCCTGTCATGGCTAAGGAGACTGTTTGCAAGCTCCCTGTTCGTCCTGTCACAGCTATGGAGGCCGTGTGCGAGCTCCCTGCTCGTCCTGTCACAACTATAGAGGCCGTCGGGGAATCCTCATCCTGTCCTGTCACAGCTATAGAGGCCGTGTGCGAGCTCCCTGCTCGTCCTGTCACAACTATAGAGGCCGTCGGGGAATCCTCATCCTGTCCTGTCACAGCTATAGAGGCCGTTTGCGAGCTCCATGCTCGTCCTGTCACAGCTATAGAGGACGTTTGCGAGCTCCCTGCTCGTCCTGACACAGCTATAGAGGCCGTTTGCGAGCACCCTGCTCGTCCTGTCACAGCTATAGAAGCCATTTGCGAACTCCCTGCTTGTCCTGTCACAGCTATAGAAGCCGTTTGCGAACTCCCTGCTCGTCCTATCCTGGCTATGGAGGCCGTTTGTGACTTCTTTGTGTGCTTTGTGTCTGCCAGGGAGGCTGCCCCTGAATGCTCAGTCTTGTCTATCAACCCCAATGTTCTGTCTGTGTTGTCTGTCTCTGCTCTCTCGTTGTTACAGTCTCCGCCATGGTCTCCCGATCGGTGTGGTTCAACAAGGGGGTTTTCTGCTCCTTCTGCTCCGCCGTGGTGGTCCTCCTCCCCGCCTTGGGGGTCTACTGTCTGGTTCTGGTGGTCCTCGACTCCGCGTGTGGTCTAATGTATGGTTATGGTGCTCCATCTGCTCGCTGTGGTGGTCTTCTGTCTGGTTCTGGTGGTTTTCTGCTCCGCCATGGTGGTCTATTGTCTGTCTCTGGGGGTCTTCTGCTCCGCCGTGGTGGTCTGCTGTCTGGCTCTGGTGGTCTTCTGCTCCGCGTGGTGGTCTTCTGCTCCGTCTGCCCCACCGTGGTGGTCTACTGTCCGGTTCTGGTGGTCCTCTGCCCCGCCGTGGTGGTCATCTGCCCCGCCGTGGTGGTCTACTGTCTGGCTCCGGTGGTCTTCTGCTCCACCGTGGGGATCTTCGGTCCCGTCTGCTCTGCTGTGGTGGTCCTCAGCTCCACCGGCTCTGCCTCAGTCCCTGGTCTCTCCTATCCTTGGACGTGGCCCTCCATCCCTCCCCCTGTTCCGCCTCCACTCCACCGCCCTCCGGATTCGTAAAGGGTTTTGAAAGTCTGGAAGCCGCTCCTTGGGGGGGGACTCTGTCACGAATCCGGTCCATGAACTTTCCATTTTCATTGACTCTCGCACTACACACTGTTGCTCTTCACCCCGGACTACATTTCCCATCATGTATTACTGATTGCACTCAGCACTAATTGCACACACCTGTTTACACTGATTGCACCCAGCTGTTACATATCACTCCCTCACTATTAACACTCACTTTATCCTTCCCTCGCAGAGTATTGTTCCGCATTTATCACTCCCCAAGCGATAGCGACTCTACAGAGCCCTCGTTTGTTGCCTTAGCCTTAGCCCTAGTCATTAGCCGTAGCCTTAGCCTTAGCCCTAGTCATTTGCCTTAGCCTTAGCCTTAGCCTCAGCCTCGGTTTCTGATCTTCGCCTGGTTCCATGGATTCACCCCTTTTGTCTTGCCCCCTTTGATTCTGTCTGCCGATCGTCGACATACGCTACCCCTAGGACCATTCTTGTGTTTTGCCCACCATATACATGTTTGCCATCATCTGACCCCTGCCTACTGTATGACCACGTCTCTGTCTTCTCAAATAAAAAGCTCTGCGAATGGATCCGCAAGCCTCACGTCTCGTCAGCCCCGTAACATGCCATTGAGGTTATTATTTTTGAAAATTGGGATTCCTTCTCACTGGTATGCGGATGATTACAAATGTCACTTCCATGAAAAAGGACATAATATGTGGCTTTGCAGTCTCGATCAAGTCGGACAGAGGTTAAGGCTGGTTGGACATAATTTTCTTCACAATTGAATTAAATTTAAGACAGAGAGATTAGATTGGTAATAAGGGTTAAGTCTGCTAAAATGACTAAATGTAAGTTAATGATTCTATGACTGCCTGGGCAGTTTCCTAGAAGAAACGTATGTGTAAAAAACTTTGGTTGTATCTTGGAGACTCTGAGCTCAAATTTCAATGACAAAAATAATGCCTGTGTTAAAAATAGCTTTTTCCATCTTAGATTTATATCTAAGTTGAAGTCTATCCTTTCTTTTGAGGACTTGGAGAAAGTTGTGCATGCTTTTGTCATCTCGTTTGGATTATTGTAATGTGTTGTATCTGGGTGAGTCAAGCCTCTTTCTCTCTCATTTGCAGCTTGTTCAGAATTCAGCTGCCAGACTTTTAACAAGTACAAAGGGGAGAGAGCATATTACTCCTGTGTTAATCAAACTGCATTAGTTACCTGTACGATACAGAATTCATTTCAAAGCGTTGCTGTATGTTTATAAGGCTGTGCATGGTCTATCACCTGACTATGTTACTGATTTAATTAGTGTCTGTCAATCCAGCAAATCTCTGCGCTCAAATGAACAACTACTCCTAATGGTTCCACGGTCTCGTCTAAAATGTAGAGGGGATCGCGCTTTCTCTGTGGCAGCTCCTAGGCTCTGGAATGCCCTTCCTCTGTCTATTAGAACTTCTTCAACTTTGGGTGTTTTTCAGAGTTCGCTTAAAACTCATTTGTTTTCTCTAGGTTTTGACAATGTTTTTTTAGCTGTGCATGATATTTGTTGATACTATTATTATTTATGTATTTTTATTTTGTTTTACTATTATTATTTTTCATTTGTTTAGATTATTTATCCCCCCCCCCCCCCCCCCCTCTGTCTAGCCAGTAGGTTCCAGTCGTGTGTGCAGTGTTTTAATAATAAAGTTGAGTTGTAAATAAAGTTTGAGTTGAGAGTTGAGTTGAATGGAGGAGATGCTTCAGTCTATTTAATGTTTTTGTGAGGAAACAACATATTACTTAAAGAATTGACTGCTTGCCTGCTAATCTTTGACATATTTTACAATAAATCTTTTTGGAGCGAATAATGTGTAGAGTTTACTATGTTTAAAATTCTTAAAATTCTGTTTTAAGAGAAGTTACAGATAATTTTGTGACAGGTTGGATACATAAAGGGTCTACAATCCACAAAGGCCTACTGTAATAAAACCTATAAAGTTAACCACTTTATCATGACGCTTTCTCCAATAATGCAGGCATAAAGGCTGTAATGTCCCCCCTTAATAAAATAATCTCTGCTAACTGTTATATAAAACAGTACAATCCTCTGAACAGACTGTACAAATGTCACTCACAGCCTCATTGTTTAAATTGTATTAAAATAAATATGCCATCTACCCTTACTAAGGTCCATAGGCATTCATTAGCAGAGTCATCAGACATGTTACATTACATAATGGTTACAAAATGAAAGTTTGAAAATATTCTCACATTCTGTTCGTCTCCCTCCTGCCAGACTTTAAGGTTTACAGTCATATCAGAAATAGTTGTACTGAAGCCCACCTGGATAGGATCCCCCTCCACATTCACTGTCATTTTTGGAACCAGTAACAATGCTATACAAGACAAAAAAAGGGACCCAGTTAAGCTATTTTAGATATCTCTCATTTTATTTTAGTAAAAATAATGGCAAGAATGCTCAACTGTGTCTCCTGTTGAAGGTCGCTGGTAGTTGTGTCCATGATTTCTGGCCACCACAGTTTGTCTTTATGCGGATACTGTAGTCAGAGTTGGAGGCAAGGTCATGGGTGAGGTCACACCAGTTTTCACCAATCTCTTGGCAGTCATATGCATCCAGCCATGTTCCGTTAAGATTGTATAACTCATACTCCCTACATTGACAATCAGAGCTGAGTATTATAAAAAAAAATTCAGACACGAGTCACAATTAACACAACAATTAAAAAAAGTTTGATTACAATATTTTAAAATGAAATAAATGAAAATAAATTAAATTAGTTTACATTTATTTATTTAGCAGGCAAAATAAGAAAGTGTTTTTGCAGTGACTACTTATGCCAATCCCCTTAACATGTTTTTGCTTGAAGTGATGGATGGACACTAAAGCTTAAGAATACTTGTTTTGCCTGTAGAATAGGACTGTTTTTTGATAACATCAACAAAGTGCAAACATCATCTTGCTCCAAACTGTATCATACAGTCTATAAACTAGAACATAACAGAAATTTGCAGTACTGACACTATCATTGAACTAAATTGAATCAACATTCAACTGACTTGAGATTTATAAATTTGGGTATTTTTGCTTACCCTTGAAATTGCACAGAGTAGTTGACAGTGGAACAGGATGCTTGCAAGAGGCTCCATTTCAGGATGTGCTTCATGTTTACAGAATGCATTGAGGCGTTCAGAGGTATGGATAGTGATCTTGAATCTGAAATGCATGACCAATATTAATATTTGTCATACATTTGGTAAAAAGCTAATCTCACACACAAATACTGATCAGCATGTTCAAAAGTATTTTCAGAACGTCAAACCTCAAATTCATTGCATAAACCTGTTCAACATTTCAGGAACATAATACTAGTGCCAAAATAAATATTAAATTAAGTTAATTTCAATGAAAACTAAAGATGCTAATGTTCAAACTAGATGAGTAAAGTTCGCAGTCAAACTTTGAAGTTGGCTTGAGAAAGTCTGTAAAATCTGAGAAAGCATTTTTTTCTGAAAGTTTGAAATAGCATTGAAAAGCTTAAAGTTGAATTTTAATTGTTGAAACTGAAGTTTGGGACAGAGTGGAAACACATGTTTATTGCAGGAATTAGCATGTTGCTAGCATGATTTAATGTGAATTAACACGTCACTAGCGAGATTTTCCTGAATTACATCGTTGCTATCAGATTTCCATGTATTTCACATTGCAGCATGTCTCTAGCATGATTCTAGCATGTTGTTAGCATGATTATCAAGTTAATAGCATGTTGCTAGCATGTTGTTACCATGATTACCAAGTTACTAGCATGTTGCTAGCATGATTCTAGTATGATTAGCCTGTTATTAGCTTGTTGTTAACATGCATAACAACTTACTAGCATGCTCAGCAAGTTACTAGCATGATTAGCATGCAAGTTAATAACATGTTGTTAGCATTTTTTTAGCATGCTTAGCATAGTAATAGCATTTTGCTAGCATGTTTCTATCGTGATTAACGTGTTACTAGTGTGTTACTAGCATGGCTAGCAAGTTACTAGCATGATTCTAACATGATTAACATGATCCTTTTACTACCATTTATTTACTCGTCATTATCCGTTCTAGCCATGGTAACAAGTTGTTAGCATGATTAGCCTTTTATAGGCATGTTGTTAACATGATTACCAATTTACTAGCATGTTGTTAGCATGATTAACAAGTTACTAGCATGTTTCTAGCATGATTAGCATGTTACTAGCATTTTGTTAGCATTTTTCTAGCATGATTAGCATGTTAATATTGTAGGATATCAGACCGAATCAGACAATCTCAGATTTGGTCAAAACATGGTTGAAAAGCAAGCCTAACCAACTCTTTCACAGAACAGCTTTCAACATTAAAACAAAAGAACACTTATTGACAATTCCAAGGAGATTGTCAATTTTGGGGGCTTTAAGTTATCAAGAATAATGGTCAAAAGAAATGCATAGCGTGACCATCACATGGAAACATTGTGATAGGGATCACAAGCTCTTCGGATTGACTTTCCCCCCACTTAGGAGACAAAGAACAAACATATTCCTTACCGACCTTTTAACCTCTGGTCTTCATACTTCCAGAGGCTATAGAAACTCCTTTCCATCAGCTAAATGACACTAAAAGGCTTATGTGCAACTATCATTTCTATGATAACTCCATATCATGTTAATTAAACCCACAGTTACTTATCAGTCTTAATCATTTATTTGTTTATGTATTTTTATAACTTTGAATGCTTAATGGTTCGTATTCATGTTTGTCTGTGTGAGTTTTGAAGTCTTCTTGCTTGAAGTTTCTTCCAATCATTCTTTCAATGTATCTATTCTGGTTATAGAAATCCATGTCCAACTATCTCGGCACGAGCGGGAAAAACGCGAACCGCTGTGAATGGATGAAATAACCGTTGATTATGAATGGGAGGAGACATATACAAACGACCCCCCCACCGAGCCACATAACACATCTAATTGTTCAAAACACCTTTTAGGTGTGTTAAACAGCCCAGTTTAAATACTCAGGACACCATCACACTTTGCTTTTTGTGTCTAGATTTTAGCTTTTTGTGTCTAGCTTTTAGCTCTTCCTTCTTGCCTTTTCGAGCCTTGTTGTTTTTTTTATCATGCTTCTTTAGGTTTTGAGCGTGCTCTGGCTTACATGCCATCTCCTCCAAAACCATGAGGAGAAACGACACCTGGTCTCGTCAAACTTTACTTCTATTCTTTAGTTTATTTATTTTTCCGTTGAGAGTTTCGTGTTCTGGGTTAAGTTTTGCCTAACGCCGTGTCTCAAGGGCCGTCTAAACCTCAACTTCATACCACAGCTCCACGTCGTCAGCCAATGCCCCCCCCAACACTGGCTTTCCCAGGAGGGGGTACTGAACCTCCAGCCAATCAGAAATGCGTGAAACCCCTTTCGGCAACCAGACAAGGAAGGGAACCTCGGACACAGGAACGCAAGTACTTCCAGATTCTAGCTGAACTGGTGCATTAATATAATTTTAACCTCATTGAGGAACTCAATGCTAGGGTTAATTAAGTGATTGATGGTTGTTCAGGTCTAAGCAATTGCACATTTTGCTATAACTTGGGATTTCACATTTTCATTCTCTTAATCTAATTATTTTCTCACTTTCTCTCTTTCTGCAACTTGTGTGAATGCGTGTGTTAGATTAGTTTATATGTCTTAGATTTATCCATTAAAGTCTTATTTATATTGAAAAGAGAATTATCTTGTGTTTTGTGCTTACAAGTTTATGTCTTAAACTGCCGATCTTGTTACTATGCTAATAAATAGTGTTTTCACTATCCATTGCAGCAGTGATGTCATACGGCTCGTTTAATGAATCGCTGGCCGTCTCAGTGATCGCCGTAAAACAGTGATTCTGTCCTAATTCCCTTACATATTATTGGTGGAGTTCCCTTTAAAATCTTAAATGATTCCCTTTGAGCTAAATTGACCTGTTTCCCTTGCAATATCATGTTGATATCATGATTAATCAGTTACTATAGCCGGTTGCCTAGCATGATAGTAGTTTATCATGTTGCTAACATGTTGCTAGCATCTTGCCTAGGATGTTAACCCTTTACTTAGCATGTTTCTATCATGGTTCGCCTGTTCTAGCATGCGTTAGCATTATAAGCATGTTTAACAGCAAGTTTGCAGCATGATTATCAAGTATTAACATGAATTTGCACTTAACCACCATGTTCTAACAATTCTATCATGATTAGCATGTTACTACATGTCTCTAGCATATTAACAAGCTACTAGCATGTTGCTAGCATGATTATCATGTTACTAGCATGATTATTCTAGTCACAAGCATGTTTTCTAAAGCATGTTTCTAGCATGATTAACATGAATAGCTAGCTACTAGCATGTTGCTAGCATGATTAAAAACTTATTAGCATGTCGCTAACAGAATTAACCTGTGATTAGCATGTTGATATAATGTTTACCATTTTACTACACTGTGATTAGCATGTTACTAGCATGTTGTTAGCATTATTATCAAGTTACTAGCATTTTGTTAGCATGTTTCTAGCATTATTAGCATGTTACTAGCATGTTGTTATCATGTTTCTAGCATGATTAGCATTTTTTACATGTTACTAGCATTTTTCTAGCAGGATTATCTAGTTACTAGCATGTTGCTAGCATGTTAATAGAAAGTTGCTAGCATGATTAACATATTACCAGCATGTTGCTAGCATTTTTTAAGTATGATTAGCAAGTTACTAGCATGTTGCAAGCATGATTAGCATGTTTCCCCCCAGCAGATTAGCTAGTTACTAAGATGTTTCTAGCATGATTAGCATGTTACTAACATGTTTGCTAGCTTGTTTATATGCTAATACAGTTAAAATCAGCTAAAACCAGTTGATTCCGTAAAAAAACAGCTAAAAACCAGCTACTGCTGGTTGCTAGTCTAGCTGGTTTAGTTGAAATAGCTGGGTGTAAGTTTGTTGATTGGTCTTTTAGCAGTCTCACAGCTTGACCATCTAAAAGTTTGCCAAACCCACTTAAAACCAGCTGGAAACCCATCCAGGCCAATCAACCAATCAACTTAGGCTGGGTTTCGCTGTTTTTTTTTTTGCAGTAGTTTCTGGCCGTTTAAAAGCTTTGCTAATGTGCAGTGACCAGCTTAAAAACACGCTTAAGTCTCATTTTAAAAGTTTTCACCCCTCAAGAAAGTCGATGCGTGTTAGTGGTTTTGAAGAGTCTGGTTACGAAAACCATACGTCGGATCATGTAGAAAAAAGATATAGCATATCCAGAATCCAGTCAGCCCAGTTTTTGAAGGTCTGGGCCGAGTTTGGTGGTTTTAGCTTGAAATCTCTAGTAGGAGATAGTGTTTACATTTTTGCTCAGATGAATAATAATAATAACTAGATAGTAAAGTTTTTAGACAAACTTTAAGTTGGCTTGAAAAAAGCCTAGCCAGAAAGTTTGAAGTAGTTTTAAAAGCTTAAAGTTTGAGGGTTTTCAGTTTTAACTAATTTGAAGTAGTTTTAAAGTTTTGAAGGCAATACAATCTATCAGAAAAAATAGATACATAAATAGAGATAAATAGATAAGAAATAGTAAACTAGCATGTTGCTAGCATGATTACCAAATGACTAGTATGTCGCTAACATGATTAGCAAGTGACTAGCATGTCGCTAGCATGTCGTTAGCATGGTAGCATTTCATAGCCTGTTGCTAGCATGATTCTGCATGATTAACAAGTTACTATCATGTTGCTAGTATGTTTCTAGCATGATTAGCACGTTCTAATATGTTTGCTAGCTTGTTTCTAGCATTATTAACATGTTGTTAGCATGATTAACAAGTTACTAACATGATTGGCATATTAATAGCCTGTTGCTATTATGATTAGCAAGTTATTAGCATGTTGCTAGCATGTTTCTATCATGATTAACAAGCTGCTAGCATTTTACTAGGATGATTAGCATGTTTCTAGCATGATTAGCAAGTTACTAGCATGTTTGCTAGCTTGTTTCTAGCATTATTAGCATGTTGCTAGCATTTTGTAAGCATGATTAGCAAGTTACTAGCATGTTGCTAACATGTTTCTAGCATGATTAGCATGTTAATAGCATGATTGCTAAATAATTATCCTTAAAAAAAAACCCCAGCTAAAAACCAACTTAAAACCAGCTAAACCCAGTTGATTCAGTAAAAACCCAGCTAAAAATCAGCTAAAACCAGTTTAGGCTGGTTGCCTAGTCTAGAGCTGGTTTCAGTTGAAAATACCTGGTTAAAGCTTGGTTGTCCTTTGAAGCAGTCCTCAAGCTTGACCAGCTAGACCAGCCTGACCACTCAAAGTGGCCAAAAACCACTTTAAAACCAGCCTGGGAGACCAGCCAAAGCAGCCAATCAGCTTAGGCTGGTTTTAGCTGTTTTTTCAGTAGGGAGTTTTTAAGCTTTACTATGGCAGTAGACAGCTTAAAAACACCTCAAAGTCTGATTGTATAAAAGTTTTCACACCCTCAATGAAAGTCTATAAGATTTTAGGTGGGTTTGATAGTCTGGTTTACGAAAACCATAAGTCAGATCAGTCTGAAAAGATATAGCAACCCGAGTGAGACCAGTCTGAAGGTCTGACCCGAGTTTGGTGGTTCTAGCTTTAAAGCTCTAGGAGGAGATCGGTTTACCTTTTGGTCAGAAGAAGAAGAAGAACAGATGGAGTAAAGTATATAGATAGATAGATAGTAGATAGATAGATAGATAGATAGTATTAAATGAGTTTGAATGGCTTAGAAATAGTACATGGTATGCACTTTAATTGAGTCAGTGTGTTTAAATTTGAATTTTGACAGTTGGAGTTTGACGGAATGTTCAGATCAGCCAAGACTGTTCAATGAAAGTCTATGGGATTTTCCCCAGTTTTAATCGTCATTTTTAGGAAAACCGTAAGTCGGATCAGTCTGAAAAGATATAGCAACCCGAGTCAGAATATTTAATACAATATGGAAAAGTAAGTTTCTGTTCAAATAAAAAAAAGGCTAAAAGACCCGACAATAAATACACTGTTTGGTTTTTCAGTTAAACTCTGCGGACCCGGATACGGGTCCAAAATCACGTTAAAAATGTGTATGCTTCATTTACATAGCCTTCCTTATATGGTATCAGCCCATATATGGGTTCATTTGAAAGCTTGTAGTATCTTCTTTACAAAGAATACCATTCCTTTTGGTTTTTATATTCATAAAGCAGTACAATTAAGCTTAGAAATGTATTCGTCCCACACACGATTTTCCGCCTAACCATTGCGAAATTTTTTACGAAGAACGTGTATTTTATATATTTTTCACAAAAAAGTCAAGTCATATATCACAAGAAAGCTCTCATTCTCAGGAATTTGACGATATAGATTATTTTATTTTTTCGACAGTTTTAGCCGAAAACAGCCACAAATATCTATATACTCTATATTATCTTTTAGATTAGGATCTCTTCTTTCAAACAAGACCATTTTCACATTTCTGCGTGCTTCCATCGGTGAGATATTCGCGTTCTGTCCAGGTAATGGAATCCAGCGCATCAGGAAATAATGTGCTTTCCATCTCATTCCAGCACGCAGGGAGCCCTTCTGATGTTATAGATATCTGCGGTCGGTTCTGGGCTGCAATTGGTCAGATTACATGTCACTCAGATCGGCCATTACAGACTTTGTGAACTCTGACACCTCTGCGTCACCACAGTGGGCGAGAGAGGGGGGTCTCCATCCGGTCGGCCAGCTAGTGGTTTGCTGGCTGTTGTAGTTTGTGGACGCGAGAATTGGAGGCTTTTCTCCGCACGGAAGAGTTGTAGCGAACGCGACTCGGATCATATTAGTCTATGATTATCATATTACAAGTTATATATGATGAAGAACGGTCAGCGGCGCCGTGGAGAGGAATGAGCGCGCGTCTGGGGAGGCTTTAGGAGCGAGTCTCCGTGAGTTTGAGAACTGTTTCTTTGTTATGAAACGTGTTAGCAATACTAGCAATCGGATACATTGTTTATTGACAGAAAAGTAGAGTACATTATGCATTTCAGTAAGTATACAGTAAATATACATGGATTATTACAGTGCGGTGTAGATGAGCTAACATATGTTTGTTTGACGCTGTGAATGTAGAATGTAGCTGCCTGCTAGCAAATTAGCTCTGCTCTGGACCAGAGAGGCAGGCCAAGCTGGATGCAGGGATGATACAGAGATGCGGTGCTCAACTGATGCTGAGGTGAGAGATGCTGTGATCCCTATCTCAATACAGAATGCATATAAATGAAATGATATAAAGCTGGAGGATATGGATTCTATTTTAGATTGTTATAGACCAGATATATATTATAATGTAGACAGTCTTGAGCATCCTGAAAGAATTAAACTGAGTGTAGAAATCACAATATGAGAAATTTGGTCCAATTCGCTTGTGCCATTTTGTATATTACTACTTAGAAAAACATAAAAATGAAACATAATTCAATCAATATTCAAGAAAAGTGCTTATGGCACATAGTAAAAGAGGATTCTGGGGGTATTGTGTTTTATAAAGCCTGTTTTTGCAAAGGAAACTCACCATGACACATTTAGATGCAAAAATGGACATTTTCACTCGCTTCACAAATAATGTTCTAACTCCTGTTTAGAAGCTGTTATTTGAAAGATTCTTTTTTCTGGTACTTTTTGGCATCTAGTGGCATCAAACAAAGTAAATTGCAGAGAGTTGGGCCTAATAGAACCTGAATTACAGAATTTCAAAAAAAAAAAACTGAAATAAAATCAAAAAGTGCCTATGTTTTTTTTGTGTTTATTGTAATTTTTGAAAAATATATAATGTTATTTATAAAACATTACACTCATATTTTGTAGTTCAAAGTGTTTTCTTTACAATGAAACCATTTTTTTTCATTTCCTCCATTGTATGTGTGTAGGGCAAACATTTGAATTTGAGTATGAAAAATTTAGGCGAAAATACCAAAAACGCCCCAGAGAATAAGTGGTTTTAATGCACACAGAA